>JAYESA010000137.1:0-467195 GCA_036927795.1 Iris macrosiphon
ATCACTGAATCTTTGGGTTGCTTGTGTTATGTTAGGGATACCCGGCCAACTCTTTCTAATTAGATCCAAAGGCTATCCAATGTATTTTCCTTGGGTATCCTAAGGAATCAGAAAGGGTATCGTATTTTTCCACAGTCTTGAAGAGGGTATTTTTTCTCTCGGGATGTTACCTTTGTTGAAACCGAATTTCCATTCACTTCCACAAACTACTGATCCGGCACCGCCAAGTTTACCCCAAAGAGAATTTCTTATTGTTTTCTGTTCAAAACACAACAGTCTCCCTTAAGGGTGCCCTCCCTCCCCTACCGAGCCTAATCTTCCGGTCCGACAGTCAGCAAACACCGGCTTCGTCAGTACCCAGCATCGCCGGAACGAGTTTTTGCCGATAGTGCCCGCAGACACAGCGCCTTCATCCTCCTCTCGCTCCAATGATTTGCTTTCGCCTGATCCGCCAGCTCGACCTCGTCGTACATGTCGTGATCACCCTTGTATGTTGACAATTACAAAAGGCTTGCGAGCCACACACAAATCATTGGTGACCTACTATTGATAGGATTCAGATTCTCAATACTGCAGAGGAGGGTCTTAAACATCCCGGCTGACATGCTGCTATGGAAGAGGAGATGAAAGCACTTCAGAAAAATCATACATAGAACTTGGTTGATTTACCTCATGGTAAGAAGGCAGTAGGTTGCAAATGGGTGTTCAATATTAGGTAAAACTGGATGGCACTCTTGATCGCCTAAAGGCTCGTCTGGTGGCAAAAGGATATTCTCAGACCTATTGTGAGAATTATTTTGAGACATTCTCCCCAGTTGCTCGGACGACCATTGTGGCCGTACTCTTGGCCTTAGTCGTTCGCTATGACTGATCGTTGCTACAGCTGGATATCAAGAATGTATTTCTTCATGGAGATCTTGACGAAGAAGTGTATGTGGTGCAATCTCCCGGGTTCGTTGCGAGGGTAAAGTGTGTCATCTGCAGAAGGCCCTTTATGGTCTCAAGCAATCCCTCGTGCATGGTTTGGTCGTTTTACAAATGTGGTTACTCAGTTTGGCATGTGTCAATCGAAGGATCATTCAGTATTCTACCGTCAGACATCGGCTGGAAGGATACTACTTGGTGTCTATGTGGACGATATTGTGATCACAGGAGACGACAGTCAGAACATTGCAGGACTAAAGAAGTTTCTAGGATAACAATCTCAAACCAAAGATTTGGGATCGTTGAGCTATTTTTTTGGCGTAGAAGTCATACGGGATAAGCGGGACATTGTAATGTCTCAGAGAAAGTATGTGTTAGACATCATAAATGATGGAGGAATGATACAAGCTAAGGGAGCAACCTCGCCTATTGCACCCAGGAATAAAGTTACTCCGCGACGAGGGGACACATAGATGACCAATCCGGATCAATATCGTCAAGTAGTTGGAAAACTCAACTACTTGGCCGTTATGACTCGTCCAGACATTTCCTTTGTCGTCAGTGTCGCAAGTAGATTCATTTCTCCACCAGTTCCACATTGGGAGGCAGTTTTCAGAATTCTGCGCTATCTAGTTCAAAATCCAGAAAAAAGAATTCGGATGGAGAATAAGAGACATACTTATATAGTGTTTTACTGATGCTGACTGGGGTGCCAGTCTTACGGATATACGGTCTACATCTGGCTACTCGGTCTTCATTGGCGGAAAGTTGGTATCGTAGAAGAACAAGAAGCAGAGTGTGATCGCACGATCAAGCTCGAAAACGGAATATCGGCTCAATGCTCATGGCACAGCAGAAGTGCTATATCTACAGCATCTTTCTACAGAAACTGGAAGAAGAAGCAGGATATAAAGCAGGTATGTGGTGTGATAACCAGTCTGCTATTCATATTGCTACTAATCATGTATTTCATGAAAGGATAAAGCACATTGAAATCGACATCTCATTTTGTCCGTGATGAATATCAGAAAAGGGATGATAAAATTTTACCACGTGAGGACCGGCGATCAGATAGCTGATATATTTACAAAGTCTTTTTAGGTCCTCTGGTTTAATTTCTCTGTAACAAGCTGGACATGATTGACATCTATGCTCCAGCTTGAGAAAGGGTGTTGAGTTATGTGTTAAGTTTAGTTTAGTCCCACATCGGGTAGACTAATAGTAAGAGAGGTTAGCCTCTCCTATATAATGTACTCTTATTCTCATCCTACAAATACCATGAACTATCACTTATTTTGCAAGTTAATACATGAGCTATTGTCACTCCATGGTATTAACTTGCAAAATAGAGAAAGTTCATGGTTGCAAGTTGCAAAATAAGATAAAGTTCATGCTAGTAAGTTGCAAAATAAGAGAGTTCATGGTAGCAAGTTTGCACAAATGTGAAAGATCGTGGTATTTTAGCTGCAAATTAGCCAAAATTATTAAAATGCATTCTAAGACATTTATCCTAAGAAAGTACTTCCAATCCTTATGGTCTTCATGAAACTTTGTCCAGGACCAAAGATATAACATAAAACGTTGTAACTAGAGCACATTACACTAGAAGATAAACCAAAAAAAATTAAATTAGGACAGAAAAGAGTATTACATAGTACTATGACCTATACATCAATAACTGGTTGCACTATATACTATATAGTATTGACAAATTACATATCTCAATTTCAAGCAGATATGTCATGAATGATGTACTAGCATGCCATTAGATTGTTTTCTCCATGTAAAAAGAACATGACTTACAGCTAGAAAGCACAAATGAAAATTTAGCGCCTGCAAAACCTATATGCATGTGCACACTTTTGTAGGTTTACAGCTCATGAATTTGCATTCAAGTAATTATTGTAATTACAAACAAGTTCATGTTTTATCTAGAAGATGTCGGCTGGAATTTAGTGTAGTTGAGGAGGAATAAGGAGATTCGAGAGGAAAAAACGCCTCCCCTCCAGAATACAGGAAAGGCACCGCTCAAGAAATCAAAATAACACCAGAGGGATTCGAAGGAGGTCATCCCGATATGGGGATTCATCTATGAATAGGCTCTCTTCCCATGTATTCTCAGATACACAGAGATCTTGGTCGTATGTTTGTAAGGCACAGATCAATGCCAATGAAGCATTTCAGTTGCAGTTTTATCTACCTTCAATGGAGGACGGTCACCAATAGCCGTGATCCCAGATGATGAGATCCAGGAGGCTGCCTCACATTGGCAAAATATAGTGATTGCGTATGTGATAGGAACACAGACCATTATTTCAGCATATAAAGGCATATGCATTGAGGCAGTGGAAACCATCTTGTTTCCTGGATGTCTATACCAGAGAACACTTCTTCCTCTTCAAATTTTGGAAGTCATGATGAATGCCAGTGTTCTCACACAGGGCCCCTGGTTTTTTTATGAGAGGCTTCTCATTCATAAACAATGGACCACAGCTGCTGGCCTTTAGAGAGATTTGCTCAGTAACCTTCCCATCTGGGTAAGGTTTCCTCATTTATATCTCAAGTACTGAGGGGGAAACATTGGGTAGAATTGCTAATTGGCAAACCCCTGCATAGGGATGCTCTCGTTGCCAATAAATTGATAGTATCATATGCAAGGGTCTTTATAGAGGGGTCTGCTGCAAAAAGTTGCCCAAAAATTATGCTCAAAGAAACCAATGGGCATATGTGAGACATTGCTGTTGAGTATGAGTGGGTCCCCCCCCCCCCACCCCCCCCCCCCCCCCCCCCCCCCGGCGACTGTGTTCATTGTAAAGTTTTTGGACACACTTTACAGCACTGTCCCCACTGGAACACAAGGATGAGAGTTGGAGACCTAGGAGGGAGGGAGCGTAGAGTTAAGGGAGAGAGTAGTAGAGCAGGAGAGGAGGAGGAGGAGACTAGAGTTTAAAATTCTATGGAGCACACAGCCTACTGCAACTAATGAGAAAACAGGGGATATTAGTAGAGATGAGATAAGGGTACAAGAGCCTCCTTGAGTCAAGGATCATGTGGATGACACAAATATTGCTGGGGGGGATGGGGAAAGGGAAGAGGATAGAACAATACCTAGCAGTGGGCTAGGCGAGGAGAGGGGAAGGATGAAAGTATGGTGGTAGAGGAAGGCATAGAAGGGTGTAGGAATACTAACACTAGTGTTGATATGCAGGTCCCAATAAAACAGGAGCTCCCCTCAATGGATCTGGGATCCTTTAGCCAAAAGAAGCAGTTCAAGAGGTCCAGGAGAAGCCAGGTGGCACCCTCTTAGACCATGCTATATGTTATGAGAAGCATGCAGAAAGTAGCCAGAAGCAGTTAGATAGAGGGAAACAATGGAAACATGAGATAAGGCTACATCACTGGAAGGGGAAGGTAATACTATAGACAATCCAGAGAGAAAAGTTACTGGCCAGCATAACTAAGGAAGCAAGTGCAGTCAAGGTGGCTCCAAAAACTCAACAATATAAAAGAAAAGGGGTCTCCTCCACAGGAGACCACCCTAATCCTTAAGGTGGGTCTTACGATCAAAAAGGGGACCAAATTTCCATAATGTCCATTCATGTGTGGAACGTTAGGGGGGACTGAATGCATTGAGCAAGTGAAGGATGTAAAGGGACCACATAAAACAATTGAAATGTTCCATTGTAGGTCTGGTAGAGACTAAACATCAGTTCAATAGCTTGAAGAAACATAAGGGAAGGATGTTGCAGAACTGGGAATGGTGTCATAATTGCTCACCTGATGTCAGTGCAGGATTAGTGTTATGTGGGACACTCTGATATGGTAGGGGTCAATTGGAGGAGATTACTGAACAATCCATCATTGTTTACTTTACTAACAAAGGAGGGTTGCAGCTAAGCAGTAACTGTAGTCGATGGTAGTAATAGCAGGGAGGCGAGGAAAGAACGCTGGGTTCACTTGCAAGAGCTGAGTACCACTATCCATATCTCCTGGCTTGTCATAGGAGATTTTAACTGTGTAAGCTATGGAAGAGATAGGGGGAAGGCAAGTGCCAAGCAGAGTGCTTGCAGACATGGATACAGGGATCAACCGGCCAATCTCTTGGAAGTGGTAAGAATGGGACAATATATGGACTTGGAATAACAGAAACCCAAGCAGTATAATAGCCTAGCAATTGGAGACAGCTTTTTGTAACTCTCAGTGGATCTCTATATTTCCTGATGTTAAAGCCTGGTCTCTCTCAGCATCTACAAATGATCATGCACTTATATATGCTCCTTACCATATGTAAGAAGAACAATACTTTCAAATATTGTAACCACTGGCCTCACAGGGAGGGTTATAATATATTGGTGGAGGCGGCGGCATGGAGTTCTCAGATCCAGAGCACTCCAATGTACACTGTTTGTAGACAACTGAAGAAGGTTAAAGAGTTATTGGAACAGTAGAGACACCAGAGAGGCAAGCCCAACTCGAGTGTTTCAACATCAGCTTAATAAAGTGCAAGACAATCTACAGAAGGACCCAGTGAAAAGAGTTCTAGCTAGGAAGAAATCAGTCTACAACAGAGGGTTAGAAAGGAAATACGTCAAAGGAGATTTTGCTATTCCAGAGGGCCAAATGTGAATGATTGCATAATGGTGATCAATGTATCATGGTGTCTATCGGGCCGGGCCCAGAGTTGACCGGGTTTGAACAGTTTCGAGGCCGGGCCCGGAGAAGAAAACGGGCTGGGCCGGGCTTTTAACACGAACCTCCAAACCCAGCCCGGACCTAGACCCGAGTAACTTCGGGCCGGGCCGGGTCCGGGCTAAATCCGGGATGGGCCCGGGCCTGCCCCGCGGACCGTCAAATTTTAAAAAATATAATTTATATATAAAATATACTATGTATACTATATTTATATGTATTTATAACACAAAATGAAATGTGTTTAGTGGTTACTAGGAGAAAGTATAGAGTTCAGGAGGTCTGCAGTTCGAATCCCCCCATCTCCCCTTTACAATTTTTTTTATGTATATATTATTTACATATTTATCGGGTTTATAACCAGGCCTATTATCTGGCCTGGCCTGGCCTGGCCTGGTCGGGCCTGTGGGCTGGAGGAGCAAAACCTAGCCCGAATCCGGTAGGGAGCACAGACCGGACCTCGGGCCTAGAAATCAAACCCAGTCCGAACCGGGTTTGACCATACCGGGTCTGGGCCGGGTTCCGGGCTGCCTGGCCCATTACACACCTATATCAATGTAGCAAGTTGTTTTATGAAAGAATCAAGGACAAGCAAGGTAGGAATCATATTGATAGTCTTATAAATGATCAAGGGGTACAGCTTCAGATTCTAGTATAATCAAGGAGGAAGCAGTGCATACTATGGGCTCTACAATAAGCAAGACTACACTACCATCTTTGGTAGGGTAACAAGCAAGAGATTGGTGTCTGACTCAGGTACTATTAAGCTATCAAGCAGGATACAGTGGAGAAAGTAGAAAGCGTCATCAAGGATGCTAATGTTAAAAAATCTCCAGGACCAGATGGATTTGGGGCTCAATTTTTCAATACTCATTGGCACATTATTAAAACTGAAGTGTGGAGATTTGTGGATGACTTCTTCTCAAGGGGTAGACTGCTGAGAGAACTCAACAATACTTTGGTTACTCTGATACCCAAGGAGGGTGTTGCAAGATTACAGGACTGTAGGATAATCTCCTGCTGCAACTTCCTGTATAAGATCGTCACCAAAATCATGTTTCGGAGTATGGAAGTAATTATGAGCAGCCTCATTTCAAATAATCAAGCTGCTTTTATATAGACAAATAGCAGAAAATTGCCTCCTTGCTCATGAATTAACTAGAGGATTCAACAGAAAAAAGCAGTAAATGTTGCATAAAAATAGATCTACAGAAAGCTTATGATACTGTTGATAGAGACTTTGTATGTCACCTTCTCAAGAGTATGAATTTTCATGATCACTGGGTTCAGATGGTGAAAGAGTGCCTAACTACACCAAAGTTCTCTATCATGGTGGATGGTGAGCCTAAGGGATTCATGGATAGTAATAAGGGGTTGAGACAGGGTGATCCCCTATCTCCATCTCTCTTTACTATTATTATTGAGCACCTTAGCAATATTCTAGATATTGAAAAGGTCAGAGGAAGCATCATACCCTTTTTCTCCTAAATGACACCCACAGTACCACCTGGTTAATGCTGATGACCTACTTTTCTTCCTGAAGCCTAGCAAGACTTCTATGAAGGCTCTGAAGAGAGTTCTAGAGAGCTTTGGAGCACTCTTCTGGCATGCAGATGAATAGAGAGAAGAGCAGAATTTACTTCAATAGATTGTGCACTAACAAGTCTTTTCTTCAACCTATTCTGAACATAGAAGAGGGAGCTCTTCCTGTGAGATATTTGGGGAAGTCTTTGTCTATTGACAAGGTCAATTATCAAGATTGACAAGCACTCATTGAGAAATGAAGCAGGAAGTTGGAGGGATGGCAGGCTGCTAAACTTTCTTTTGAAGAGAGACTGGAGATTGTGAAAGTTGTTATCACTTCCATGAATGGTTACTGGATGCAAGCAGCTCAAGTTCCTAGAGCAGTGGTATACAAGATTGAAAATTTGTGCTCTAATTTCATTTGGAGAGGGGGATTGCATGCAGTTCAGTGGCCTACCCTATGTAGGCCTAAGGAGGAGGGGGCAAGAGCTTAAAAGACACAGAGAACTCAAAGAAGCCTTCTCTAATAAATTACTTTGGTCTTTAATGAATCAGAAGTCAATGGGCATTATGGGCTTGTTGGATGGGAAACAGATATGTCAAGGGTAGGAGCATATGGAACATCCTGTTGGACATAATGCATCTGCCACATTCAAGTCTTTGATGAGACTGAGGGAAACAGGGCTGCATTATATGCACAAACAAATAGCTGATGGAAGATCAACTAGCAATCGGTTTGATCCATGGAAATGAGGGAGACTCGTTGACAAATGGGGATGGGACAGCTTCTACTACATGGGAGGTAATGAGCTTGTTAGTCATATTATATGAGGGTAACTAGCAGCCAGAGAGATTGGTCATCACCAATAGAGTTGGAACTGATATCCCTCCAATCATAATTCACAGTTAGGTCGAATCAGATTATTGGATTTGGCTGGACAATCCTTCAGGGAAATTCTCACTAAAATCTGCATATAGTATTGTTAGAAGTTAGAACCCCAATCCCTGTTGTCTTTACAGAGGTAACTGCATCAAAATGAGTCTTTGTCTTTACAGAATCTTATTGGAGAGACTCCTTACCAAGGATAGGCTGATAGGATTTGGGATGAACCTCTCTCCTCAATGTATGTGAGAGGGAATCTGAATCCATAGAGCACCTGTTCTTCCACTGTGCCTACGCAGCCTACATTTGGAGGACTTGCAGATTGAAGTTAAAGTTACCCCACTCTAGAACTTGCAGTATCAGAGAGGAGATAACAGAAATCCAAAGGAGTTTTAAAGAAGGCAGTTTGTCTTATTGCTTGTCAAGTAGTGTGCTCAATGCAGCAGTTTGGCACATATGGAGGGAGAGGAATTGGAGACGGTTTCATAATGTGAAGACTCACAAGAGGAAGCTGGTATGGCAGATACAGGAGGATGTGCAGCTTATACTTCAGAAGATCCAAATAAAACAAATTCCCACAAATAGGGAGAAAGAGAGGGCTGCGAACTGGGGTACCCTACTGGGATAGCTATCAAGTTGGTAACCTTTCTATCATATTTATACTTGATAATCAATAAATTTACTCGTTTTGAAATATATATATACTAGCAAATTCCCCGTGCCTCCGGGCTCCGGGATCCGGCACTCGTTGATAACTCAGATTTTCAAATTGCTTCTCACTAGGATATTTAATAATATATTACAGATATTTCATAATATTGTTACTGACATATACCGTGACAATTATGTATTGTCTGGAAAGACCACTCTCTTTTAATTTTGACACTTAGATGACACATGACATGTGATCTCCCTAGCTGTCCGTTTTACCTCTTATCTTTTAATCTCCACCCTTCTTTACCCTCTTATCTTTCGTCACAAAATCCAACTATGTTTTGTTATAATATATATATATATATATATATATATATATATATATATATATATATATATATATGTGTGTGTGTGTGTGTGCGTTGCACATATTTCATAGATTATTATTAGAAAGACTAAAATATAACTGCTATAATTATTCTAATATTTATTAAGAATTTTTATCGGAGCACTACAAAAGTTACTCTAGGCTAGCCCAGTTTAGAGAAACTTTTACTCAGGGCAGCCAAAAACTTAGTAGGGACTGCCTACCCCCTCCCCCCCACTCCCACTCCTAAAGTTCTTCATTCTAATTTCTACTCTCTCTCTCCAAAAAAAAATTTTGATCTTTCTTTCACTTCAAAATCATAAACTTCTTCCTTCTCCACCTCTTCCAATTACAAGAATCAATCAATCCTAAATTTCATATTGCAGTAACTAAAATTGGTTTGAAATTCATTTTGGGCGGATGTATGAAATTTCAAACCCATTTTAGGGCTCCCTCTTTCTTTTCACTTCAAAATCCTAAACTTCTTCCTTCTCTACCTCTTCCAATTTCAATAATCAATAAATCCTAAATTTCATATTGTAGTAACTAGAAATTGATTTAGGATGAACTTTGGGCGAATTTTTGAAGTTTCGAACCTATTTTAGGGTTTCGAAGTAAGAAAATACGTACGGCGTTGTTGGAATTCTACAGTCTTGTATCTTGTCTGGACTGTAAAAATCTTCTACAGTCCTGAATACTTCAAGGACTGTAGAAAAAATTTACAGTCCTAGCAACATACAGGACTATAGAAAGTTTCTACAGTCCTGAATGTTGGAAATATGTAGATATGTAATCAAGTATTTCATTTAACTAAAGTGGATCTTTTCATTCAATATTCCTTGCAGACTCGTCTAACCATATGTGAAGGAGAGGATAGTACTGAGTCATTAAATGGATGTATTGAATTTTCCTCTACGAGGACTTCATGGTCAATCAAATGGAGATGTATAGAAAAAAATTACAGAGTACAAATTTTATTAAACAAACATCAAATTCGAAAGAAGTAGAAGTGGAGGTGCGTCTCGACCTCGGCGTCGGAGGTTGTCGACATAAAGAGCAAGAAGGAGAGGAAGAAGAAGGATGATAGAGAGTGATATTGAATTAGCCAAGCTCAATCAATAACTTTTCGTTAGTACTGTCATATTTCCATTATATGCTTATATATATATATAGAATGGAAACGTTATAGTTGGTCACTACAGCTAGGAAATTGCTACGTAACAAATACATGCATGTCATGAAAATGCAGGAGTTTAGGACCATCAAAACTAGTCAAAATTAGGACCGTCAAAATTAGAACTATCAAAAAAATTGACAGTCCTAACTAACCATGACTGTCAAAAAATTTGAGAGTCCTAAAATTCAATAACTTTTCATTAGGACTGTCCAAATTTTTGATAGCCCTATGAAATTTAATATTTTCAATCCCAGTAGTCACAACTTTTTCATGTATTTTAGGACTGTCAAATTTTTTGACAATCCTAACTATAACCAATACTGTCAAAAAATTGACAGTCCTAAGATCCAATAACTTTTCATTAGGACTGTCAAAAATTTTAACAGTCTTGACTATAGAGTATAGACATGTCTGTCAAAAAGTCCATCATCGTTCCCGTCGTGGCTGTGGACGAATTTTCAAAGTTCGAAACACTAAAATGGGTTCGAAACTTCGAAATCTGCCCAAATTAAATCATAAACCAGATTTTAGGGTCTAAAAGATGAAATCTAGGATGAACATGAATTGAGAACATCTTCGTGACTTAAAACTAAAGAATCTATATTTATTCGCCATAGTGAATTTTAGTCTAAAACTATGTAGTTTAGTTTAAAAATGAAGAAACTGGATTTCTGGAAGGAAAAAAAGGAAGTACCCGCAAAGTACACAAAATTAAAATTTCAAATTAATAAAATATTGGGTACTTCTTTGGCAAGTACCCAAGAGTACTAAGGAGTACCAGTAGACGGTAAGGATACGCCTCCCTAATCGGAGTACCCGTTTTCATAGGTTGTCACTAATCTCCCGAAAATCACTCAGTTGGCACAACAAACATGCTTGCCATAACAGACTATCATCTGTGTATAGAATTTATTCACATGGAGCTCTACAATGCTCTTTACAATAGCTAATCTCCCAACAATCATGCAATTCACTGTCATGTCCAAAATCAGCTTCTAGTATTTGCCCTTGTCAATAGAAATCCGCACCTCTTCGCCTTAACGCTGCTTTGTTATTTTCCTCATGATACCAACACTAGATTTGCCTATGTTCTGAAGCATAGATCTAGGTTGATTATTGGACCCCGAAATGGAAGTGTCATTGCAGGAACGTCATCTTTGGAGCGTGGTTCGGTTAGTTATGAAGCTTCGATCAACTTCATGCCCTCTGGTAAACTCAAACCAGTATTTGGTTCAATTAATAATTTCTAAACTCTATTAGCATTATTTGCTAGTACGTTATTGATAATTATTGTTTTACAATTAGGCTTCCATGATTCTCAGTTTGTTAATTCGTGAGTCAACCCATATAGATTGCCATTGTCCCCTCTAGGTCCTGTCCTGTGTGACTGCATCGACATAAGATAGAAACTACGCAATGAGACTATCCCTTAACATCATCTGCAAGTATTTTCCGTATAACCATCATAGGAAACCTAAACAGAGCTTAAATAATGCATTCATTTACCCGATAGGAGAAAAGAAAGAAAAGATCTGTAACATGGAATGTCACAGAATTGAAGACTAATGCCTGAATGTATCATGTAAAAACCCCAAGCAGACTATAGAGGAAGTTACAAGTTTGAGCAGGACATCAAGTTAAAGATTAATAATATGGATATATGTGTAAGGAAATAAAACTTAAACATAGTTGTATATTCTTCATAATAGTTGCAAAATTAACAATTCAAATAAAATGACTAAGTCATGCTTTATGGAAGGAAGATGCAAGATGGAAAAAAACAAATGAGAGACTGAAACAAACAGCTAATAGCTAAGACAGTAATCGGAAATTAGACAGTTTCATATCAGGACACTATGGCTAATCTGGTACTTGCTCCAGTTATATTAGAAAGTCGAGAAAGCAATTAATATAATCATTCCCATGTCCAAGATATGTTTTTGTACATGCTAGTGTTATCCAAACTTCAATCTAGTAATAGTGTTATCCAAACTTCAATCTAGTCATTCCTTTTCCACATCAATCTTAGTGCATATGCTGTGTGCATCTGACTTACTATGATAAATATAACTAGATTAGGCTTTTATCTATTTTCATGAACCGAAATATTCAAATAACAAACAATAGATAAAGGATAGATATTACTTACACGAAGATCACCATGAAGAAAACGATATACAAAGACAAGTTAAAAAGGTCACGGATGAGTTCCAGGTAAAACGTAAACACAGCCTTCTTCTCCCACTGCCCTTCCATAAGCATGTCAGTGACATAGAAAGCGTACTTCATAAGTATTGATATTGTTGTTGATCCTAGTATCATATATCTGGGATTCAAAAAAAAAAAAAAAAAAAAAAAAAAGAGGTTACATATGGAATTCAAAGTAAACAGTATTCGAAGCAACCAAATGTCAATGGCTCCAGTATAATATTGTGAAGCATACAAGTAAAGATCCACGTTAAACTCCTACCAAAAGAGAGGTAAAAACTGGAACATAAACATCGATATACATTGTTGCTACTTTCATCCACATACAATTTAATATGGTAAGGTTGCTGCTGTGTGGAAAGGAACACTGAACTCACCAAAAAAGTCCACTGCCTAAACAGTTCTAGTTCAAAAAGAGAAACAGCAGCATCTTAATAGAAAGATTTGCTATGAAAAAAGTGAAACCCAAAAGACAGCTATATAGTTAAAGCCTGTGTACCTGCTGTGTTACCAAGGACACAGGAAACCATTACACCATGAATACTCAAAGATAGATACAAAAATACATGCAACTATGATTTATTGTTTTTCCTTTGAGTTTCCCTGAAGTTTCCATCCCTGACCATGTAGAATAGGCTTATAATTGTCATATTTAATACAGGTATCTAATTTTTCCAATTAAGCAATAAATAGATATGATCCAGCACTTGATAAAACTAAAATATGAGATGGACCAGAGTAAGTACCCACTCCAATGCATAAAAGAGAACAAAAGAAGGAAATATCTGAGCTTTTCAAAAAAACCAAAAAGAGAATAGAGGAAAAATTGCATCTACATAAACAATAAATACATTAAAGCATAGAAGATCCAAAAGAGCACTTGGATATTAGACGATCTGGATTTCAACTTCCAACTTACCTAAACCAACAAATGACCAAACAATCATAATATAGTTGTCAACAAAGGAGCAAATATGACAAAAATCAACCACCAAATATAATGAGCTCTGCAGCAATCCAAACTTAACCATCAAGAAGCATCAAATTTCTTTTTAAAATGTCAGAAACATACGAACAAGTATCGAGATAATGCTCTCAGATTACTAAATAACTAGGCTTACTTGCAACTAAATACCCTGAACTTATTTTATTAGCAACTAAATATCCTAAACTAGTGGGCCTTAGCAATTGTTAACTATGGCTGTAAATGACAAAAATAGCCCTCTAACAAATTCTAAAAACATAACAAATCCGAAAAAAATACCTTAACTCTAGGTGGGACTGACAAGAAGGCTAGAGTTTTTCAGAAAAAAATTTGGCATTTCGGTTATTTACAAGAAAAGAAGTAATTAACAATATCAGGGGCAAAATAGTCTTAAACAGACAAAATGACGGCAAACATAACAGTCAAGTAATGGAAGGTAGCAACTTGCTAATGACCCAATCGTTCAGGGTATTTAGTTGCTAATATAAAATGTTCAGGATAGTTAATTGCAAAAATGTGAAAGCTCAAGGTATCTAGTTGCAAATTAGCCAAATAACTAAGATGATTAAATGGATGACTGATTAAGCAGTAGTTATAGATGGCTGCATAATTTCGATAAAGCAGTCTAGTCCAATCAATTGATAAATAGCATTGGACAAAGTGCAAAGAAATCTCTGAACATAGCATTGTATCTATTGGATCCAATACATCTAGGTTTCTAGATGTATTAGCCTAAAGAACTGACATATTGGAATATCAGCATACGAAAACTTGCACAAGTAGTTCTAAATGTACAACAGTGTACACATGAGTTATTCTGAGACATTGTGATTTCAATATCTAAGAAATTAGTAGTTACAGGTAAAGACTTAATCAAAGGTTTAACTACTCTATGAACTAAAACACACACACACACACACACACTATATATATATATATATATATATATATATATATATATATCAGTTCAATTGAATGTATACTAGTAAGCACTTCTCCAAATTTATAAGATAGTTTGATCAATCTACTCAATGATGATACCAATGTATTGTTTACCAGTATTCCTCCAAGAATCTATCATCATGAAGATCTGGGAAAATGTGAATCATATAAGCCAAGGGGTTGGGCAAAATGTGAATCATATAAGATGGTCTATACTGAAGGATGGATGAACGCCAAGATTCAAACCGCCTCCTATAGCATCAACTAGAGAACTGCATGCATAGGCATCAACAAGAATTGAAGTGTACGAAAGAATCAATTATTGCCTGTTTGATTCTTGGAAAACCAATGTCTTCAGTTGCAACAACAATGCTATAGAAGGTGTGTATCATGAGGAAATAAGCAACCTCTTTTCGCCCCTACTGGAGTGAAATTCTGGCTCCGCCCATGGTTGCGTCGTGTTGGACATGACATTACACTCCAAATACAGTGTGACACACCAAATTAGGTGATGAATCCGTTTCGTCGTGTCCGAACCATGTTGTATCGTATCCGTGACCATACAAAATAGTGGCTTGCCGATAGTTACTGGGTACACCAAAACCTCCATCGAACCACATTCCGGTGTCGTGGTACGTTTCCAGTACAGATTGCTACGATACTCGATCTTGAACAATAAATTTGGCGATCCATAATCAATTGTTGAAATATCATTTTAGACTTACTTCCACAAAAGTATTTTCCGGAAGAAAAAAATTGATATTTTTTGTCAATGTGAGGCTCTAATAGCTCCACATTTGCTACGAAAACGTTGCCTCGTGAAACATGACTCATAAGTCACCACTCCATTTTGTAAGTTGCCCACACAAAGAGAATGTGTTGTTGATGATTTATGATGCTTTTATTATTTAGTCTGAAGGTTTCAAGCTGTTTGCCATCTTATTTTGTTTTCTGACCTAATTACATGTTTTTGTCATAGCACCTCTATACCATTTATTTGAAATGTTGCTTTCTAGTTGGTGACATATGACTATGAAATTCAATTTTTAATGAATGAATGGATTTTGAATTTCCTTTTGTTCTAAATATGTTTTTTTACACAATTACTAAGGGGGTGTTTGTTTTTACCTCTAATTAGAGGTGAATCACTAATTGGGTCCAAATAGAGGTGAGACCACACAAAAATTCGTTTATTTTTTGCATCTAATTAGATATAATTAGATCTTGGCAACTAATTAGAGGCTCCGGAAAAAAACAGTAGCATGCAGCTTTTTTTTTTCAATCCAATCTCTAATTGGAGTTAAAAAGACCATTGGAACCCCTACAAAATTCAGTATTTCCCCCTTGTATCTTTAACACTGCTTATATAAAATCTGGAGAAACATAAAGAAAGACCAACAATTTATGCTCAAATTGCGTGATCAAATTGCGACAATTTTTGAGATTAATGTAATTTTATTGCTTTTAACGTTGTAGTTGTTGTGACTGGTAAGATACTTGTTTATGATTTGTTTTGTAATTGCTTTGATTCAGATGATATAGTCTAGGAATGTTTCATTTCACTTAATTTCTAATGAAGTTATTTTGATATAAACTCAGTTTAAAGTGGTCATGGATAATTTTTCAACATAGCATTAGCGAAATATTTTATTTTAGAATATTTTAGAATAAGTACAAAAGTAAATTGATGTCTAATTGGACATTGAAAAACAAACATATAACCACTAATTAGTGGGAAAAAAAAAAATTGTAATCCACTAATTACAGGATCTAACTAGTGAAGTAGGACCTCAACCTTTAATTAGTGTCACACAACTAATTAGTTGGAAAAAACAAACATCCCCCAAGTCAAATTTTTAACTAGGTAACTAGCATTAACCAAATTCGGATTTTATAACATACTAAAGTCAAATTGATGAACCAACTCAAACCTAACCCCATGTATTGAAGATAAAGACATGTTCATATCGTGTCTCGTTCCCAAAACCATACCATGACCTCGATGTAACGAGTTCCATGTATTCCAGGGTATCCATGATTCCATGTCTCCAGGGAGACCAACAACATGGCCAAAATTGATTTTTGACTCGTAATCATCATCCTCGCCATCCAAGCTTTCTCTAATCCTAAAGGGCTGGCTATGGATCATAAGAAAATTCCATAAAAGATTTGACAAAATTTTATGACATGTTATTGACACAACGATATTTGTGTCAAATTTCTATACAAGATAGCTATGATCAGGAAAGGGACAAACCATAAAACTAGACCACCAGTTGGCATTTAGGTAGGCCTACCTTTTGGATATGCAATTTAAGCTCATGCAACCAAGAAGTACCCTCCATGTTCCACTAGACAATAGTCTAAGAGAAGAAGTAAGATATACAATTTCTTTGTATAAAGTTAGCATTTTATAAGATCAGTTACTATAAAACATGCATAAATATACATATTATAGGTTCATAGATATATTCTCATGTGTATACTATAGATAACCTTATCCATGTTGTAACCATATCCTAAACTTTCTAAAAATAGAGTATCATGTATCGTGTCTGTATCATTGCAACCTAGGTTCATTGAACTCAACATCAAAGCAGAGTAACTTAGACACTTTACGCAACTGCCAACACATAGGTGTCCAAAAGTCAAAAGTGTCTGCCACAGGAATTTTCCAAGAAAGTCCAGTGTTCTAAATGACGGCCGCCTAGGCGGTAGGCGGTAGGCGGTCTCTCTCCGCACCGCTTTTCAGTAGGCGATGGAGCATGCGGCCAACGGAGCTTTGGCGGCGTAGGTAGACGCCTAGGCGGAGTAACACCTAACGATTTGTTTTGGCCAAACGGTTTTGTAAGCATTATGGGCCTAAGGTTCACTTTTACAATACTAAAACTTAATAAATCTTTGTTCTACAACATAGTTATGCACGAAACATCCTTAAAATATGTATATAATGCAAAAACACTATAGTAAATAGTAAAAAATGTCCAAAATGTATCAACCGCCTAGACGGTAGGCGGACTATTTCCGCCGCACACCCGCTTACCGCCGTTTAGAACCTTGCAAGAAACTGAAACTTAAAACATAAGTTTTCTATTTTGGATTGTGCAAATTCTTCTTTATTGTATACTGTGATTACAAATTGCTCCATATTGATTCAAATTTTATTTTACACAACTTTGACCTGGCATTTGTCATATTGTAGCATCAACTTGGCAGAGGAATTGTAATATAAGCATGGTTGGACTGAAGTTTTATGATATGACCAGTGTCCCTGTGTTAGAAATGTCAAAAGATCTTCATATTTGGAGTGGTTGGGAAACAAATCTTACAAGACTTCTCTTACTTGGAATGGATATGGTATGAATCATCATTGTTTGTGAGAAACAACCACAAAAAACAGCCTTACCAAAAAACCATGTAGGGCAATCACTGAGCAGGTGAGGCACCTTAGTGTATCATGTGACTACGGTTATGAAATCAAGAAGCAACTCCTAATTCCCCAAGATGAACTCACAACATGATGACATGGCATTCAATTAAACTTACACAGCCAAAAAAATGTACAAATCATTGAAGGTTTAGCCATATGACCTTTCAAGATATGAATCACTTTTCTTGATTATTAAATGTTATCAGCACAACAATTATGTGCATATATTTTATCTATGAGCTCTATAGAAGGATCCAAGAATTACAGAAGTGGCGGTGAAAGGAAGAGATGGCTTCGAAATCAACTGCTTGCTTAAACAGATAGTAGGAAAGAAGTGAAAATGCATGTACCAAGCCATAAAGAGAAAGAGTCAAACAAAGTAACATTAGCATTGAAAGCCAAAGATATGATCCTGTCTTTCCAAATTTACCAACCGAAAGGCATATGGGGTTTACAAGTTCTCATGTCTCGGTGGTTCAGCCTCCACCGCTCTAGGTCAGTCTAGCAATGGATCAGCCGACAGGCCTCTAACCATGTAATGAGGAAATTTAGTGATATAGGAACTTGTACCATTAAAATATGTACAAAATACAAATACACGGCAAGTGAATACTAGATTAAATGGACAATTTTGTCAACATCTCCCTTTCGCGGGACAAGTTATACACTACTAGTCTACACGAGAATAGTAAGTTCTATATAACACCCTCAATTCACCATTTGTATGTCTAACCAAAAAGCCTAAAGGTGACACGGTGGCCACCATAACTTTGTATTTTGTCACATCAATATTTTGAAGACTATTACTAATTGAACTGACAAATAGCATGACTGTGAACCTTAAGTCACTCAAACCACGTAAGTTCTGTTGATCAGTAGAACCACCTAGTGATTTAATGGAGAAACAGACCTGAAATGATCCAATATTTCTATAAGCAGTAACATTAAAATTATAATTGAAGCTCAACATGCTGCCATCATAAACAACAATGAATCAACCAGGCTGAAA
This sequence comes from Iris macrosiphon, assembly GCA_036927795.1. Lineage (NCBI taxonomy): Eukaryota > Viridiplantae > Streptophyta > Magnoliopsida > Asparagales > Iridaceae > Iris > Iris macrosiphon. The sequence continues at coordinate 18,793 of JAYESA010000137.1, forward strand.
GTAAGGAACTAAATATACACAAACAAATATCTACTGCAAATATTTGAGTAATTTCTTTACTTACTCAAATGAAAAGAAAAGGGCAGGTGATGCCTGCTGTGTCCGTATCACCGTCGTCAAGGCGTTGTGCAAGAAAAGGCAGTCTACAACAAGAAGAAACAACATAAAGGAGACAATTCGGATGTGGGACAGCAAACTAACAGATGGAGCTGTCTCAATGTACTCAACCCTCTTTTGGGCCAACCAGTGCAAAGATTTGACTAACAGAAGTGCAGTCACCATCGCCAAAGAGGTAACTGAAAAGTCTTGACGAAATATAGTGATTGCGAAAATGATTTCAATAAGCTCCCTCCAAGCTTGTTCATTCAACCTCTCCACTTCTGCTTCTCTAAGAGTACCAAGAAACAAGCATTTCACCAACTGCCACAGTATGCACATATTGACGAGGCCCATGTTCAGAAGCAGCACAAAACAGATCTTGGAAGTGGACAGATACACCATAGCTGGATAGAACTGCCCTCTGCTGTTAAATGCATGGTAGATTACAGCAATTGTGGCCAAGAAACTAAAAGCTGCATACTTTTGGAGTCTGATCATTTCTACGCAACCTGTTGAAACAATCATTTCGATCAGAAGCACAACCAAATTCATACATGTTTCCAAATAAAATATCAAAGTTTACTTCAATTCAAATCATGAAAAATAATAACACAACTTCACCACAAGGTCCACAAGAATTATTTTGGACGGTCGTGAATAATCGCGTTGTGCCAATGTAGCAACACGAACACGCACCCATTTTGGAGATTTAGATTAATATAGGTTCTTTTAATCGTCATTATTTAACTTTTGGTACTTTTGAAATATTACAAAAATAGGGTGGTCTCCAAGGTCGTGGTTTGAAGACGCAATTTAAATAAAGAAATCCCATTTTTGAAAATGCATTCTCATTTAATAAGTCGCCTTCTCAAAACATGACTTCACTTGACGACATGAAGTCATGTTTCCAAAACGAGATTACTCAGGGCTAGATTGAATTGCAGTTATGACTCATCCAGATTGCTCAAATGCCCATTTTCAGAATGCCCATGGACTATAATCTCGAAGAAGCCCCCATTTCAGCCCCTCAATGAATGACACATTTGACGAAATGCCCATCCTGTGCTTGGCACCAAATGGAATCCCGAATAAAACGTATCTGCGATACAAACTAGCCCTCAAAATTGAGCTTCGGAAACACGAGTTCGGAAACTATTGTAGTGGTAATATTACTTTGATAGGCAAGAGGTGTATTAAGCCATCTCGTACTAAAGGAATTTCACTTTCGAACAAAAAATAAACTAATTCCTGCAATTGCAGCCCATCTCGCTACCTCTTAAGCGAAGTTGTCGTATCCAAAACTATCATTTTTAAAGAATATGAAATTTTATTTCAATGATAAAAAAATCTGCAATTTTGCTACGTCCTATTGTGTGTCACGTCAAGTAGGCGTGTCCTATTCGCATAAAAGAGGGGACTTTCTACACGTAAAATCTCTATTGTGAGTTACGCTGAAAGAAAAATGAAAAAAAAACACCCCAACAAGATCTACACTATCCAATCTTTACGAAGAGATTTTTAATCTTCCATGTCCCTTTTCGTAGATGCAGTCAGTCAAATGTTCACAGCACGGCCCAAAACACCACTTCCAGCAGCATCTCTCTTCCGAAAGTTCCAACCAAACAACAAGGTTGTATTTGCAAACCAAAAAATCCTAACTTCATCATTCCAAACACCGAGTAAAATGTTCCTTTCTCTGTCTATTTTCATAAAGATTGAAACTTTTTACACCTAAATTAAACCTCTGTTGCGAATTTAAAACATCCTGATAAATTTAACAATTATCGATTTTTTTATGAAGAGAACGTGAATCTTCCTTCTTCTTTCATTCATTCCTTTCTCCTAATTGCTATCGGTCAATATCCATAAAATGATCTCATTTATTGATCAAAAATATACAAAATAATTAAATCGGAGCATTAAAAAATAATAGAGAAAACAAATCAAGAAATTATGTTAGAAACAACGATTAAATCCATCGAGAATTCAGAGATGGATATAGCAAAAAAAAAATCCAAAAAAAGAGAGAACTTGAACAAATTACTTTTGGGGGACGATCTGCGATGGTCTCGTCCTCAATCTTCCTCTCTCTCTCTCTCTCTCTTTATTTTGTTCTCTTCCTTTTGGAGATCAGTCCAATGGTGGTGTTGGATAAAAGAGGACGATGAGAAATAACACGTTTGACCCATTAACCCAAACCCATTTTGAAACAGCATTATTTATACTATCTTTGCTACTATATAATCTAATTAAAGTTAATTGGAAGGTAATTACAAAAATTATCATTTGGTCATAAAAAATGTGTGTGTATATACATATAATAATTAGGTTCATTGTCTTTTAGTCTTTCTAAGTAGTCTTACAACACATCTAAAAAAAAAAAAAAAGTAGTCTTCCAACATCATTTTTGTTAGAATAAATGTAGAAGAAGGAAGAAGAAAATATGAGAGAAGATCTCTTATTAGTGTAATCCCATAGTGGGAGGCAAAGGCCTTATTTATACAACCTATTGAAGGTGTAATACTAATCTCTAACCAATGTTGGACTAAAATATAAAGTGAGAAGCCAACCCTTTAGTAACCCACGTTATAACACTCCTCCTTTGGATGACCACCATCTCTAAGCATATTGCCTCGTTAAAACTTTGTCAGAAAAATCCATTAGGACAAAACATGTGCGAAAGAAAAGAGTACAATCTTTAGGATGACTTAGATAGGTATTGGACATGCTTAATGTTGCCTCATTAAAACCTTGTCAGAAAAAACCGAATGGAAAAAAATTCATGACTAAGAAAAAAGAGTACAACGCGTTATAGTCCATACAAAATATATCTTCCCTTGAAAACTGTCACGCCCCGAGGTGTCCCCCGAGTCGTGACCGCCGTGCGGGCCTGCAGTTGCGCCCGCACAAGGCTTTAATGATTTGCATAGCAAGCACATATTCAGAGTACGCAGATAAATTGAAACACAGATTTGAAACATAGAAAAGTTCTCTTTATTGATAATGAACATCTATTACAAACTCTTGAACGAGTTAGCTAATATGCCGAACGGCTTACAAAAGGGTTGACTCAAAATGAGATAGCAGTCCTGTACATTACATCCTTTTATAAACTCAATACGATAAAGACCTCCAGGCTGGAGGATCGCTTTGCCTCGGAGCTGCATTTGTGTATGAAGAGTTGCAGCTTCGGACTTCAAAAGGCTTTGAGGCGCGGTGAAGATGCGCTAACAGCTGGACTGGATCGGGAAGACGACTTCGGCTCCTCGCTCAGTTCGCCTTAGTGCGGAGAACCTGTTTCAACGAGGGTCAGCATATCGAAACATGCTGGTGAAGGCGAGCTAGCCTGACTATACCAATCAACACGTTGTTTAGTGAAGCATGCATATTTGTGGGTTTCTATCTTGCCTTAGTTCATTTACAGTTAAGCAGCATATTGAATTTACTGAAATGAACGTGCCACCGTTAGGTAGATTTTACCTGACCGTCTGAATTACCTGCACAATACTTACCATGCCTTCCCTGCCACGAAGACACAAGTTAGTATGCAACAGGTTTAAATATACAAGAGATCACTGGCTTGGTTGCCATAATGGACGATAGTCTTTGACGAGAATGGCGTGCAACGTAAGTACAAGGGGCATTGCAAGCCATTTCGCCAAGAACAAGAGACTAAACATTAGGTCTCGTCCGGACCGGATCGATGCCAGTGCCCCAGCATCGTCCGCAAGACCGTTACCCTGTGCACTGGTTGTCCATGATCGAACAATATACAAGTAACAAGTTTGTGTTTGAGGCAACAAGAGTACAAGACAAGCAAGTACAAGACAAGCAATTCATGATCCATTCCCAAACGAACAAGCACGCAGTTAAGTATCCGTTCATGAAATTATTGACAAGCATATGAACCAAGTCTATTCTCTTTTATCTTGGTTTCTTTTATTATTACTTGGTATCGTTTGATCGGGGCAAAGGAGAGTGCAGATTGATTAGCTGTGAAGCTTGGAAGCAGGACTAGCTAATCGGGTTGGTAGCCACTCACCTAGATTTTGGAAAGAAGAAGAAAAGAGGCGCTTCACGACTCCGCTCGCAAGCCGCCTGCTGCTCGTTCACCTGCACACGAACAGCTCGATTAATACTTCTTCCTCTCTTTCCAATCTCGGAATAGAAGTGCAAGTCAATGAACGAAAACAATGAAAACCATCGAAACCGTTCAAGGAAAACAAGCAAATCCCAAAACCAACTCAAAGCACGAAAGCAACAAGCGACATCGAAAATCGAGGCAATAAAAGATAGCAGCGGAGAGGTCCCTCCTGACTCTGCTGCTAAGCCGATCCCGGGGGCGCAGTCCACTGAATATGGGAATCGATTCCGAAGAAACAAATCCATAACGAGGACGAGTTCTTAATTCAATCTATCTCGATCGAACGATACCGACTTGTGTTTCTTAGCCGCGCTCTCCGCATCGGGAGAACGGGGCGCTACATCCTACCCAACTAATTGGAAGTTTCATCCCGAAACTTAGGACAGGACCTACCGTTAAGGATTATTCAGTCGGGGACGGCGATCATGACTCAAGGAACAATCACGAACAGAATGGTCTGATCCGCCACAGGCTAGGCATAAACCAAGTTTCAGGCGACAATTATCGATTGCATGCCCCGTCTTTTTGCAGAAACTACAAGGCTTGTTTGCTTTCTGCTTTCTTCCATCATTGTGACGCTTTGTACCGTTGTTTCCTCTCTCGTCGCTTTGGCGTTTGTGACTGGATGTATGCACAGCGCCGATAGAAACGTGAGGATAGTGTGGTTCGAGCGACAGGGCGTGATTCATGACTTCACGCATTGTCCGATACTGAGGAACGGCTACGTGCGAATGGATGACAGGGCGTAGTCCACCTTCAAACCTTCTAGCTCGACTCGCTGCATCAGGTAAATAGGCCCTAGCGAATTTGGAGAGTCGGTTGAACTCGGCGGAGTACTCTTTAACTGTCATGCTGCCTTGCCGCAGCTGCACGAACTCGTTCTCCATCTGGCGTTGGACTGGAGGGGGTACATACTCCTCTTCGAACGCGGCACGAAAAGTCGTCCACGAGATCGCCTCCTCTCCGTGATCAAATTGGAGAGATCGTCGATGCACGTCCCACCAATCGTGTGCGTTGAGGCGGAGCTGTAGTTGCGCGCAGGAGACACGCTTCTCTTCGGGGACCTCTAGCAGAGCGAAGTGATCTTCAAGTTCGGCCAACCAATCTAGAGCTACGACTGGGTCCTCAGTCCCGTTGAATGGGGTGTTGCAGACTTTCTTGAAGTGGCCAAAGTCGAAGGCAGTCACGTCCCTCGCTCTTGGAATTTGCGGTGTCTCTACTTCAAGCACGGGCTGCTCCACCGGAGTCGTTGTCGTTGCGGCGGAATGGTTGGCAGCCAAAGTCTGAACGATCTGATACAGGGTATCTACCTGCTTCTGTTGGACTGAGAATCGTGCTTCTATATTGTCTTGAAACTTGAGCTGACTCTCTTCCGCTCGCTTCTCGGCCCGTTCATGGCGAGCCTCGTCCCTTTGTTGGTTTTCCCCCAATATCTGCAATATTTTCTGAACGGGATCGATGCTTAGCGTGGCTCGCTGGCTTCTTGAACTTCCCGAAGTGCCCGAACTACTCCCTTGGCCTTGCGTTTCGTCCGAGACTTGCGCTGCAGATTGCACTGGATCCATTCCTTCAAAAGAAGGTAAATTACATTAGGATCATAATGTATTATGGACTTATTGCATGAACGTATCTCATTTTGGCCTAGCGAGTTCAAGAGTTCGCACAGGGATTTGATCGTTAAAGGAACTTTTCCAGCACGAAGTCTAAGGAACTTTGAATCTGTGTTCTGATACCACTATGTCACGCCCCGAGGCGTCCCCCGAGTCGTGACCGCCGTGCGGGCCTGCAGTTGCGCCCGCACAAGGTTTTAATGATTTGCATAGCAAGCACATATTCAGAGTACGCAGATAAATTGAAACACAGATTTGAAACATAGAAAAGTTCTCTTTATTGATAATGAACATCTATTACAAACTCTTGAACGAGTTAGCTAATATGCCGAACGGCTTACAAAAGGGTTGACTCAAAATGAGATAGCAGTCCTGTACATTACATCCTTTTATAAACTTAATACGATAAAGACCTCCAGGCTGGAGGATCGCTTTGCCTCGGAGCTGTATTTGTGTATGAAGAGTTGCAGCTTCGGACTTCAAAAGGCTTTGAGGCGCGGTGAAGATGCGCTAACAGCTGGACTGGATCGGGAAGACGACTTCGGCTCCTCGCTCGGTTCGCCTTAGTGCGGAGAACCTGTTTCAACGAGGGTCAGCATATCGAAACATGCTGGTGAAGGCGAGCTAGCCTGACTATACCAATCAACACGGTGTTTAGTGAAGCATGCATATTTGTGGGTTTCTATCTTGCCTTAGTTCATTTACAGTTAAGCAGTATATTGAATTTACTGAAATGAACGTGCCACCGTTAGGTGGATTTTACCTGACCGTCTGAATTACCTGCACAATACTTACCATGCCTTTCCTGCCATGAAGACACAAGTTAGTATGCAACAGGTTTAAATATACAAGAGATCACTAGCTTGGTTGCCATAATGGACGATAGTCTTTGACGAGAATGGCGTGCAACGTAAGTACAAGGGGCATTGCAAGCCATTTCGCCAAGAACAAGAGACTAAACAATAGGTCTTGCCCGGACCGGATCGATGCCAGTGCCCCAGCATCGTTCGCAAGACCGTTACCCTGTGCACTGGTTGTCCATGATCGAACAATATACAAGTAACAAGTTTGTGTTTGAGGCAACAAGAGTACAAGACAAGCAAGTACAAGACAAGCAATTCATGATCCATTCCCAAACGAACAAGCGCGCAGTTAAGTATCCGTTCATGAAATTATTGACAAGCATATGAACCAAGTCTATTCTCTTTTATCTTGGTTTCTTTTATTATTACTTGGTATCGTTTGATCGGGGCAAAGAAGAGTGCAGATTGATTAACTGTGAAGCTTGGAAGCAGGACTAGCTAATCGGGTTGGTAGCCACTCACCTAGATTTTGGAAAGAAGAAGAAAAGAGGCGCTTCACGACTCCGCTCGTAAGCCGCCTGCTGCTCGTTCACCTGCACACGAACAGCTCGATTAATACTTCTTTCTCTATTTCCAATCTCGGAATAGAAGTGCAAGTCAATGAACGAAAATAATGAAAACCATCGAAACCGTTCAAGGAAAACAAGCAAATCCCAAAACCAACTCAAAGCACGAAAGCAACAAGCGACATCGAAAACTGAGACAATAAAAGATAGCAGCGGAGAGGTCCCTCCTGACTCTGCCGCTAAGCCGATCCCGGGGGCGCAGTCCACTGAATATGGGAATCGATTCCGAAGAAACAAATCCATAACGAGGACGAGTTCTTAATTCAATCTATCCCGATCGAACGATACCGACTTGTGTTTCTTAGCCGCGCTCTCCGCATCGGGAGAACGGGGCGCTACAAAAACAATCACTCCCCCTGATGATGTTCATCCTGAACAATCAGTTGATGAAGACGTCGCATTCCAATTCCATGAACTAGTTTATGAAAAGTTGACTTTTGCAACGATTTGGTAAACAAGTCTACAAGATTATCACTTGAGCGAACTTATTGGACGTCAATATCAAAGTTCTTCTGAAGCTCATGAGTATAGAAAAACTTTTGTGAGATGTTCTTGGTCATGTCTTATTTAATGAATCCACCTTGAATTTGTGCAATGCATGCTGCATTATTCTCATAAATAATAGTTGGAGTATTTGTGGTAGGAGAAATGTGACAGGAGCTACGAATGTGTTGAATCAACAATCTCAGCCAAATATATTCTCTACTTGCTTCATGGAGAGTCAATATTTCTCAGTATTGAGGAGGTAGCAACCATTGTCTGTTTTGTTGAACGCCAATAAATAGCTGTATTGCTATTAAGAAACACATATCCAGTTTGTTAACGACCTTTATGGGGATCAGATAAATAACCTGAATCTGCAAAGCCAACTAGATTTGCGATGTCAGAAAAACCACAAGTATAAAATAATCCCATGTCGGTAGTTCCACGAAGATATCTCATCACACTTTTAATGTCATTCCAATGTCTGCGAGTTGGCGCCGAACTATATCTAGCCAACAAATTGATAGAGAATGATATGTCTGGCCTTGTATATTATGATAAATACATTAATGTCCCAATGGCACTAAGGTACGGTACTTTGGGTCCTAGCATCATTTCATTGTCGTCCTTGTAGTGCCACGCTCCGCATTGGCACTATATACAAGAGATATCAGTTTACTGACTCAAAAAAGAAACCTTCTTGAAGAGCTCCTTGTTGAACCAGAAGATGACTGATCTAGGTGAGTGGTCAGAACTTTATTCTCTGATTCTTGCCCGCCTTTATAATGAATCAAAGTTTTTGTATTGCTTGTTTGCTAAATGATTAATGTTCACATTGAGAATGATAGAACGATAACCTGCATGCTTAACTAGAGAACTTGAAATGCTTGTCATTGAAAAGAGCCTTGCCATGCTAAGTATAGAAATGAATGATGCATGATAAGTTACACAGGCACCGCTATCGAACGAACCATTGCTATGCTAATAAGAAGAGAAATAGATGCTTGAACATGTTTCCATCGTATGCTAAAGAAAGAGTAGAACTGCATGCTTAGCTAAAAGAGATAGAAGAATTGTGCCATGTTTTGTTTGTCATTGATGCTTGAAAGATAGAACTATTTGAATAACTTGTATTGTATGTTATTGAACCTATCGATTGATTGAAAGAAAGAATATTGAACCTATCGAAATGATTGAACCTATCGAATTGATTGAAAAGAAGAGAATTGAGAGCTATGGCTCTATCGCTTGATTGAATGTTTACTTGTTCACGGACATGTGCATCATATAGCCTTTATCTGATAGAATTGTATTCATGTATTGGTCTGACAACTTGTGCATAAGGTATCGGGTTTCTTGAGCGGTCCTGGGGCACTGGGAATCGTTCATCCTAGGAGAGACTAATCGAACACCCTGAGGCTTAAAATCCTCACGATTAGGGGGGTATAGCTTTTAGTGTAGTGTTGAACCATGAGTCTCGGCTGCTATTTTGAGCGTATTTTAGTGCATAGCAACCATGTGTCTCAGCAGCTATTAGCCGATCCGTCATTAGTGAGAAGGGTTTGTAAATCCCAATTGCTAATCCCGAGGATCCATACTCGGGGGCCATCATATAGTTAGGGCGCATGCTAGGCTAGCCTTCTTACATACTTAACTGTTTGATGCAGAGACGGACAGGGAATAGAACCTTATTTATATATATGCATATGTTACTAACTTGTATGTCTGTTGCAGGGATAACCATTGGATAAGAATCACTATATAAGTTATATGTTATTTTTGGCTTATTGTCTTGCATCGTACTTAGACTTGCATGCACGCTTGCATTTGATGATCGCCTTATAGTATAAAAGAATAGTCCACTAGGTGCTGCATTGTCCCTAGAGTCTTTGGGTATAGCTCACGAGACGCTGCGCACACCATGATTATATAAGAATCGGCACATCGTACTTGAACTGCTTGCCTTGTATGCTTAGTTGTATTGAACTGAACGTTGATTTCAAAGATGTTTTCAAAAGAAGTAATATGACTCTGCTCATGTACTGCATGTAACGAATTTAGGTAAAACTAGAAAGATCACTAGTATTGTAATATTTTATAATATAATTACTTAGTGTTGGTTTTAGTGAATGTTGCTTGTGTTCATTGATTTTATACTCACCAGTACTTTCTCCAAAGTGCTGAACCACCAACAGTTTGCTTGTTCGTAGGTGCTGGATCGTCCGAGAAAGCGATAGCCGTGCCTCATCCCCATGACCCAGAAATCTGGTTTTGATATCTTAAGTCGTATCGAGATATTTTGAGCTGCTTTTGTATAGAGGAACATAATCTATGGAACGATGATATTGTATTCAGAGAACCTCGTGCCTTGACCTTTGTCCTGTATACTCAGATGGATTACTGTATGTAATATTGTCCCTCCGCTGTGTACTCGATTGGTTCAATGATAGCCACAACTTTAACGATGTTTCCTTGTGCGAGCACAATCCCAGGCTCGCACAGCATCACGCCTCGATGGCAAACGATATACGTCCCGCATGAGCGCCGAGACGCGGTAATTTACGTCCGACGGGGGCGTTGTCGGGACCTTCGGGATCGGGACGTGACAGTCCTTAGGACGATATGGATCTTTATTGATATCTAAATATCGAACAACCATTGGAGTGCTAAGGGGATGAGCTTTATCCATATTGAACTATTTCAATATTTTTTTTTGTATTTGGATTGATGCACTAAAATTCCATTAGTGTAATGCTCAATTTGTAATCTGAGACAATATTTCATGTCTCCAAGATCTTTCATCTCGAACTCATTTTTCATATAGTTTGCAGTCTCATTAATTTCATGTCTTGTCCCAATCAAGTTTATGTCATCGACATATACTACAAGTAACTATAGCGAAACCCTCCTTAGATTTCTCATATAGGATTATTCTCATATTCCTCCATTTTTATATATTCACTAAGACGGTTGTACCATATCCTTCCAGATTATTTTAAACCGTACAATGAACGTCTTAGCTTTATGGAATGCATGTTCTTAGCTTTTAAGCTGGGTAGGTTAAATCCATCTGGGATTTTTATATAGATATCGCTATCTAAATCACTATATAGATAGGTTGTTACAACGTCCATAAGTCTCATGTCCAGCTTATTTTCAACTGTCAGACTTATCAAATAACGAAACGTTGTTGCATCCATTACGGGAGAATACGTCTCTTTGTAATCAATCCTGGGTCTCTGAGAAAACTCGTGTGCCACTAATCGTGCCTTAAATCTGTAAGCCCCCTCATTTTAGAAAAGGGATAATTTGATAATTTATAATTATTTTTATTATTTTATTTAATTAGATAGATTTAAAGAATTAATTTCTAAAAAAAATTTAATATATATGATACTTTGCCATGGCTTCGATATTTTGAGCAATGCACGACCATTTTTTCTTCCGAAAAAAATTATAATAATAATTTTAATTTAGTCTAATATAGTTGGAACATGGATGTTGCATTTATTTGATCTCTCCCATGCTCCAAAAATATTAAAGAACGTCAAGAATTAAGGTTACCGTAAAATTGTCTCATTTTGACTAGAACTTGACCCAAACACAACCCAAATACATGTGGGCATGTAGTGCACCCCAATATCCTCATATATATATATATATATATATATATATATATATATATATATATATATATATATATGATATTTAAATTAATTTATTTCTATTTGTAGGATTTTTATCTATAGAAAGTGGTACATGTGGCATCCTAGTTAACAAATAACTACCTAACCAACTCCCTAACCAACCCAACAACCAAACCTTATCCAATCCTAACCATAACAACCAACCTCACCCGGCCAAGAGCAGCCCCCCCTTGGCCGAACCTCATTAGCATTAGGATAACCCCCTCCTATATTTATATCTATTTAAAAAGCCCATATATATATATATATATATATATCAACTTATCACCAAACTCTAACCCTAATATCTACTTCCCTTTTTGTGGCCGCCCCTATATCCTCCCTCCTCTCTTCCACGACCCCTTCAGCCTCTCCCTCTCCTTCTCCACTTCCTTTTTACTCCTTCCTAACCTCCACTTCATCCCCCACAAGCTGACAAGCCCTAGAGCAAAAGATTAGCCACCCCTAGAGGCCGACCGCTTGCTGCTGGTTGCAGCTGCTGTCTTCCCCTATTATAGCCCTAAAAATCAACTCCAAACTAAATATTTACCTCCTATATGAATCCCCCAAGCATCCTCTCAAGTTTTGTGGAGTTTGGAGTCCGTTTGGTGCTCCGAAGGGTCCGTGTCGTGAGAAAGGACCACGCCGTAATCACATACGGGTAAGTCTTCCAACTTAGGATTCTTTTTCCTATTCTCCATGAACCAAAGATTGTGTAACTCATGATAATGTTAGATAATGAGTAGGATTAACTCCATATATAAGAAATTCGTATTTCTATGTAGAAACTATTTCAAGGAAATCGAGCAACCATGACACGGACACGACGCACCAATAGTAGACAAGGTTCAATGAGTATTGTCATGTAAATATATATAAAATAATTCCAAAAAATTATATGTTATTAATTCATAATATAAATATTATAATTATATAATTAATCATATTTTATGTCGATGGAAAGATTGGATACAAAGACTACTTGGCCAAGTTGCAAGAATAGCTAGATAGCGTAGTTGAGATGGTTGCATGAATGATGTGATATAACTATTTATATATATAATTATTATTAAATTCCAAAAAATTAAATAATATAATTTTATATTAAAAATACTTTATTACTCAAGTTGATAATTTTGCATGTACAAACTAGCATCAAGTTGCCAGAATACCTAGTCGACGCACAACATGACTTTGTGATACGATTCTTGGAGGGTTTGATCTTAATTCCTAAAATTGAATTTATATGTGTTTTAATTCTAGAAATAAATTATTTTAAATTTATATTTATGGTATTTGCATGTCAAACCTGAACCCTAAAAATAAGGGCCACTAGCCTATATTTTGGGTGACTTTATGACATTGTTTTGCTAGTAAATAGAGGTTATTTTGGAAGGAATAAAGAGGTAAATATTTTCTGAGATTAAATCAGAATATAATATGATATAAAATAATTTTTCATAAATATAAACCATACTAATGGACTAGCAATGTCTCGAACAAGTTTCGGACAAAACTAGTCAACCTAAAGTACCCATAATCTTGAAATATGTTATTTTGTCAAATATAGAAATTAATTATTAAAATGAATATAAATTATATTTAAATCAATATTATATGATTTATGTTCATGTCATTTAATTGGGGACTTAAACTTAAACTTTGGAAGTCAAAAATTAAGAAACTAGGTCCTGATACCCTGTAAAAGTAAGCAAAGTTGTTAGAAATAATAACGGACTTGGTTTTGTATGGCATCAAAGAAATTATAGAATTAAGTTATAATTACAAGAATTCATGATTGGACCCTTAAGTATTTAATTGGTGTTTAGGTCAATTGAATTTCGAAGGAGTGGACACGGGATCATCTTTACCACAATTGACTGCAGAACCAGGCAAGTGCCAAGATGTTTACAGTTATACATTATTTATTTGATATTATATATGCATTATATATTATAATTGTGTGGCTTGGTTATTGTACTTGTGAGCCTAGGGGCGTTATACGATAATTTGTGTTCGGACAAGACTCGGGTACCGACATCCTCTGCGGAGTCGAGTATCGTAGTTAGAGAGTCATTCTTCCGAACCCATATTTTGTGCATATGTTATTTGCACATCCGACCGTAGGACACTTGACACGATATTCATATGGCAGAGTCTTTCTCGACTTGATCATGGTACTTGGACTCTGGATAGGACTACAAGATGCATACTATAGTGGTAATTATAATTGTACATATTGACTATGACTTGTGTTGATAGTTAGAGGTCATGATCTTGCGTGTCTTGATTGAGACGTGAGGTTACATTGGGTGGGAAGAGTCTTCATCGTGCTCTGAATATATTTTACTATTATTATTTATATATATTAGGCTTTAGGTTCCCTATGCGGAATCTAAAATATTATATTTATCTATATACATCTTCCTCCTGGTTCCCCTACACGGAGCCTTGAGTGTACTGCCAGATTACGAAAGTGTCCATTGGGATCTTACGTGAGTATCAGCCCGGGGTACGATACCATACTTTTATTTGTATGTCACATAGTTGGTTATAGTAGTTTATACTGGATTATGGTTTTATTACACTATTTACTTCTGGATTATTGTTTTCTTGTACCTTGTTATGTCCCTCTGAGAACCTGGTCCCATGCCAGTTTTTGCAGCATAGACAGTTACGGAGCCTTTGGAGTTGCTGATGGAGTTGCTTGTCTTGCAGGCATTGGTACCAGGTACTTATATCATTTCCACCGGAGTTATGGTTATTTATTCATATTGTTTATTTATCTGCTGATGTAGCCTAGTTTTATAGAGTCATATTTATTTTTTGAGTCTATTCGATTTTGTGTGTTATTGGATGGCCGACTTTAGCACATGTAGTTCATTCTTGATATTTTGTTCTTTATGTGGATTGTGACATAGATATTTTCAGTATTCTTAGATAGTTACCCTTATTATACAGCTTATACGTATTCGGGTCGGACCAGAGTCTGGTCGAATACGTAGCTGGCATGTTACGTATTCCTAGTCCTACGTATTTTGGGACTGGGGCGTTACAAAATTGAGCAATTTTATTCTTTTTATTTCTCTTTCTTACAAACACCCACTTGTAACCTACTGGTCTGACGTCTTTTGGTGTTTGTACTATAGGTCTGAATACTCCACGTTTATTAAGGGAATCCAATTTTGCTTGAATAACATCCTTCCATTTTGGTCAATCTTTTCTTTTTCGACATTCATCGATGCTACGTGGTTTAGTGTCATCAATGCACTTAGATATTTCAGTAGTTACTGAGAATAAGAATATTTCATTTATTGTTATATCTTTGCGATCGCATACCTCTCTTGTATAGGTATAAAACATAGAGATCTCTTTTCTTTCAGGTACCTGAGACTTCTCTTAGACTTGTGTCTTTTCTAAGACAATAACCTCTTCTGGATTTTCAGAGAGTATGGATCTGTCATTCATAACCTCTTCTTGAGCATTATGTATAACCTCCTTAAGAGCGTTACTTTATAATTTTCTCTTTCTAGGACTAAGTCCTTCGAACCTATAGGTCTACCATGCTTCTGGCATACAGTAGATTCATTAGCCACTATGCTATTTTTCCCTGCGGGGATATCAAATCGAGTTGACGCATTTGCAGCGGGCACATCTGATTTAATCACTTTAGCTGCATCAGTAAATGCATCTGGCATTTGATTTGCAATCTCCTGTAGATACAAATATCCTTCATACCTCAGTTTCACATTAATTAGTATGATGATCTAGATGAGACAGAGTGAAATTATCTTACGATAATTTATGTCTTTTAATTATGACGAATGGTTATGTAAGAACATTCTTTTCTTTCCTATCTTCCCCTAACGACGGAAATTTAGTCTCATCAAAATGGCAGTCTGCGAATCTAGCAGTAAAAATATCACCAATTAAAGGTTTCAAATATCTAATGATTGGGGGCGAATCAAAACCAATATAAATTTAAAAACGGTGCTGAGGTCCCATTTTAGAGCGCTAAGGAGGGAGAATAGGAACATAAATAGAACAACCAAATTTACGCAAATGAGATATGTTAGATTAATGGTCTGTCACAAGTTGTGATGGTAAAAATTTATGATATGCAGTTGGCCTAATAATGATCAATTTAGAAGCATGTAATATGGCATGTCCCCAAGCTGAAATGGGTAAATTTGATTGCATGGGTAAAAGCCTTGCTATGTGCTAAAAAAGCTTAATCAAGAACTCTGCTAAACCATTTTGGGTATGAACATGAGGGACAAAATGCTTAACTTCTATTCCTACGGAAGCACAATAATCATCAAAAGTATGAAAAGTGAACTCAGGTGCATTTTTAAGTCGAATCGTTCTAACATGTTGGTCAAAAAATTGAGACTTAAGCTTAATCAACTAAGAAAGTGGCTTGGAGAAGAAAAATTTCTAGATGAGAGTAAGAAAACATTTGACCATCGACTAGAAGCATCTATTAGAACCATAAAATACCTGAAAGGTCCGCTAGCAGGATCAAGTGATCCGCAAATATCACCTTGTATTCTCTGAAGGAATGGTGGTGATACATAAGCTATTTTGAGAAGTGAATGTCTTGTAATGAGTTTACCCTGTGAACAAGCTACACAAAAATGTTCAGTAGAAAAGGAAAGACTTTGGTATGATTGTGAGACTCGTCTCACTATCGCGTATTTTTCATGCTCATATCTTGTATATGTGTGCTATTACTGTATATTGCTTTCCATATTTTTTTTTTGGATTTCTCTAGCTGCTCTCATGTAATTTCTAGAATTGTGGATAGTGTTAACCACCCTTGATATATATAATCCCTCTCTTTCTCTCTCTTCCCCATTCTTTCACTTTTTCCCTTTTTTTATTTTTTTTCCTTTCCTCTCCCCTCCTCCCTAACCGAGAGCAGCTCAGGCCGGTCCCCTTTTCCTTGATAGTGGTAGTATTTAGTGGTGGTTCTAGGCAAGTACATCATGCCAGTGAAGAAGAACTTGTAATTTTACATTATTGTGAATCTCTTGTATTTTATTAGTCTTTATTGTTCTCTATGAACTCCTCTACATGTTTACTTTTTGGTATTTTTGGTTTTGATAGCTTGGTTGGACTAGATCTGCATTCTTGAGTTTTTGTTTTGTTTTGATCTCTTAAAACTTGTTCTTTTCCAAAACTACTTGTTCTATGTGAGAGAGCATCTAATTTCAAGTGGTTTAGAACTTTACTTCTCTGGATTTGGGCTAAAAACGAGGATTTCATAGAGAAAATATATTTCAGACTTGGAGCTTTTTCATGACTGAAACTTGTTGTTCTAAGACGAAGGAGCTCCATGTGGCTTGCTTGACATGCGGCCTAGACTTCTCGCTCCAAAATCAGCATACGACCATCTTGTGGATGCATGACTGAATCTGCACATACGCCCCTTGGCCAAACGCATAAAACTTGAACGAAAGAAATTTATCTAAGTTCCTGATTCCATATGGTCCAGAGGAGCATACGGCCGAGTCGTCCATGCGGCCCCGAGCTATGCGGCCATTTCCCAATGCATGACTCAGCGCCGTCTTGGAATGGTTTTCCTCTGATTTTGTCTTTTCCTTCTCCGACACGCTTTATTAGCCAGTCACATCGGTCAGTTCTCTGATATGATTTTATTGGCTAGTTACATCGGTCACTTCTCTGACACGCTTTATTGGTTAGTCATATCAGTTATTTTCCTAACCTTATGTTTATTCCTTATCACTCAACCTTGTCCCGAGGAGTGGACCTAGTTTCACCCATGCGGCCAGTTTCTTGCATGCGGCCAATTTCACCCATGCGGCCAGCTTCTTGCATGCAACCAGTTTCTTACATGCGGCCAGTTTCACCCATGCGGCCAGTTTCTTGTATGCCACCAGTTTCTTGCATGCGGCTAGCTCATCTCATATACTTCTAGCACTTATAAGTAGAATTTTTTTCTTTGTTATATGTTCTCTTATGGATTATTTACTCCTTGTGCTTGGCCCAATTAGTTAAATTCATATGATGCATGTTATTTTTATTTGCTTGTAACTCGATGCTACACTTACCAGAACATAGAATATAATGGCACTGTTAAACTGAGAACTCTCGGTACCTGACTTGTACTGAATGAAACTAATCCCTGAATATAGATACCTGACATGTACGGATAAAACCTGATAGTGGCTCGATGTAGCTCACTCCGAACATGCTAGAATCTCCAGAACTAAAATGCTTGTACTAATAAGATAAATTATCGTTGTTGCTTGCTTGTCCATATCCTGATTGTACTTGTCAAGCTATTATCCAGTCTTGCATCATGTCTGAGGCAGATTCCCGAGCACCACGGTCAGTAATTCTTGATAAGTTGCCTAAGTTAATAACTAGAATAATTATCTAGAAGCATCTAGAGAGATTTTTTGGCTACATGCAATCCTGGTATCCCAGCGACACCTGATGGATTTGGAGCTCTCCGTCGAGAGTGGCACACTTCCAGCACACCGCCGAGTGTTGCAATCTACCAGTAAAATACTATATACTTAATTAATATATGATATGTATTCTTACGTCTGGATAACCCGGATAGTCTGTAGGACATATAGCTGTATAGAATCTCAACTGCATTTGTTAGTAACCAGGATTGTGACAACCCTAGTTATCACGCCCCAGTCCCAAAAATATACGGAACTAGGCTACGTGGCATTGGCCAGCTGACACGTCACTAAGGGATTACCCAATTTAATGGACCCAAAGTGATGTGCTACGCTGTCCTAAAATACTACAAGTCTAAATACAGGTAAATCTATCTCATCCACAAGAATAACAGGGAAAGTACTGAATATAAATAGATGCTAAATCTGAAATGTCATATACAACCCAGATAAAGTCAGGTGGGAACAATCCCACTACAAAAGTAAGCAGGAGTGAAATAAGATAAACTAGCGTAACATCCTCAAAATATGTAGCTTCAACTCCAGGTGCGCTCAGGTAGACTCTGACGGCATCTCCTCTAACTCCGTCTCCGAGGCATGTCCAGACTCCTGTCCAGGTCCAGGTACTGTGGGGTGGAATGTCTCAGCTAAACCTGGCAGGGAACCAGGTCCTCAGAGGGACGTAACAAGATACAGAAAAATGACATGCCATGTAATGTAAATACTGAATAAATAAATTACTGAATAAAAAAAAATACAGGGTGCTAACCATCTAAGTGAAATGCAATTTGAGACAACCTACTACGTATGGGAAATGTGTGGCTAGACATATGTTGACGTAATTCACCAATCTGTGGTGACTGGCTAGTATATGCCACATATGCCCCCGTTCAAGGGCACTATACAATTTTCCATCTACGATGAGAATGGTCACATGAATATATATATATATCATCCGTATCACTCCGTCGAGTGCGGCACATGGTAAAGAGGTGGGTGTCCCATACGTATTTTAGTCGTTCTCCCCTCCCAATGTAACTAAATGTCAAGTCGTATATTTCCTGAATTATTCTAATCCGTGATGCGGTCACACGTACTGGTAGCTAGTCAACTACGCAGCTCGCATCCCAATATGCATTGCAACCATGTTGCGTGTTCCCGTGATAGGGTCTAGGAGAATATCAGGATATCCTCACAGTTGTTGGTAAGTCTGTAACTATTACGTTGATTTCCCTAAGTCAACGTATCTGTTGACTGTACCCAAGGCAATCTCAGATACATACTGTTATATGTAATTTCAGGAGCAGTATCATATGACAATAATTGAATTTAAATAAGAACATTTAACAGTTAATATTTAAGCAGTAAAAACTTGGCAAGGTATACTTGCCTACTCCCTGATAATGTTGATAACCTGATCTCGCAGTCAGGTTTTGAGGTTGCTGGTGACAGGGGTCACTGGTTGTGGTGAATGTGGTTTCTGTTAAAACAGACAGGGTTCGTAAATACAACATTTAATACGAGGGTACATAACACATATATACACCTATGTAACAGATAATACATAATATATATATATAGTCCTATATATAATATATATGGTATACATATTTATATATAGAGTATATATATAGATATGTAGTAGATATAATAGTATGCATATATATATAGCATATATATATATAATATGCAGGAAAGAAAATGCAGGAATTTATAAATATATATATAGGCTGTATTATCCAGCAAATATTAGCAAGGTATATCCACTGCTTTATATATAGTAATATAATATTTAGCAGGGTTTATCCACTGTTTATATATAATAATATAATATAATAAATTGAAGGACAGTGCAGGAAATATAAATATATATATAAATGCTGTACTATCCAGCAAATATTATATTTAATAATATCAGGGTCTATATATGACCACTGTTATATACAACCTTTATAATAATAATAATATTATCAGGGTCTATATGTGACCACTGTTATATACAATAATATATGTGTAAATAATTGAAATAAGTGCATTTGAATAATAAAAAAGAAAATGCATAGTATATATATATATATATATATATATATATATATATATATATATATATATATATATATATATATATATATATATATATATATATATATATATATATATATATATATAATATATACTATAAATATAGTAGTAATAACATATACCTAATATGTTATATATAACTATATATATCTATTACATTTATTAGTAAAAAAAACAGAAATGAAAATGCATATATACATATATGTATAATTATTACATAACATATAAGTAATATGTTATATATATATATAAGTATATACAAATAAATATACATATGTATATATTCATATTTACATATAATTATACAATAATAATAATATATAGAATATATATATATTTACTGTATATCATTAATATAATATATATTATATATATTAGTATATATATAATCATACATATATGTATAAACATATATATATATATATATATATATATATATATATATATATATATATAGTAATACTTAAATATATATAGATATAAGTATATTTATACATATACTAAATACATATATATATATAATAATAATAATATATATACAGTATAATTAATATAATATATTTTATTATATATATAAACATATATAGATATATAGATATACATATATATATACATATATATATATACATATATACATACATACAATATAATATACATATATACATATATATACATGTATTTATACCTGTGGGGGGGGGACAGGGGGTCCACGGCGGGTCGTCGGCGAGAGGACGGCGGCGGAGTCGTCGGCGGCCGGCCGGAATAGCAGCTGCAGCAGCAGCTGCAGTCAACAACAGCAACAGCAGTAGCAACTTGCAACAGCAGTAGCGCCGGCAGCGGCGGCGGAGGCGGCGGTGCAGGCCGTCGGGGTGGCGGAGGAGGTCGAGGCGAACAGTCCGGTGAGGGTGGCGGAGGTCGGGGTTGGCCGGAGTGGCGGTGGGGGACTGTCGGAGTGGTGGTGGTGTTTTGGAGGCAAAGTCGGGAAGGAGGCTGCGGGGGAGCTACCGGCCAGGACGGTGGTCGTGGGGAGGTGTGGCGGTGGTGGTTGGGTAGAGGAGGTCACGGCGGAGCGGATGGGGTCGGTGGCGGAGGTCCACGACGGTCAGGGCGGCGGTGGTGGGCGGTCGGAGGTGAGGAAGCAGCTATGGTACAGAAAAGGGGAGTGTACTGCGGGGGCTCAGGGCGGCGGAGGCGGTGGCCGGAGGGGGTGGCCGTTGGCTGGGGGATGGCTGGGGGAGTGGCGAGGTGGTCGGCGGCGGTCCGGTGGGCGGAGGGTGGCCGGAGTGAGGGGGAATGGGTTCGGTTATGAAGGGGGCTGGGTAGTTATATAGGGTTAGGGTTGGGGTAGTTTTGTAATTAGGGGGAATGTTGGGGGTATTTTAGTAATTTAATTAATTAAATATCTAATTCAGATAATTATGGATATTAATCTGATATTTTGTGGGTCCTACTCCACCTATTCAATAACCAATGAGGTGATGCCACCTCATATGGGAATTTTTGCATAAAAACCCTTGACTTTTCATAAATTGCATAAAAGTCCAAAAATTGGAAAATTGCGCAATTATAAAATTTGTCTGGAAAATCACCTGGTTCTAAAAATTACTAAAATTCACAGAATTGAGAGGGAAAGCTGGGGAAGTGTTTTGGACAGTGTGGGGTGAGCCTGGGCAGATGCAGGATCTGATTTTGCAGGTGATACGGGTCACCGTATTTATTATTTAATAAATACTGCGCACGGTGTTCACTAATTATTTAGGGCAGTTAGGGTCATAATTTTTCTACGGTGTCAATATGATAATTGAAGTATAATTAGAGTAGAATATTATCGTATTTTTGGTTGGGCAAACAGGTGCCTACTGGTCCTCAAATCTCTAGGGATACAGAGATGGATAAAGAGCAGCAATTTAAATAGGGATTAAATACGTACGTTTGTAACGATATTTGTGCGACTAAAACGAAGCACAAAACGAGGTTTCTGGGAGTTGCTAAAAATACAGAAAATGTAGTCTAGCAAGCCTAGGGCAGGGATGTAAAATTAGTTTAGGGTTAACAGCTAGTGTGAGGCCCTAATTAATTGTGTAATGAACAGGTGCACAATCAATAGAATATATAGTAAATAAATTTTTAAAAAGTTGCACTAATTCTAATTAACTAAAAATAATATTAAAATACTGAAATCTGGTCGAGGGAGTTTACAATCTACCCTCCTTAAAATATTTCGTCCTCGAAATAAAAACAAACATATAATGAGAACGAAAGATTGATTGATTTGAAATATCAGGACATAGATAGCTGAAGATTGATTTAAAATATTTGGACATACCCTGATCTGGAAATAGATGGGGGAAACATTATCGAATATTCTCTTTCCGTTCCCAGGTTGATTTGCCTGGTGCATGATGTTTTCATGCAATATGAACTAGAGGAACGTAATACAACGTATGGTAGGTAGCGAAAGTCATTAAAAAAATAAGAACAATATTAAACTGCAATCTAATCTATTAATAGGGTTTGGTAATTCCCCAAGAAACTATATAAATGGCTATGGAAACAATACACTTCATTTTTATACTATATACGAGGTTTCTTCTTTCCGAAATAAGGAAAGACGGAAAACAGTAATCAAGAGTTCAAGGGGGTAATGGATTAGAAGTATGGAGATTCAAGGCGTTTAAAGAATTCCATGGGAATTGTCAAGGCAGTTGTGGATGGAAATGCTATTCTGGTACTCCTTATTCACATATTCGTATTAGCACAGTTATGTAGCTGATATGATATGCGCATAGACTAAGTACCTCTGTCTACTAATCACTATATATCTCAATCCACGTAAAGTAGTTATGCGAAAGGCGAACCAAGTGCATTATGGTTGATCAGACCGTCATACACTGATTCTGAAATGTATTAGTGTAGTACTCCAATAATACATAATTTAATGAACAAGCTTGATAAAGAATAAGCTTGCAAAACTAGGCTATAATAGCAGAGCATAATTTAAGGTAGTATAACAAATATAAGTACGCTAGATTATGATGTGAGAAGTACAAAACAATTTATGCTAACTTCTTGTCTAGGTTGCTAATTGACTCAAAAGAGAGATGGTTTTCTAAGTTCTACAACCTTAATACATACTATAGGTTGTCCGCATAAAACAGAGATTTAAGCTTATGACTTGTATCCAGAGCATACCTCCTTAATTAGGATACGTGGGAGATGTCATGTACTCCTTCCAATGTCTGAGGTAATGTTATCTTGTAAACAACTTCTTTGATGCGTTCCAACACATCGAAGGGTCTGATATACCTCGAGCTTAGTTTTTCTCTTTTTCCAAGTCTGATAGTTCTCGGGTAGGTAAAAACACATGTCCTCCTATTTTACTTTATGTGTACCTTTTATCCAAATTTTGGGTATCATCAGGTTTATAATAGGTTGTACATAATTGATAGTTTCCTGATGTTTTCTCAAGGCTAACATCTGTCTACCCTCTCTCCTGTAATTAATTTATTGGTGAAATCACGAGACTAGAAGTTACTAACTCCCCTAATAAGTCATGTATATCAAATCTAATTTGGAAACTACCTGTAGTACTCAGCTATCACTTCATTCATATGCTTGAGCTTATCAATCAATGTCTAGAAATCTACCTATATGTGTTTGCTTAGTCCTGATCATTATCTAAGGATGGAAAATAATTTAGGTCGGATACTATAAGTCATCAGGTGACTAGGGTTAACCAATATGATTTGCTATCCTCGGTACTATCTATATCTGAATGGGTAACTTGGTGGTCTAAGGATGACGCTTCTCTTCCTGTAGTCTAGGATAGGTATGTGAACTTGGTTTAGCCAGTCCATGTCTAAGACAACGTCAAAGTTTGGTATTGAAAGTATCGAGAATCGGGTCCTCATTACGCTACTATACATGACTACTAGCATGCTTTAGTAATATTGGTAACTGGAACAATGTCTCTTCCGGTAAACCTGGCTATTTGCATGGGTACGAAACTACTAGATGTGAAGACAGTGTAGCATTGAAAAATAATACGGTTTTGCTGGTAATAATGCAACTATAATGGTACCTGAAATGGTTTTACCTTTCGGTTTGTTGTCTGGCTAGGTAGTACTGCGTGTCTTGGGTGACTAAGGGTGGTCCCCTCTGAAATCTTCCAGATGCTGGGGAATGCTGACCTCTAGTAGGGGGTTGCATTCTCTGGGCTGGTGCTACTGGTCCTTGCCCATGTTGGAGTGTTGCTTCTTTGTGTTGTGGGCAGTCTTTGGCCCTATGCTGATTATCTCCACATATCAAGCATAGTCTATATTTCCTTCGACAGTTTTTGGCATAATGTCCCTTCCTGCCACAATGGTGACAAGTCAAAAATTTTTTGGTTTGATATGACCCCATCTGGTGTTGTGTCTGATTTCCTAGGTGACGGATTGGTCCTCCTGCTCCAGTCTGGTCTCTGGCTAGTATGGTGGGATTTGAACATCTTGCTTCTCGGCCAATGGCTTCTTATATCCTTGCCTCTGAAAGAACTTCTTCGTATGAAATCCTCGACTGTGTCGTAGTATACCCTTGGAGTTCGGGGGTAAGGCCGTGATGGAACTTTAGGGCCTTCTTCAGCTCAGTTGGTATTAGGATGGCACCGAATTGACTTAGTCGACTGAATTCTGTATCATAGGCATCGACGGTCATATTCCCTTGTTCCAAATGCAGGAACTGGAAGTACAGTTCATCTCTGACCGTGGCTGGGAAATATTTTGCATTAAAATATTCCAGAAATTGTTCCCAAGTATGGTTCTTGCCGGTGCTGCGCTCGATAGATTCCCACCAGTGATGGGCGTTACCGAGGAGTAGGGTCCTTACTGCTGTTATCCATAGATCGGGGTGAAGTTGGGAACCTTCTAGCAGTATTTTCGTGTTGGAGATCCAGTCTGAGATCTCTTCCGGAGTTTCATTGCCCTTAAAGGTTCTCGGGCTCATCCGGCTAAAGCCTCGAACAGTGCTAGCTGGTTGGACAGGGGCTGGTACTGGGGCAGCTGTCTTCTCCAGAACTGTCATTAGGCATTGTCTCAGGACTTCATTCTGTTGCAACTGAGCCTGCAACATGGCTTGGAACATCTGAGATTGTTTCTCAAGTTGTGGCATCAGGGCTGCGAGAACTGGAGGTGGAGACAAAGGTATCTCTGCCTACAGTGTTGGTGCCTGAGAAGGTTGCCCTTCTTGCTGGACTGGTGTTGCTTCTTGGGTCGAATCCTGGTGAAGGTACGAGGTTGTTGGATTGACCAGCATCCTTCTCGGAGATTGGTCTCTCGGGATTGGTGTCCCTTGGACATCTGGCGAGAGGTCTGTTGCTTGGTCAGTTCCATCAATCGCAGTTTCCCCGGGTATGTCCATATTTCTGTAAAAGATAAAAAAAAATTTTGGAAAAGTACGAAGGATTTAATAGATGATAATCAAGTAGGATACAAAATTTATGGATGAAGTCAGTGTGGATGAGACCTAGTATTCCTATCCTATTGCAGGTTTGCTGAACATGATATCATGTTACTAGCAATTAACTCGACCTGCATGGGCCACCACTAAAACCGTGTCACGCCCCAGTCCCAAAAATATACGGAACTAGGCCACGTGGCATTGGCCAGCTGACACGTCACTAAGGGATTACCCAATTTAATGGACCCAAAGTGATGTGCTACGCTGTCCTAAAATACTACAAGTCTAAATACAGGTAAATCTATCTCATCCACAAGAATAACAGGGAAAGTGCTGAATATAAATAGATGCTAAATCTGAAATGTCATATACAACCCAGATAAAGTCAGGTGGGAACAATCCCACTACAAAAGTAAGCAGGAGTGAAATAAGATAAACTAGCGTAACATCCTCAAAATATGTAGCTTCAACTCCAGGTGCGCTCAGGTAGACTCTGACGGCATCTCCTCTAACTCCGTCTCCGAGGCATGTCCAGACTCCTGTCCAGGTCCAGGTACTGTGGGGTGGAATGTCTCAGCTAAACCTGGCAGGGAACCAGGTCCTCAGAGGGACGTAACAAGATACAGAAAAATGACATGCCATGTAATGTAAATACTGAATAAATAAATTACTGAATAAAAAAAATACAGGGTGCTAACCATCTAAGTGAAATACAATTTGAGACAACCTAGTACGTATGGGAAATGTGTGGCTAGACATATGCTGACGTAATTCACCAATCTGTGGTGACTGGCTAGTATATGCCATATATGCCCCCGTTCAAGGGCACTATACAATTTTCCATCTACGATGAGAATGGTCACATGAATATATATATATATATCATCCGTATCACTCCGTCGAGTGCGGCACATGGTAAAGAGGTGGGTGTCCCATACGTATTTTAGTCGTTCTCCCCTCCCAATGTAACTAAATGTTAAGTCGTATATTTCCTGAATTATTCTAATCCGTGCGGTCACACGTACTGGTAGCTAGTCAACTACGCAGCTCGCATCCCAATATGCATTGCAACCATGTTGCGTATTCCCGTGATAGGGTCTAGAAGAATATCAGAATATCCTCACAGTTGTTGGTAAGTCTGTAACTATTACGTTGATTTCCCTAAGTCAACGTATCTGTTGACTGTACCCAAGGCAACCTCAGATACATACTGTTATATGTAATTTCAGGAGCAGTATCATATGACAATAATTGAATTTAAATAAAAACATTTAACAGTTAATATTTAAGCAGTAAAAACTTGGCAAGGTATACTTGCCTACTCCCTGATAATGTTGATAACCTGATCTCGCAGTCAGGTTTTGAGGTTGCTGGTGACAGGGGTCACTGGTTGTGGTGAATGTGGTTTCTGTTAAAACAGACAGGGTTCGTAAATACAATATTTAATACGAGGGTACATAACACATATATACACCTATGTAACAGATAATACATAATATATATATATATAGTCCTATATATAATATATATGGTATACATATTTATATATAGAGAGTATATATATAGATATGTAGTAGATATAATAGTATGCATATATATATAGCATATATATATATAATATGCAGGAAAGAAAATGCAGGAATTTATAAATATATATATAGGCTGTATTATCCAGCAAATATTAGCAGGGTATATCCACTGCTTTATATATAGTAATATAATATTTAGCAAGGTTTATCCACTATTTATATATAATAATATAATATAATAAATTGAAGGACAGTGCAGGAAATATAAATACATATATAAATGCTGTACTATCCAGCAAATATTATATTTAATAATATCAGGGTCTATATATGACCACTGTTATATACAGCCTTTATAATAATAATAATATTATCAGGGTCTATATGTGACCACTGTTATATACAATAATATATGTGTAAATAATTAAAATAAGTGCATTTGAATAATAAAAAAGAAAATGCATAATATATATATATATATATATATATATATATATATATATATATATATATATATATATACTATAAATATAGTAGTAATAACATATGCCTAATATGTTATATATAACTATATATATCTATTACATTTATTAGTAAAAAAAACAGAAATGAAAATGCATATATACATATATGTATAATTATTACATAACATATAAGTAATATGTTATATATATATATAAGTATATACATATGTATATATTCATATTTACATATAATTATACAATAATAATAATATATAGAATATATATATTTACTGTATATCATTAATATAATATATATTATATATATTAGTATTTATATAATCATACATATATGTATAAACATATATATACATATATATATATATATATATATATAGTAATACTTAAATATATATAGATATAAGTATATTTATACATATACTAAATACATATATATATAATAATAATAATATATATACAGTACAATTAATATAATATATTTTATTATATATATAAATATATATATATATATATATATATTTAGATATACATATATATATACATATATATATATACATATATACATACATACAATATAATATACATATATACATATATATACATGTATTTATACCTGTGGGGGGGACAGGGGGTCCACGGCGGGTCGCCGGCGAGAGGACGGCGGCGGAGTCGTCGGCGGCCGGCCGGAATAGCAGCTGCAGCAGCAGCTGCAGTCAACAACAGCAACAGCAGTAGCAACTTGCAGCAACAGTAGCGCCGGCAGCGGCGGCGGAGGCGGCGGTGCAGGCCGTCGGGGTGGCGGAGGAGGTCGAGGCGAACAGTCCGGTGAGGGTGGCGGAGGTCGGGGGTGGCCGGAGTGGCGGTGGGGGACTATCGGAGTGGTGGTGGTGTTTTGGAGGCGAAGTCGGGAAGGAGGCTGCGGGGGAGCTACCGGCCAGGACGGTGGTCGTTGGGAGGTGTGGCGGTGGTGGTTGGGTAGAGGAGGTCACGGCGGAGCGGATGGGGTCGGTGGCGGAGGTCCACGACGGTCAGGGCGGCGGTGGTGGGCGGTCGGAGGTGAGAAAGCGGCTGTGGTGCAGGAAAGGGGAGTGTACTGCGGGGGCTCAGGGCGGCGGTGGCCGGAGGGGGTGGCCGTTGGCTGGGGGATGGCTGGGGGAGTGGCGAGGTGGTCGGCGGCGGTCCGGTGGGCGGAGGGTGGCCGGAGTGAGAGGGAATGGGTTCGGTTATGAAGGGGGCTGGGTAGTTATATAGGGTTAGGGTTGGGGTAGTTTTGTAATTAGGGGGAATGTTGGGGGTATTTTAGTAATTTAATTAATTAAATATCTAATTCAGATAATTATGGATATTAATCTGATATTTTGTGGGTCCTACTCCACCTATTCAATAACCAATGAGGTGATGCCACCTCATATGGGAATTTTTGCATAAAAACCCTTGACTTTTCATAAATTGCATAAAAGTCCAAAAATTGGGAAATTGTACAATTATGAAATTTGTCTGGAAAATCACCTGGTTCTAAAAATTACTAAAATTTACAGAATTGAGAGGGAAAGCTGGGAAAGTGTTTTGGACAGTGTGGGGTGAGCCTGGGCAGATGCAGGGTCTGATTCTGCAGGTGATACGGGTCACCGTATTTATTATTTAATAAATACTGCGCACGGTGTTCACTAATTATTTAGGGCAGTTAGGGTCATAATTTTTCTACGGTGTCAATATGATAATTGAAGTATAATTAGAGTAGAATATTATCGTATTTTTGGTTGGGCAAACAGGTGCCTACTGGTCCTCAAATCTCTAGGGGTACAGAGATGGGTAAAGAGCAGCAATTTAAATAGGGATTAAATACGTACGTTTGTAACGATATTTGTGCGACTAAAACGAAGCACAAAACGAGATTTCTGGGAGTTGCTAAAAATACAAAAAATGTAGTCTAGCAAGCCTAGGGCAGGAATGTGAAATTAGTTTAGGGTTAACAGCTAGTGTGAGGCCCTAATTAATTGTGTAATGAACAGGTGCACAATCAATAGAATATATAGTAAATAAATTTTTAAAAAGTTGCACTAATTCTAATTAACTAAAAATAATATTAAAATACTGAAATCTGGTCAAGGGAGTTTACACTAGTTAGTTAATGTTAGTAAGCCATAGGTCATGATTGGCCGTGATTGCACATTTTCTAGTCTTATCATGTCTTGGATCATCAAACTACTACCCATTACTGATTCCCGAAACTGCTTATTTATATATTTCTCTTATTAATATTTTCTTATGCTATTGAATGTTTGTATGCTGGCTTTAGTTTCTAAGTTGGCTCCCTTTTGGTACTTTGATGTTTTGGGGTCACTGGTTTTGTATGGCCAGACTTTGGAGCAACACCGTAGGATATTCCAAATTTTTGCCTTCATATGGTGAACACCAAGAATATCCGAGGACTTGAGTGGGTTTCTTCTTTATCACCCACATGATCTTTTATTTATACTTTTGAGGCATTTAGCCACCGAGCACGTGTTTAGTTCATATTTTGGGTATTTGACATTCTAGCCTATGGGCCTACATATAAAGCATATTCTAGACTATAGCAAGAGCTGATCATGTAATATTGCACTCTGCTAGTTCTTCATTTTGGGTAACTAGCTTCATGATCATCTATGTATGTATAGTTTAGGATATCTTACTATTATATGTTTGGTGATTATGCTTCTTCTTGTAACTTGTTGCTTGCATGAGATTGAGACAACTAGGACTCTTGATCCAGGAATGTATGTTGGATTGTAGAGTAAACCCTCACATGCTTAGACAGCCGTGATCGTATCTCGGGGTATGGAGTACTCTGGTGTACGTAATTGTCTTTGTCCGCTCCCGCTCTCTAGTATTCTGGTTTTGGGGCATGACACGGTTTAAGTGGTGGCCCATGCAGGTCTAAAAATTTAGAAGTGTGGGGGTTCTCATTGTTTAGATGTCTCAATCATGCTACTCCGTGATCTCCTCCAGCATCAAATCTGTATCCCAAAAATCTTGATTCAACATCTGCTTTAATCCTCAATCTATCATGTCCTTCTGATTTGATCCTAGTGTTCTCTATCTTTTAGGGACACTGTTCCTGGTCCTTCCGATCAGCCAGCTAGAGTTTTGACGGTAGCAGGACAACCACCGGCCGATCAATATCTCTTTGCGGTTCAGTCACAACATTCAGAAGTAAAGTCCAGGATGACCCAAGATGTGAAACAGCAGGTCCAGCCAGAACCACCAGTTGTGCCCACAGTGGCAGTCCTGCCAGTACCAGCCAATGCAGAAAGTGATACACATGCCCTGATGGGGATTATCAGGAAGTTACTAGCATCTCAAGAGCGACGGGATGACGCTCTCACCCAGTCAATACATGAGGCCTTAGAGAGAGGCGGACATTATGCCCCAAACTCAGCAAGCAATTCAAGCGCCTCCAACCCTAGTATTTTTACGGTACCAAAGATGTGATTGCATCAGATGCGTAGCTTTAGGATACTGAAGCTATCCTAGAGGCAGCAAGAGTGCCTAATAGAGAGCAAGTATCAGTAGTTCGACTGCAGTTGCTAGACTTGGCCCGAGACTGGTGGACAACACATATGATTTCTCTGATAATACCCGTCCCTTGGGCCATCTTCAGTGAGAGGTTCCAAATGAGGTACTTTGATGCGGTATCACGTTATGATCTTCAGCAAAGGTTTAACAACTTAAAGCAGATGGGCAAGACTGTCGACGGCTATACGGCAGAGTTCTGCAGACTAAGTCAGTTTGCTCCCACCTTGGTGGCGACCAAATTAGATAGAGTTAGGAGGTTCCAGCAGGAACTTTATTTGGAGATCATATTGACAGTAGAACATCATGAGTTCCAGACTTTCGATGCCGTATTACGGGCAACAAGGAGGCATGAGTATACCTCCCAAAGAATCGTGGATAGAACTGGAGGAAGAAAAAGGACCCACACCTCAGGAGGTTCTTACTCCCAGCCTTCAGCACCAGCCCCGGCAGTTGGGGACTTAACCATTGGATCTCTGAGGAGGCCCGTATCAACAGCCTCGGTCCAGCAAACAGCACCAACCCGACCCCAGCAGCAAAGGACATCTTCTTTAGTAGGGTGTTCTCATTGTGGGAAACCTTGGCACGTATTTTTTGAGTGCCGCAGAGCTCAAGAATTGTGTTTAGCCTATGGAGCTCCAGGACACAGAGTAGGATCTTGCCACACAAAGCTAGTTCATCATCGTCTTCCCCGGCAAGACCACAATATAGGTCTCCAGTGCCAACTCAGCAGAACCAGAGTCAGAGGCCTTTGCCGACCTAATCTCAAGTATACGAGCAACAAAGGCCATAACAGTATACGCAGGCCCAAGCTCAATTACAGGCCAGGCAAGAAGGTCCACAGCAGAGAGGACCAGCACCGAGAGGATGAGGTCAAGCAATGGCACTAATTGTGGAAGAGAAGTTAGCTTCAGGTAAAGTAGTATCAGGTACCATTATCGTCAACTCTCATTCAACTTCAGTATTGTTTGATTCTGGTACATCATAATCTTTTATGTCTGCCCGATTTATGATACGAGTTAGTTTGAAACCCGAATCCTTATCAGCAAGACTCAATATACTTACTGGTAACGATATTATGGCAGTCGATAGAGTTTAGGCATTGTGTCGAGTCGTAGTATGCAGGCGAGAATTTCTCGCTAGATTGATATAATTTCCTATGGGAGATTATGACGTCGTCTTAGGCATGGATTGGTTAAGTGATCGATACACGACGATAGATTGCCATGCTGGCAAGGTTATCTTTCGTATTCTTCGAGAAAAAGAATTCTCATTTTCTAGAGGCGAAATAGAGTCATCACCAACAACCTTGAGAATGGTAGTAGCAGAAGAAGTACGATTCCCTAGAGTTGTTGATGAATTCCAAGATGTATTTCCAGAAGAACTTCCAGGCATGCCACCAGAAAGAAAGATTGAGTTTACCATCGATCTACTTTCTGGGACAGCCCTGGTATCAGAGAGAGTCTACAGGATGGCGCCTTCGGAGTTAGAAGTCTTGTACCGAATGATAGAAGAATTGAGAACCAATAGATTCATCTGTGCTAGTGGATTATCTTAGGGAGCTACAATGCTACTTGTGAAGAAGAAGGATGGTATGTCACGATTATGTATTGATTATCATACCCTCAATGCGGTAACCATCAAGAATAAGTATCCATTGTCTCGGATATATGACTTATTTGACCAGCTTAGTGGAGCGACCGTATTTTTGAAGATTGATTTACAGTCTGGATATCATCAGATCAGAGTCAGAAAATAAGATATACCCAAGACATCGTTCAGATCAAGATATAGCTATTAGTAGCTTTTAGTTACTTTTGGAGCGACCAATAAGCCAGCAGTATTTATGGATCTCATAAATCATATATTCATGTCCTACTTAGACAAGTTCGTGATAGTGTTTATCGACGATATCTTGGTGTACAGTCGGAGTAAAGCAGAGCATGATTAGCATCTTTGCGCAGTTCTTCAAATTCTCAGAGGGCATAAGTTATATGTAAAGTTCAACAAATGCGAGTTCTGGCTTGATCGTATTTTCTACTTGGGCCACATTATTGCCAGAGGTGGAGTGGAGGTAGATCCCAAGAAGATAGAAGCTGTTGAGACATGGCCAGTACCCAGGAAAGTTGTAGAAGTTTATAGTTTCCTAGGATTAGCGGAATATTATCAACGATTTGTGGCAAACTTTGCTAGAATTTTTGCACCCTTGACGCAGCTAACATGGAAGGATGCACACTTTGATTGGCATGTCAGACCTCTTTCGAGAAGCTTAAGCAAAAATTAATCACAACACATATTTTGACGCTTCCGGACAGGATAGGTGGATTCACAGTTTATTGTGATGCGTCCGGCAAGGGACCGGGGTGCATTCTAATACAGCAAGGTAAGGTTATAGCTTATGCGTCCGGGCAGCTTCGAGATCATGAAAGAAATTATCTGATGCACGACTTGGAGTTAGCGATAGTTGTTTTCACACTCAAATTTTGGAGACATTACCTATATGAAGATCGAGTAGAGATTTATACTGACCATAAGAGTTTGAAGTATGTCTTTACCCAGAAGGATCTCAACATGAGACAAAGAAGATGGCTGGAGCTGATGATAAACTATGATCTTGACCTTCAGTATCATCTTGGGAAGGCCAATATGGTAGCAGATGCCTTCAGCCGGAGAGCAGGAGCTTATTTTATCACAACACAATGAGAGATTTTAGAAGATCTTCAAGAGATGGGTATAGAAGTAGTATTGCCTGGCAACGCAACATTGATGACAGGTCTCCAAGTTCAGTCCAGTATAGTAGAAAGAATCAAGGTAGCACAGTTAGCAAATGCCAAGCTTCCGCGACTCAGAGCAAAGTGTGAGGCAGGACGTAGACCCGAACTTAGCATTCCCAGTGACAGAACTCTCTATTTGTGGAATTGTCTTTGTGTGCCTAACGGAGACCTTCATCGCATGATTATGTCAAAGGCCCATCGTTCACAATATTCCGTGCATCCCGGAGGAACCAATATGTACAAAGATATTTGTCAGCATTTCTGGTAGAATGGAATGAAGTGCGAGATAGCATGGTTTATTTCTCGATGTTTGGTATGTTAACAAGTTAAAGCTGAGCATCAGAGACCAGCAGGACTTCTTCAACCTTTACCAATTTTGGAGTAAAAGTTGGAGCATATTACTATAGATTTTGTGACAAGTCTACCTAGGTCCCCAGCTGGCAGGGATGTTATTTAGGTAATAGTGGATCGACTCACAAAAATTACATGATTTTTCCTTTCAGGGTTGGCCAGTCCACATAACAGTTAGCCGAGATGTACATGAGACAAATTGTTAGACTATTTTGGGTACCCGTTAGCATAGTTTCAGATTGAGATTCCAGATTTACTTCTCACTTTTGGCAGAGTCTTAAAAATAGCCTAGGCACCTGCCTGAAGTTTAGTACGGCTTATCATCCCCAGACAGATGGACAGTCAGAGCGAACCATCCAGACTCTAGAAGATATGCTTCGATCATGTACCCTTGACTTGGGTGGTTCGTGGGAGGATCATCTGCACTTGGTCGAATTCTTTTACAATAATAGTTTCCAAGCCAGTATCCAGATGGCACCCTTCGAGGCACTCTATGGCAGAAAGTGCAGATCCCCTGTAGCTTGGGATAATTGGCGAAAGACAATTGCTTGGTCCTGAGATGATAGCCTAGACAGTGGAAGTAGTCAAGCAAGTCTGAAAGCATCTTCAAGTAGCACAAGATCGCCAGTGTCATTGGGCTAATTCATATCGGCGACCTCTTGAGTTTTCTGTCGGCGACCATGTATTCCTTCGGATTTTGCCTACCCGCGAAGTCATTTGGTTTGGTGTACGGAGAAAGCTTAGTCTGCGGTACATAGGCCCGCTCGATATTTTTGAGCGAGTAGGAGATGTTTCTTATCATCTTGCTCTTCCGTCGTCGCTTCGTGAGATACATAATATTTTCCATGTATCCCAGCTACGACGATATATACCAGATATACGCCATGTCCTAGATCATTTAAAATTGGTTGTTGGTACCGACCTTTCGTATGAGGAGAGATTTGTATCCATTTTGGACGGAGAGAGAAAATTCTTAAGAACTGGACTATTCGTTTAGTCTGAGTTGCTTGGGGACATCATTCACCGAGCGAGTCAAATTGGGAGCACGAGGATGATATCCGATATCGATACCCATATTTATTTGACTCGTGAGGTATATTTATTCGTATATTCTGTACCCTGATCTTGTCTTATGAATGCTTGTCTTGTTCTAGATAGTTCATAGCTTGTGATTGACATCCGTACCATGATGTTTATTATATTGCCTGATTGATGTAGTCTCCTTGCTAGATCCTATGCCATATTGAAATTTTGAGGATAAAATTTTTCTAAGGTGAGAGTTGTGAGACTCGTCTCACTATCTCATATTTTTCATGTTCATATCTTGTATATGTGTGTTATTACTGTATATTGTTTCCCGTATATTTTTTTGGCTTTCTCTAACTGCCCTCATATAATTTCTAGAATTGTTAATAGTGTTAACCACCCTTGATATATACAATCCCTCTCTTTCTCTCTCTTCCCCATTCTTTCATTTTTTTTCTCTTTTTATTTCCTTTTTCTTTCCTCTCCCCTCCTCCCTAGCCGAGAGCAGCTCAGGCCGGTCCCCTTTCCCTTGGTAGTGGTAGTAGTTAGTGGTGGTTCTAGGCAAGTACATCTTGCCAGTGAGGAAGAACTTACACTTTTACATTATTATGAATCTCTTGCATTTTATTAGTCTTTATTGTGCTCTATGAACTCCTCTACATGTTTACTTTTTGGTATTTTCGGTTTTGAGAGCTTGGTTGGATTAGATCTTCATTCTTGACTTTTTATGGTTTAAATCTCTTAAAACTTGTTTTTTTTCCAAAACTAGTTATTATATGTAAGAGAGCATCTGATTTTAAGTGGTTTAGAACTTTACTTCTATGGATTTGGGCTGAAAACGAGGATTTCATGGAGGAAATATATTTTAGACTTGGAGCTTTTCCATGACTAAAATTTGCTGTTCTGGGAGGAAGGAGCTCCATGCGGCCAGCTTAGCATACGACCTGGACTCCTCGCTCCAAACTCAGCATGCGGCCATCTTGTGGACGCACGACTGAATCTGCACATGCGCCCCTTGGCCAAACGCATGAAACTTGAATGAAAAAAATTCTCTAAGTTCCTAATTCCATACGGCCCTGAGGCGCATGCGGTCCAGAGGAGCATACGGTCGAGTCGTCCATGCGGCCCCGAGCTATTCGTTCCTTTCCTAATGTATGACTCAGCGCCGCCTTGGTACGATTTTCGTCTGATTTTGTCTTTTCCTTCTCCGACATACTTTATTGGCCAGTCATATCGGTCACTTCTCTGACATGCTTTATTGGCTAGTCAAATCAGTCACTTTTCTGACCTTTTGTTTATTTCCTGTCACTCAACCCTTGTCCCGGGGAGTGGACCTAGTTTCACCCATGCGGCCAATTTCTTGCATGCTGCTAGTTTCACCCATGCGGCCAGTTTTACCCAAGCGGCCATCTTCTTACATGTGGCCAGTTTCTTACATGCGGCCAGTTTCTTGCCTACGGCCAACTCATCTCATGCACTTCTAGCACTTATAAATAGAATTTTTTTCCTTTTTTATATGTTCTCTTATGGATTATTTACTCCTTGTGCTTGGCCCAATTAGTTAAATTTATATGATGCATGTTATTTCTAATTGCTTGTAACCTGGATGCTACACTTACCAGAACATGGAATGTAATGGCACAGTTAAACTGAGAACTCCCGGCACCTGACTTGTACTGAATGAACATGATCCCTGACTCCAGATCCCTAACATGTACGGATAAGACATGATAGTAGCTCGACGTAGCTCACTCCAGACATGCTAGAATCTCCAGAACTGAAATGCCTGTACTGATAAGATAAATTTATGTGGTTGCCTGCTTATCCATATCCTGATTGTACTTGTCAAATTATTGTCCAGTCTTACATTATGTCTAAGGCAGATTCTCGAGCACCAAGCTCAGGAATCCTTGATAACTTGCCTAAGTTAATAATTAGAATAATTATCTAGAAGCATCTAGAGAGATTTTTTGGCTACATGCAATTCTGGTATCCCAGGGACACCTGATAGATTTGGAGCTCTCCGTCGAGAGGGGCACACTTCCAGCACACCGTTGAGTGTTGCAATCTACCAGTAAAATACTACATACTTAATTAATCTATGTTATATATTCTTACGTCTGGATAACTCGGATAGTCTGTAAGACATGTGGCTGTATGGAATCTCAACTGTATTTATTAGTAACCAGGATTGTGACAACCCTAGTTAGTTAATGGTAGTAAGTTGTAGGTCATGATTGGCCATAATTGGATATTTTCTAGTCTTGTCTTGGATCATCCATCTACTACTCCTGAACTGTACCCGTTATTGATTCCCGAAACTGCTTAAACTGCTTATTTACATATTGCTCTTATTTATATTTCCTTATGCTATTGAATGTTTGCATGCTGGTTTTAGTTCCTAAGTTGGCTCCCTTGTAGTACTTTACTATTTTGGAGGGTCTGGCCCTACTGGTTTTGTATGGCCAAATTTTAGAGCAACACCGCAGGATCTTCCATAATTTCTGCCTCCAGATAGTGAACACCAAGAACACTCGAGGACTTTAGTGGGTTTTTTTTATCACCCACATGATCTTGTACATATACTTTTGAGGCGTTTAGCCACCGAGCACGTGTTTAGCTCGTGTTTTGGATATTTGACATTCTAGCCTGCGGGCCTACATGTAAAGCATATTCTAGACTAGCTAGAGCTGATCATGTAATAATTTACTCTGCTAGTTCTTTATTTTGGGTAACTAGTTCTATGAACATATATGTATGTAGAGTTTGGGATGTCTTAGTATTATATGTTTGGTGATTATGCTTCATGTAACTTGCTTCTTGCTTGAGATTGTGACAACTAGGACTCTTGACCCAGGAATGCATGTTGGATTATAGAGTAAACCCTCACATGTCTAGACAGTCGTGATCGTATCTTGGAATATGGAGTACTCTGGTGTATGTAGCTGGCTTTGTCCATCCCTGCTCTCTAGTATTCTGGTTTTGGGATGTAACGATGATAAATTATGCCTATTGGTATTGTTGATGACCTTTCTCAACATAGTCGATCCTGGATGACCCAATCTGTTATGCCAAAGGATTAGATTTCTTGGATCCTTTAGCCTTTTGCTAGTGATGCGGTGAGATTCTACTACCTTCATAGTAGTTTGATATAGCCCCGAGGAGATTAACTTGCACTTTTCTAATGTGAGCTTATTTCTTCCAACATTAGAGATTCTACTACCGTTCATTCGAATATCTCTAAAGCTGAGTATATTTCTATTAGATATACTAGAGAATAATGTATTTCGAATGACTAAGTGTGCTCCATTTGGCAACACAATATCAACCTTACCATAACCTTCTATAATCTGCACGAGTCCAGCAATGGTGGTCACCTTGGCAGTGTTTGAGGCATATGTTATGAAAAACCTTCTAGTTTTTAATATAGTGTGAGTTATTGCACTATCTATCAAGCATATGCCATCATCATTGTCCATACCTTTTAAAAACTTAAATTAATAATATATTAATATGCTACTAAATGGTTAAACTTGGCATATTGCCAATTATTACAACTTGATCTAAATCTAAATGAAACTGCTTCAAAGAAAGTAAACTACGTAGACTATTGATCATATAATGACCAATTAATTCAAAGTGGAAAGTAAATAAACTTAGATAAGCATACAATAACTATTCATTGACTTCGCCTATCATGGCGTTGAACTGGTCTTACGAAATTATGTTTCCATCCTTATCTTGGAAGAAATCATTAAAATCCATGTGTATTATACCCTCCATGAGATTAGTATCAACACCCTTTGAGGCTTCATACTCGTCCACTTTCTTTTGTGAGGTACGACAGTTTTGTATCCAATGACCAGCTCTTCCACAACGTTTGCAAATATCAGTTGGAGCAGCTGGATTAGGAATTTGGACATTATTTCTTCGAGGATTAAATTCCTTATTTTTGAAATGTGTATTATTCCTTGGACCCGGATTGTAGCTATTTCTTTGGCTTCTATTGCGTCCATGCCCTCTACCTTTGTGATTTCCTCGACCCCTAGTATTGGTCATATTTTTTCGAGCACTAGTCGTATTCACTTCAGCTAGAATTGGTGCAGACCCAGTTGGTCTACAATTATGAGTTTTGATTAATAACTCATTATTTTCTCGGCCACGAGTAATGCATCAATGAGTTCAAAATACTTCTTAAAATCCTCCTCCATATACGTCTGTTGTAGGGTCATATTAGTCGCATAAAATATGGTAAATATTTTCTCTTGTATGGGATGCGCTATCACTTCTTCACCACATAACTTCAATTGTGAAGTAATCCTAAACATGGCTGAATTATAGGTTACAACTCTCTTATATTCTTGGAAATGTAGATTGAGCCATTCATGGAGTGCACCTGGTAGTATGACCATTTTCTAGTGATTATATCTCTCACCTAGAGAATTCTATAGCACCAAGGGGTACTTGACTGTTAAGTACTCATCCTTGAGATCATCATGAATATAATATCTTAGGAAAATTAAAGCCTTCGCTTTATCTTGTGCAGATATTGGCTTATCAGCCACAATTGCGTTACCTAAGCTTTTGGTTTGAAGGTACAATTCAGCATCCAATCTCCAGTTAAGAAAGTTCTAGTCTTCTAAGTTTAGAGGCTTAAAATCATGCTTTGTGAGGATCAACATATTGCTGTATAAGATCAATAATAACAAGTTAACATAAGAACTTGGTAAATAACTAAACAATTCATGTTCATGGTGTATATTTCAAACAATGATGTTTCAGAAGTCTATTTATACCAAACAAATCTTGTTTATGGTATGTTTCGAATAATGATGTTCCAGAAGTCGTAGATAAATACCAAAACTAGATGTACATGGTATGCTTCGAACAATAATTATGTTCAAGAAGTCTTTCAAAAATACCACATATGATATATTTCGAATAATGATGTTCCAGAAGTCTTATATATAAAAACAAACAATTCATGTTCATAGTCATCAGATCTCTGATGGTTTTGATCTGAATGTATTAACATATATAAAAGAAATAAATAAATAAATAAAGAATTTCAGTGTTCTCTTCGAGAGATCTATATGCGATTAACATCGGAGTGCTATCAGAGTTAATTAAAAGAAGTGAGATGAATGGATAAAAATTATTATTTTTGCCCTAGTGGTATGCCAATAGATGTATAAACATCAACATCAGGCTGCACCTAGAGTATGCATATGCAAAAAAAATAAACATAAATAACTATACCTTTTACCGAAGTGGAGAATCTGCAAATGGTGGCTTCACTGTGATGCTCTTGTTTATTTCCTCCTGTTAGAGCTTCATGCTGATAACGTGTTAGAATAAACGTAGAAGAAGGAAGAAAAAAATAAGAGAGGAGATCTCTTATTAGTGTAATTCCATAGTGGGAGGCAAATGCCTTATTTATACAACCCAATGTAGGTATAATACTAATCTCTAATCAATGTGGAACTAAAATACAAAGTGAGAATCCAATCCTTTAGTAACCCACGTTATAACAAATTTTATCTTTTAATAATAAACTATGAAATACAAGCTTTAATAATAATTTATAAAATATGTAAAGCACGTACATATATACTAGTGCATAATTAAAATAATCATAATTTGTGGATCTTTCCAAAATGGTAGCATTATCCAAATACACAGGCGTCTTACCTCGCTCGAGCTGAAATAATTGAATTAGCCGAGAGTTCTTTCACTGCAGAAGACCGAGAGTTAGAAGCTACCTTCCCCTCTACCCTTGGTATAGAGCTTCCATTGCAAAGCATAATCATAGTCTTCCTCCAGGGATTGGGCATTCATGAGCCTTCCTTTCTTTACGAGATCAGGCCAAAAAGAGTAGCACTAGCTGAGCAAATATTGCACATTGATAGGCTTCCCCAGAAAAGCTTGTTAGAGTTGTTGTTCGCCCTCTTTCTCTGTGATCAAGAAAAGAGATAGTTCTTGGACGTTGTCAATAACGAGAAGAACGAAAGGAATTCCTCACCTGATATTTGAAGCTCGGGATCTCATATAGCAATGGGTGTAGTAAAAGAAATGCTTTCTATGGATGCGCCTATATACACAGTACACGACAACTTTATAACTACTGCTAAATATTGCCATTATCTACCACAAATTTATAGCAAGGTTATTTGTAACATGGGCTCTCCACTTTCAATCATAAACAAGTTCATCTATATGAATATTATTCAACCTATATAAAGAAGGGATAAACTTCCTGAACGAAGCTTTGCCTGTGAGGTAATCTCAAAAGAGACGCTTAATACTTACTTACAAAAAAGTGTACCTAATAACATAAGCAAGAGGATGAAGAAAATATGGAATGAAAGGATCGAGGGAATCCTTTCCTCTTACGCGAACTATACACGTATTGTATGCGGTGATTATAAATCGCCTGAGGATGGTTGGCTAGCTCATGAAAAAAAGTGGAATCAATTCCAGTTAAATCTAAAATGTGAGGATTATCATGAACAACGTTCACTATTAAGAATGAAGCATAAAATGAAGGCATGCAAAACAAATTGGAAAGCATACACCACCCATAAAATGAAAGCATACACCACTGCAACTACGGGAGATTTATTTATATTGAATCGCTTGTATAAAATGATTAAAAAAATAACACACCAAGATCCGCATCCTGGGTTAATCATTGCTACACATTACTTCTTCAAGCCTTACATTACTATTAATGAGGTTACCTTACTCTGCCTTCAAGAAAAGGGCTTAGCAGCAGAGACAAGAGACGATTCGAAGGGCTTTGCCGGGTGTGAAGAAAGACATTAAATCGAAAATAGGCATGCAGCTCACTGGCTAGATCGGATTGTCTCTACCTTTGCTAACTCCCCCTGTGAGGAAGTTTATTATACTTTAGTTACAAGAAAACTAACAGAAAGAAAAAGAGAGCTGCCAAAACAAACATGCCACTCTACTTACATAGCACAGCCCCCTAGGATATGAAACCCAATCTTATCAGCATCTAATTGAGCCCTCACAAAAACTGGTGAAGTTTCCCACACCAGCATGTCCACCTGGAGCAACATAGCCCAATTTGCAAGTATATAATCAAAATAATTCCCCTCTCGAAGCACATGTTGAATGGAGACCTTCCACGGCTTCTTTAAAAAGGTCCTACAATATGCTATCAAGGCTCGATGATGGTCCAAACCAATATTCGCTTTGAGGATCTTATGGATAGCTAATAATGAATTGAATCTGTTTCTATAACAATCTCTCTTTCGGTCCTTCAAACCCGAAAATCGTAGACAAGAGTGAGCAGAGAAGTGATTGTTAATCCACTCTGCGCGCGAAAAGGCTGTTTATTACGAATCATGTGCAAATACAATCAGGCATACTCCTTGGAGTTCCATGCTCCAGAGAAAGAAGGGAGGCGACCAAAGGGGGGAAGAAGGCTAAGATCTCAAATCTGGAGATAGAGGTGGCGGCCAGCCGGAACAATAAGCATTGCTGCTCGCTTTCTGCTAAATCCCTCTTGCTTGTTGCGTGAGGGAGAGCCAACTGTGGGGAAGCTCTTAGATAGAAAGGACCAGTTATCAATAGGATCCAGAAGCCTAAGCGTAGCAGCCGCATAACAAAGTAGGATTCGGGGAGTAGGGGGAAGAGCTCATTGATTGAAGGGGCAAAGAAGGGCAGATCCTAAATAAAGGACAGATTCCTAGAAACGTCAAGGCGACGGGTGGATGGGTCATAACAATGATACCCTTTGTGTTCCACCAAGAAAAAGGAAAAGAATTGATTCGCGTAGTACGTAGTCCCAGTCTCACTGGGATCGCTTCGAACAAGATGGTTCACTTGTTTGATTCGTTCCTCCCCTGGCAGAAAAGCTTCCTTTATTCTTCTTACTAGGGCGTAGTTATAATAGATTCATATTATGCAAATTAGAGTTGAACCAGAAGAAATACCTGCAATATAGAAAATGGCCTCACTACCTGCATTAATCAAGTAGTCATTCCCTGCTTTATAGAATCAAAGCTGAATCCATACCTGTTTTAAAGAAAGTGGAGTAGATCTCTTTCTTTCTTTTTTCTTTCAGAACCTCTTTCTGTGTTTTTTCTAGCTGTACGGTTCGTAAGTAGGCGCGTAGCGGTGCTTGCAGTAGGCTTTTTTTCATTTTTGCTAGCACTCTTTAGGTAAGCACTCGTTCCCGGCTTTCCGTCTGCAAGCGTGACCTAGTCGTCATATCATTTTCACTTTTGCTAGTACCGTTCATGCGGGCGTTATTTGTTCCTTTTTCTGTGAAGTCTACATGTAAGTTCTGAAGTTCCCGTGGAGTCAAGGTCGGAGAATGGTTCGAATCCACTTCTAAGAGGGCTTTTGGTCCAAAGGAGACGTAGCCGAGAGCGAGCCGGATGAAGGCGAGCGAAGTTCGACTCACTACCCTATTGCTATTATGGCTAGTGCGAGTTGTTCATAGTCCCTTACTAGTCAAGGGGCTTCAATCTATACTTCAAGTATGCAGTTTAAGTAAGAAAAGGAAAGAGACTAGCCCTTATAGTGGTGAACCCGAAGCGAGATCGGAGTAATCCGGGAGAATCCCCTGTCACTTTGGTAATGAGGCGAGGCTTGCGTGCTAAGCATTGTTGCCACCCCCTTTGCCTTTTTTTCAAGTCAAAGAGAACTAGGGTTGGTGTGGTTAGCCCTAAAAGCAGGCAACCAAGAAAGAAAGGCGCGAAGTCGATTGAAGTATTTAAGTATGAGTGGTGTCTATAGCTCGACCACCACACTTCTGCACATTGAGTCTTTTGGAACCGGCCGGCAATGTAGTTCTTCACAACATTCGTGCTAATAGCACTCTTTCCAGGTCTACCATGCTAAGTGGCCCAATGATGCATCGGCCTCTAACATATCGAACCTAGATATATTGGCGAACAAACCCACGGGGCAGTGACCGATAAGGAGGTAATGGAGCCGGTGCTGACTTGGATCTCGGGTGACAGAATAAGGCGGCCAGAAGCGACGAGCAGTCACGGTCATGGCTCTAGCCGATAGGCTAGCAGCAGTAAGCTTGGCTACAGCGAAGCGCTTACCAAGCTCGAAGGAAAGGGCCTTCGCCACTTAAGTTGTATGCGGAAGAACTCGCACGTGCGGTTCTTG
The DNA here is from genome assembly GCA_036927795.1 of Iris macrosiphon. Lineage (NCBI taxonomy): Eukaryota > Viridiplantae > Streptophyta > Magnoliopsida > Asparagales > Iridaceae > Iris > Iris macrosiphon. Next base: position 63,069 of record JAYESA010000137.1, read on the forward strand.
GGGGGGAGGAAGTCGGTTGAGACATTCCATCCCAATAGCGTATATTTGGAGCTCAATATGAAATTTGTCTTTCTTGTAATACTCGTTCGGATAAGGGCAAACTCCAGAGATTGCTTCGAAGGCTTCCTCCCTACGGTTTTGGGTCCTCACTAGCTCCCTTCTCACTGCCTATTAGCTCCCACTGTAGTAGGGCGCCTTTGGTCATCTCACTTCAATTATTCAGTATTAGCTCACTTTGCTCGCCTCAACCAGAACAAGACTCTAAGACTATATTTGAGTCAAAAGAAAACATTTTCTTTAGAGATAAAAAATATGCAGAAGGGATACATACTAGATAGGGTGCAGTATCATCAGGATGCAATTTATCCCATTGAATTTATAGGAGTCAAATTTATCATCTCTATGGGATTAGATCCCTAGTTATTGCAAAACAACAAAAGAAGATTATGGAAGTCAATATTCTCGCACTTATTGCTGCTGCACTGTTTATTTTAGTTTCTACTGCTTTTTTACTTATCATATATGTAAAAACGGTCAGCCAAAATAATTAATTGAAATGAAACTTGAATTATTAGTTCTTATCAATGATTGAAGAAATAAAAGAGATTCAAACTTTAAGTCTTAAATTAAATGATAGAAGGGCTAGAATCAGAAGTAAAAGTATCTGAGATAGTGTGGTAGAAAGAACTATATATATATAGTTCTTTCTACCACACTATCTAGTTTATATACTATTTATTATTATATAATGTAATATTTCTAAAGTTGTATACGAATGGTCCGGTCTGTAACGAGAGAAAGAACATGGGGGCCCTGAGCTCTACTCTATTTTTGAACTCGAACTCATCTAAAAATCAACGTCACTAAAGCAAGCAACCGGGGACTAGGAGGCCTTCGTTTTACTATTTAAACAATGAAGATTTTGCAGTATTTTCTTGTTTTTCCGAAGTCACTTGCTAAATCTTGTTGAAAGGTCGCTAAGGTCGACTCTATCTGTTCTTTCGGGAGGAGACTTGAACCAAACTTGGGTTATCAAGAGCCGAGTTGGATTGATACCTTAGACGTTCCTTCGGAAAGCATGAATCGAGCATCCAAACTTTAACGATTTACTGATTAATTAAGATTTGTTAGAAAGAAGTAAAGATGCTACGAGCCTCACTAGCTTCAGTTCTAGCTTAAGAATCGGAAGAAGAACAAGGGGTGCTCTCAAAGTAAAGGGCAAAGCCTGCCTCTAGGCGTGGCTTGACTTGATTCTCTCCCACGCCCTATCCAATGAATAAGGAGAAGGTCGGCCTATCAATGATCGAGCCAGTCTGAAACTACTTCTGACCTCACACAACGAGCGAAGTCGAGACGCAGGCTCATCAAACAGCGCTTTTGAGCTTTCTTCAGGATTTTGCCCGAACTGTTCGGCAGATTCCCACGCCTTACGCACCCGTTCGCCGCTTTGTTCTCAACTATTCCGATTCCAGCAAAAAGAGGCTGAAAAGAAAGTCGCTAGCACCCTATAGATTTGAACTAACCCTTCCTTCGGTGATCTTACAATGAACAAGAGTTTTTTCATTGTAAATGAGTTCGTCCGGGGTACGGGTTAACTTTACCCGCTCAATCCCCTAAAGGCGGGGACGGGGGCTATTTTTCCTGAGTAGGAGGCACCCTAGAACGGTCAGTCAGGTGACTGATCTTGAGTGACACTCCTTTCCAAGTCTTTGATCATCCCTTTTTCTTCTTTATTGGGTGATTAGGGACCGAGAGAAGTGGGTTAGAGCAGCTTGCGAGCTTAATGGAGGAGGGATCAAATCCCATTTCTCCAGATGATGAAGAAGGAGGTCGGTACTAGGAATCTACCAATATCCATCTGGGGATAAAAATTAATGCGACTAAGAACCTCTCTTTTAATTGAAAAGGAAGTAGACTCAGACCTCATTTACGTAAATATTCAGATCGAGATTTGGAAGAGCTGCGGAATGGATTGATTCGGGAGCGGTAGTACTCCTAGCGGTTCTTCCGACAAAAACTTCTACTTCTTCCTAATAGGGTTTCATACTTTCTCGACCAGGTCATCATAAGAAAATACTGCAAAATCCTTCTGAAGTGAGAGAAGGAGGGAAGGTGCGCTAGCGCGCTACAACCGCTCCGTGGGTGACCTAATGGTCGCCTGCTGAAAAATGCAAGATTAGCGCGCCAAAGCAACCCTAGTTTAAGTACTAGCGTCCCACCCCAACGTTGTTGTACTTTACTTGACTCTCCCCCGCTTGCTGCTTGCCTCAACCAGACGTGGCTTATGAGAGAAGGGTCTTAGAGAGGTAGCACGAATACAAGCTCTTTTCGCACATTAATCAATAGTTTAGATACCACCTACGGACATGAGGAAGAATTGGTATACGGTGTTTTAGCTGTTAACAGCAGGAAATCCACCTAGTTTTGAACTCAAGTCTTGCTCTTTTTTGATTCATAGATCATTGTGCTCTTTCTTAGAGAGACCCTTTTTCCCAACTGTACTTCTCACTCATCCAATATTTCATCCCCCAATCCAAGGTGCTTCAAAGAAAAGGGGTCCTACACCTAATAAAATGAGATCTTTCTTTCATTGAGCGATATGTACATCGCATATTTCACGTTTGTTTTAGACTCCTAGAAATTTGTTTATGTTTTTTTTGACTCATCTCATCACAAATGTATTCTATTTATATGTAGCGAAAAAAATAGAATTCGAGTACTCGAGTACTATTTAGAGGTACATCTAATTATGTACACAAATATGGTCTGAATAATCTCAATAGTAGTTCCATGAACAATCCTTTGCGGGATTGGATTAGTTTGCTCGTGGAAATGCCATAAAGCGTGAACCAAGATCCGTGATACGAAAACCAAAATAAGAATGAGGAAGAAAAAGATATCGTGATGTAAGTCAATGATTCCTTGCATAATAGGTGTGATCGTACACCGAGATCAGGCGCTCGCTACGCCCTTTTCCCTCTTTGTCTTTCCACTTCCGTTGTTCAGGAACAAATACTTTACCAAATTCTTTTGAGTCCCGGCCCGGTTACCTTTTCTTTTTCTAGAATTTGGATTCGAACATCGAATTTGTTGGAAAGGCTCTTTCTCTTTATTGTCCCCATGGCCTTTCGCCTCTGAAAGCAAGCGTCCTTCTTTCTCAATGCCCGGGCATCCATCCAATGCATGCTTTTCGATAGCTTGAACGCGGGTTACTTCACACCCACCCAATCTCAATTTGACACAGATAAACTTTCCACCTCTATTCCTGACTTGAACGGCTTTCCCTAACAGGCCAGGTTCTAGTTCAGCATAGCATGAGGGGATAAGGATAGAAGTTATGAAATTGTTCTCATACTTATCTATCTTATCGAGCCAACATCATATAGCAGCAGTCCATCAAATATTTGAAAGAGTCCCCGGGGGCACAAAAGAAATTCTTCAATATTGTAAGCTATCTATCAAAAATAGTGGGTTCGGTCCTCCAAGGCCTGTTAGAGCTCTCTTCAACCTGCTCATGGCTTAATCGATCGGTTTTGGGTCAAATAGGAAGAACTATCATCTTCCACCTCTGGAAAGCGCCTTTCGACTCTGACTCTCCCACTCCAATCGTTGCTTTGATCCTGCGGAACCTACCCAAAGGTTCAGGCCAAATTGTAGGAAGTGGGTGATACGTTTTTGTATTTCTATGAGAAGCTCTACGGCACCCACGATTCCCAGTAGTAAGTCGTCGGCATATCGTGCGTAATAAATCCTTATTAATAAGTCATGGGTTTTTAAGGGGGCCAGCTTACTGTGTATATAGGCACATCCATAAAAAGCATTTCTTTTACTACACTCATTGCTATATGAGCATCCTTCTGATGGATGAAGTTGACGAAGGTAGAGATTTTAGTCTTCCTATGATCTCTCTTAGAAGAAGAAACTAAGCAGGGCTCAAAGAAAAAAAATGAGCCGTGCAAGGACGCGGGGATATAGCCAGTAAGCAGCAAGGTTCTCCCTTTAGGACCAACTACAACAAGCTCGCGACTCTAATAGAAACAAACAAAACGGTAAGCTCTCTACTCTATTTGCTTGCAATGCATTGCCTATCAAAGTAGGCGAAGGCGAAGTCGGATCAAATGTAAATCTTTGATTCTAGAGGAATCAATTTTTGGGGAATCTCGAGCCTTGGATGGACTTTCTTTGTCTTTATTAGATAGAATGCCATCAAATCATAGTAAGTCGGCTATCTCACTGTGAAAGGCAACTCCTAGCTCTAAGAACCAATCTTACTCTTGAAGAGCAGAAAGCTAGAATTCAAGTGAAGGGGAGGGAGCAGCTCGCTGCTTTTTTCCTTGATTCCTCTTTCCCACGTTCCTCAGAGACTGTGTACGAAAGCCATCGAGTCACCTTTGATGGGACTATTCGCTTTCATGTAGTCTATTTGTAAAGTCAAAGAATGAGAAAGCGACCTTAGCGCTGCCTTCGAAAGTGACTACGATCATGATTATACTACTTAAGCTGTCGCGAACACTTTATTCCCTCCCAGTCAAAGCTAGCAATCCTGTCTCTTCTTATTCCTAAGAAGATTCTATTAGTGCAAGAAAATATTAACTCAAATTTGATCATACTGGTGCTCCCTTCCCGTGTCCATTAGCGCTCATGTCCAGAGCGAAGAAAAGGCGAGCGAAGTGAGCACCGCCGAAGCTGCATGAGCAGGCTTCTATTGCTACGCAACAATAACTGTAAGGTCAGAGAGGCGACCGGAGGGAGGTAAGGTAGAAAGCGGTAGGAAGCATTAGCAGTCAGTCTATAGATAGAAAGGAGGGAAATCAACATGTAGGTCTCAACGAACCTTACCAGAGCGCAGAGAGGGACCGGACCCATAAACAAGAGATGCATCTCAGTGCTGAAGTACCAATTCCCATAGCTCATTCATGTTGTTCTTCATTCACACGTATTGTTCGTTCATGGGTCCATGTTCACTAGTCAATATAGGTGGTCCAGTCGCCGATCATATCTCAGAGTTTGTTGGGTTGGTTTGGCTATTCATCTCTATCGAATAGGTTAGCCTGCACGCTTCTCCTTTATATCGTCAGTAGCTCCGCCTACTGGAACACTTAGAGGATCCCCCGTGACAATCACTTCTATTCCTCTAGTCAGACCATCTGTAGCACTCATAGCTATAGCTCTAACTCGATTATTTCCTAATAATTGTTGTACCTCACAAGGCAAATTAATTTGTTGACCAAGAGGACCCGGTAGTGAGGTTTTCTTTCGAGTGTAGCGGGTATCTCGATGTCAAGGCAGGGAATAGAATATTTTGAGGTGAATAGGGCCTTTGGTGCCTTGCGAAGAGACATATTTGAGTCTAATACAGACCCAAATCATATTGCCTTGGGATAAAGATGATCCCCGGGATCACAAAGGAGGACGTATATTAGCATAGTAAACACGAAGAATGATCGAGGAAACCAATACCAGAAATAGCGCAGCTTTTTCTGCCCTTCTTCTTTCTCATCATAATCCGAGAAATATTTTGTCTTAACAGCTACCACTTCTTCTGCTTTGTCTCTCTTCTTTCTCCTCAATAGCATATTCTTTTCTCTGCTTGGCGCAAGGCCTATCAAAATCATAGGCTTATGAAACCTAATAAAAGAAACAAGATCATAGTAATTCAATGCACTTAAATTTCAATTGAAGGCAAATTGGTCTTTTTCCAAGGGATCGAGAGAGTAAAGATCGTCTAGCTATGCCAATGGGGGTAATGAAAGGTGGCTACCATGGCCATGGAAGTACCGACCTGAGGGACTGAGAAAGGTCTCTTCTCGCACTATTTATTATTTATTTTGTTAGAAATATAGTTAGTTAGAAATATATTTATATAATTTTTCTTTTTATATGGAAATCATTTGCATTTTTGATTTTTTTATGATAATACTATTTTATTTCAAATTTGAAATTATGATTAGAAAAAAATGGAATTATTTCTGAGAGCATTTCTAGCATCAACTTTAAGCCAGGAACAGAAGCATAAACAAAGGCTCTTTGTATGGCCTCACATTAAGCCATGTGCACCACCTCTCTCTCAATCAAATTAAGACTGATTCCCTCATCCTCAAAGATATCATCTCAAGCAACCTTAAGCCTCCTTGGAAGATAGCTTACCCCATCATCATTCTATTGCCCAGAGTTCCACCTTCGGTTTCAGTTATGCATACTCTCAGAGAAGGCAATCGGCTTGTCCCTAGCATCTTTTGCCCACTCCATCCAGGAGCATGTCATCTTTACCACCCTAATCATCTACCAACTCAATTTCAGCAAGTTCTTCATGCTTTCTTTTTGCTTATGCACCTTCCGGTATTCAAATGTCGCTATGTGAGTGAGATATTCTCTTTTTTAGATCATGTCACTACGCCCTATCCTATTTTTTGGATATTGTATCGTTGGTACGTAGACTGTCTCTCTCGTCTGCTACCTTTCTGTCATATGATAGCTTCTTCTTTTTTGTCAAAGTTCCATTACCGATCGCACAATCGGGCAGATTGATGCTTCAGCCAGGCGCTTGCGGCTAACGGCAACTTCAATTTGGACTGTTTGAAACTTTTTATCATAAAAAAATTATACTTCTTTGACTGTTTGAAATATAGTGGAGTATCTTTTCAATCCTACGAGTGATCCGACTGGAACAAGTATGAAATGAGAACTTCAAGATCAAATAGGGAATCTGGCTTTCTATTCCTTGCGAGCCACTTATTTCTCTGAACAAAAGATCAAAGCGATTATCCTCCCTTTTACCAAGAAGGCGACGGTCTGACACCTTTGGGATATTTCAGATAAGGTGGAGTATGGCGGGAATAGAGTTTGAACGGTAGTGGGGGAGGAAAGCTCAAGTCAAGCAGAGGGAGGTGAGTCGATAAGGAGAGGATCCGGGTTAGCTTGAATGAGATCACAGAGCGGTCGACGACGGGTATTGAAGTCCGAGAAGTAAACGGAAAGCTTACTATATTCCAGGTCCGAGGTCAAAGCTGGGTTTGGAGCTCGAGTTGGAGATGAGAAAGGCATTCGGGTTTGAGATTCGCCTGTTAGGGTCAGATCGGAAAGAGAGGTCGACGTCAGAAAGAATCTGACTTTCCCTTCTCGATCAATGCCCTAGCGAGTGAATCAGCAAACAAGGCTCAATCTTGTGTTTTGGTAACTAGTAGTCGGTACTCAAGTTCAAGCCTTTCTCGACTCACACATCCATGATTGGCAATGGCACATGGATTCTATTGAGAAGGGCTGAGATGCGGCTCCTTGAACCAGGTTCCTAATGTATCGATCAAACTCTTCTTTAGACCTGAGGGTGGGCATGAATGGAGCTTCTTGAATTGGTCTAGCCTGGGAATGGGAATTGGCAATGATAGGAGATCAAAAATGGGTATAGTATGGGATATGGATTGGCCCAATGACGCATCGGCCTTTGTCGGGTGCATGGATTTGATAACCCCCTCAATCTCTAATGGACATGGTGGCTTACTAAGATCTTCATTAACATCTGCTGGAATGACCATGAGGGGGGTGAGGTTCCGGTACTGAAAGAATGAACAGAATTGAAGACAGACTAAGAAAGGGAATCATAGACTGGACTGCGAGGGCGCAAGCCGTGCCTTCTTTCATCGAGTTACCCGATGGTAGATAGGAACCGAACTGTCTTACGACGTTCTAAACCAACTCAAGTACCACTTTTATCGGTGAACAACCGAACCCTTGGGACCTTCTTCAACCCTAGGATGTGATCAGTCGACATCGAGGTGCCAAACGACTCCGTCGATAGTACGTGTGACACCAACTTTTTCATTTGTACGCCTCTCCCTTCCACCCTACCATATTTAGTAGTGGCCCTTTTCAAGCAAAAAACACGGGTTTGGGCGACCTCTTGCCTCTATTTCCAACTGGCTGGCGAAGGGGAGGGCTTCTAGCTGTTCAAACTCCCTATCATCATATGTAAGATGAAGAGAGAGATATTCGATATTGCTTTTCCTCTGCTTACGTGCGCTTTGATGGCTTTGCTGCTTGCTTTCTGATAGCAGCAGCTACGAAAACTCTATATCTATCAGGTCTCAGGGGATGCATCTCATTGAATGTTTTTAGCATCTCTCTGAAGCTGGACTCCCCTTTTCATTGAGCTATTCTCCTACGCTGATTTTCCCATTTAGAAAGAGACTTGGCTTAAAGCCAGTCCGATGGATCTAAGATTAGAGTGAAAAACCTTTCTCAATGACAAAATTTTGCTAGAAAATACTTCTTCAAAAGCTTCGATAACTGCTAAACCACTTATGCAGAAAGAGGTACTTCAGATCCAGCATCAGTTTAGTCAAAAAAGAGATCTGGAGGTCCCTGATAATTCTTTCCAAACGGAAAAGGGAGAAATATGGACGGTGACATGACCTATTATGCTATGCGTACTGACCCATGATTCGCTATCTTTCCATGGAATGAATTGGATCCTCCAACAAAGAAAATGGAAGGAAGGCGACCGTTAGGTCGCCCACGGAAGCAGTAATCCCTGAGTTACGAGGCTTGTAGCACGATTATTTCTGCTTCTAGCCCCCTTTATAATGGAATAAAGATTTCTCTCTTTATCATAGCGCTATTGCTCTCTTCCTTTGATAGTCGTAATGACCCAAGAAAAGCCTATCATTGGATGGACGGTTAGGAACCTCTCTCAGTGTCATTTTCTTCTTCTCACCTGGTTCAATATGAAATAGAGCGATTTTCTTTGCTTTGGTTCTTGCGCCTGAGACCCAGGACTGAAGATTTGATCCAGATGTTGCAAAGGGATTTCCCATCTTATGGGGGTGTTATATGCACTAGGCGGCCGCCGTTCACCGGGGCTTCAGTTGCCGGCTCCCCTGTCATCAGGTCACCAACTTCCTTGACCTTCCGGCACTGGACATGCGTAGTAGGAAGTCAAACCGATAAACCATCTTTTCACTTTTTTATAAGAAATTTTGTTTCGAATCATTATTGAATTTTGAAGGTAGGGTGGGTGGCGATGAATAGATGGAAAGATAGTCAGATATAGGCGATCTAAGTGAGGCGACCGGAGAACAAAAAAATATGATAAGCATAGCGTACTTCTTATAGGTATGCTATGGCGTGCTACGGCTTTTTGTTTAGCCAAGCCCGCTTACTCCAGCACCTCTATTGCTTTTGAAAGATGGCCAAGTCATTGAAAAGCCGTCATTAGTTTTCCAAGAATGTTGAGCCGGGTAAGTTAAGCCATGTAATCTATCTGGGAGGAACTTTTGATTGATTTTGGTTCTTTGAACCCTCTTTTGGCATAGCTGCTATATTTTGATGCATCCCGAACCTGGGCAAAGGCCCTTTCTTTTTCTATGCAAATACAAGTGTCAACTTGTTTCGAAGGGCTCTGAAGTCAAGATGAATATGCACGAGCTAGCACTCGGATTAGGAAAACTATAAACCTAAACCTTCTTTTATGTCCAGTCATAACCTGTGAACTTTGGGATGGGTAAGAGCTCATGTTCTCGATACTAGAGTTTGGTTCATGCTTCCAGTATTCCAAATTTAAGGATAACCCGTTACGTAATATATTTGTCATTCGTAAGCCCAGTCTTGTTTTGTAACTCTCGATACATGATGGGTGTACGATCTTAGAAAGAATGTGACCTCTTTTTTAATGCCTCCAGACTGAGCCAAGGCCTTTAAAGTTTTATGAATGTCGATACTTACACTATGGCCTTACCCTTTTTCAAGCAAAAAACACAGGTTTGGGTGACCTCTTGCCTCTATTTCCAACTGGCTAGTGAAGGGGAGGGCTTCTAGATGTTCAAACTCTCTATCATCGTATATAAGATGAAGAGAGTTGTTCGATTCATTGATTTGATTCCAATTTACCAGAAGAATAGTTATCCTCCTCATGTCGACCAGGAGTCGGTTAACTAGTCATCGGTACATTTGTTGGCCTCAGAAAGAGTTCACCAGAAGCTAAACCTACCACCCAAGCATATGTCGGTGGGACTGATGTCTTTCTTTGGTCATTGATTATTTAGAAATCCATGTCTACGAGAAAGGGAGGAAACTACTTAAATTATGGATTTGTTTCCAGTAGTGGGGAACGAGCGAGGATTGGGATAAGTTGAACCCGTTCTCTTTAGGTCTATTTGAACTAAGCCGAATCGCTATCTCTGGAACCAAAGTCGTACTCTCTTTAGCCACCGGCTCCTAATAGTTTTTTCAAACTTAGCGAACTGAAACATCTGAGTAGCTAAAGGAAGGAAAATCAAAAGAGAAACCGTGAGTAGCGGTGAGCGAGAGCGGAACAAGGCGAGCGAAGTGAGGAAGCGGTTTCATTCAATTTGAGAATATTTAGGAAAAATTCGATTAGAAAAAATTTCCTATCATGCGTAGATTTTAGTTTTGAAATTCCATTATGTTAATCATTCATTGTTTTATCGAATGATTATTATTCCTAATTGTATTTTTTATTCATTACCGTATTCCAGGAGTTCACTTTTTGCCCGCTGATTCTGCAATATTCTGCAAGTGTGTTCTTTAGAAACCTGCATTGACCTGATGTGCCGCGAGAGATGAGAAGGCTCGAAAGAGTCGGCGAACCATAGCTGGGAGAGCTCGTTTCCCTCTGTACCATAAGCATAGATCAATAGAAAATTCTCCAAATTTCTTATATCAAAAGCAGGTCCTCTGATTTCCCCAGGATGTGGATGAGTCAACATCGAGGTCCTCCCTCTAGTCGTCTATGTTTTCATTATGACTGTGGGTAAAAAGTTGGCTTGCCTAGGACTCGATCTTGGTACCGAGAGAAAGTGTCGAGCAAGGGATTCTAGTTACTAAAAGCCTGACCATAATTGATGTACTGTTGTACCCTACTGTAAGTCGAAAGCAAGGCGCGTAGCGCAAGCGAGCTAGGCGTTGGGACAAGGCGATTTGCATAGCCTTTGCGAGGAGGGCTGTTCCGGGAAAGAAAGAAGACCCATCTCAAGTGTCGAGGGGAGTCTTAGTCTAGGCTTTAGTGAAAATAAGGGATTTTAGTTCCTGACTAGGCTATAGAAGTCAAGAGATCGGGAAAGACTGATAACTCGTAAGTGCCATTAATTGTTCACTATTCAACTAGTTGTGAGGAGACCTAGACCTAGTCTTCCTCTTTCAGGCAAGCCCAGAGTGCTTTCAGAGTTTGCTTTGCCAACTCAAATTCGAGTAGGATAACCCGATTCCCCCGTATGGAGCCATTTTCACCTCAGTATGGCATGGTAAATTCTATTTCTAGTTGTAAAAATGGGTTGACACCTGAAAGATTTAGGATGCTACCTTGAACCCAAACCATTTTTGAATTAGGTTTCGTAAGTAGTGACCGAAGCAGCCATATCCCTGGTAGGCTAAGCCAGAAAGAGAGAAAAAGAAAGAGAATGTGAAAAGGCAGAGCACGTTGGTCTAGAGCGAGGATTGGGATAAGCTGAATCCGTTATCTCCGTGATCGTGGACTACCCTACTCTCTATAACAACCCTTCCTTTTCTCTCCCCGATTCTCTTTTCGCTTTCAAAGAAAAAGGAACTCTCGCCCAGTGGGAAGAAACCATCGACCGACATTGATTCATCCCAATCTTTAAGGAAGAGATCGACGATCCCAAGTTCTTTTACTCAACTCAGAAATAGTTTTCTGCCGGACGACATACTCCTTTGGTCCCTGGATGCCTATCTACTCGTTTTGTTCCTGGGAAGCTTATGGGGCAAATAAAAGAGAACCAATGGGGTTTCTCCGTCCCATCACTAACAGTTGCGGTTCAGCCACCGATATCGGTGCGGGAGAGGGAAAAAGAAAAGGGTCGGTCTTTTCAGTCTTATTAGTCTCCTTCAGTCCCTGGACTAGGCTCTTAGTCCTGATACCGAATGGGAGGCCCATGCTAGCTCCACGCGATAAGAAGTCTGAGAAGTATTACTAGAGCCGGGTAGCCAAGCTAATCCGATTAGGGAGGCATGCTTTTTATGATGGATGCACCAGACACCACTGTGACCCAAAAGAACATTCTGGAGAGCAAATCTGTAGAAGGTCGTTACCAAGGATATTTCTTGAAGCGGAAAGGCGAAGAATCAAGGTCTTTTGCATGCTTCCGAAAAGCTATTTCAATGCGATCTAGAGGCCTTGCCTTCTGAGCAAACTATTGCCCCGTAGAGCAAGCATTTCCTTATCCATCGCAGCATGCCAACCTGGGTGACAAAGAGCTTCCTGGACAGAAGAAGGAATAGAGATCAAGGACAGGGAGCTAATAACAAGCCAATCGATTCGATTGACTAGAATAGAGCAATTACAGAAAAAGAGGGTATTGGCATTAGATTTAACTAAAATCAAACCCTTAGCCTTTTTCATTTTAGAATATATAACAGAAGAGAAGGTCTTCCTTCGGGCGCCTAACGGTCACCGCGGAGTGAGCTCCCTAACGGTCGCCTTCGGACGCCTCTATTCCAAACTGACATTAGGAAAGAAGGATGATCTCACGCTTATCAAAAGAAAACCTCCCTACGGGGAAAGAAAGCCACAATCCACGCTGGCGACCGTTAGGGAGTAAGCGGTGACCGAAGGGAAGTACACCCAAAGGAAGCGCTTGCAACCTGGCAGAGCGCACCTTTGGTACTTCAGTAGGGCAATTTGATAGTGACTTTGATTTACTTTACTTGTCCACTTGGGGAGTCTCAGACGAAGGACTCATTCCTCAGTTGCTTCTCTTTCCTCAGCCGCTTTAGCGCACCTAGCTGGGGGACACTTATTGGGGAGTTCTTTTGAAAGAGAACAACTATAGTTTACTCTATAAGGGGAACACTTATTGGGGGGTACTCTCTGACCTGACAGATGCGATCCGGCTCTACCCAAACTTTTTTGGTTCACCCCAATATTACCCACTTGTCCGACTGTTGCTAAGCAGTTTTTGGATATCAAACGGACTTAGCGAAGCTAGCAATCCATACCAGCTAGCAGTCTCGTTTAGGGAGTCCCCTTCTTTACTGAGTACGGTTCCCGGGTGCCTATGCGATTATTTCATTATCTCGCTTTCATCTAATCTCCCCTTGATATCCTATATTTATTTACCACAAAGACAAGCCTGCCATCAATAACTTCTCTCGTGTTTGAAACTTGCTACACCCCGATTTCTACCTTACTGAGCATAGGAAACCATAGTTCGACATCGGCTGTCCGACAGCTCTTACAGGCTCCCATCGAGATCCAGCTCATTGAATGGTATAAAGTTTCCCATCCCTGATACCCGTTAGCCAGAGTATTCTCTTTCTCAACATCCTCTATTCCCGAGCTTCATTGGTAAATAATGCCATGGGTAAGAAAAATATTCTTCCACCGATCTCAAAAATCCCTGCTTTTTCGAATGAGAAATTGATAGTATACTGAGGAAGGTCTTATTTTGTTCCTCTATTCTTCTTTCTATCAGATCCATCCTTCCAAAAGTGGTATAGTGCTCTTTGCTCTTTCTTTTCAGAGCAAAGAAGCATTTTTTGCAATTGATTAGATCTGCGTCAGCTTTTTTGAGACCATAGGTTTCGAGGGCTTAAGATACTAACGAATGAGTCACATCCCTAGAAAGAAGACTTTCTCTTTTAACAGAGGGGGGAAGCACTAGCTGACCCTCACTTCTAAAAGCAAAGAGGGAGCTAATAGGTAGTGAGAAGGGAGGTCAAGTGTACCTCACTAAGCGGTTATTAGATCAACTGCTACAAAAGCAGTTCCGAATCCGAACATTCTCGCAATTCAGAGATTGATTGGTTGAACCGGTAATCAAGCTGGGACCAAGGTCCTTCGTGTGGAAGTGGCTGGAAAGGTGGCCCTTGACCTTGGAGATACCAGCACAGTCATTGCCAGTAATGATAATGTCATCGATATAGACCAGAAGGATAACGATGACTTGAGTTCGACGATGAATGAAGAGAGAGGAGTCCGCATCACTGCTGAATCCATGGGCAAGCAAGAGACAACCTGGGGAACAGAAACATCTTAGTAGCCAGAGGAAAAGAAAGCAAAAGCGATTCCCTTAGTAGCGGCGACCAAAATGGGAGCAGCCTAAACCGTAAAAACGGGGTTATGGGAGAGCAATACAAGCATCGTGCTGCTAGGCGAAGCGGTGGAGTATCAGCCGGCCTGCAACCCAAAAATCCTAATCCTATTCTTGCTAACCTCCCTTCGGTCAACTACCTTTTTCCTCATCCTTCTATTACCTCCCGGCACGACCCTTCGGTCGTCTCACTTCGATTATTCAGTATTCGCCTCAAAAACCCTTTATTTCGTCATGCATTGTGTAGACGACTGATGGCTTATGTTGCCTGAAAAGGCCGGTGTTTGTCTTCACCCTTCGATCTTTCTTCCTTAGCAGCCGGGAACTACACGAAGATGATACTCATAGCAGCATGAGTTGATCTTTACACAGCTCTAGTTCTGTTGTTGCTCTGACTCTCTTGTTCTAGCTTCATAAGTAGTAATGTCAGAACATTTGAGAGACTTTTCCAATTTAGGGTTTACGGCAGGCAACTATCAAGAAATCGTCTACCTCAGCGTACCAAGCCAAGGGCTAAGGCTTTATCCGAACAAGGACTCCAGCGGGGTAGAAGAGAGCGAAGGAACTGAAGGGCTTACGGTTGTTACCCGATGGAGAGAAAGAATAGGCGCGTAGCGATTGAAGAACAAAAGCATTAACGGATAGGGGATAGAGTCAGCAAAGAGCTTGTGTTTTCGGATGACCCTTTTTTTTCTTTGATTGACTTGGTATTGTAATATGCTCATCTTTTTCATGTTGCTCATTTTGTCCTCATCATAGCAAATCCCGTCGATAGTAATATAAGTAATATTGTCTACATTTACCTTGTCTTGCATATATGACAAATAGAACCCTTTCAGTTGTGTTATTGGCTTGAATTTAACCCCTGTAAGACGTTGATGCTAAGCATCCATTAGTCTCGGAGAATTTAGAAAATGGAACAAACAAAGATCAAGTTCAGAATAAGAAATCCCGGACATACTTCCTTATCGTTTGGCTGGCCTGGCTGCCTCAGGATTGCCTTCCTTTTTTTCCAGGGTTTTTTTGAATTTGGAATTTACCACTTAGCAGGTTATGAAAGAGCTAGATCTGCAGCTAAGTCTACTCGCTTATCACCTGGTTGCTTTTTCTTTTTTATCTCCTGCCAGACACCTTCCCAGCGGGTCAAGGTGCTCCAAGGCTTCATGTACAATGGTCGCCTCACTTTGTTCTCCTTGCCTGACTTATCTGTTAATTCAATCTCTCTCTCACCCTTAGCCTGAGCCTATTCTTCTTCACATGTAAATGCCCCATCTCCTAGCTTTCAACATAGGATTTGCGGCATATGACTAGCAGAAGCCGGAGAGAAAGCAGCAAAGCCATAAAGAGCCAAGCTAGCCCACAGTACTACTACTACCAAAGCCAGCCATCAGTAACATCCCTTCCCGTCTCAGCTTATCCACCACTACCTTCATTACCAGCACCAGCAGTAGGTACGGTAGCTTTATAGGTAGCTTTTCTAATCGGTTCAGTAGCAGTCGCAGGAGAAGTGGAGTCGGTTGATGCAGTAGCAGTATATGTTTCGAGTTGGGTTCCTTTCAAAAGACAGATCGGGAAATAGCTAAAGGTTAAACCTAAACTTGCTTTCATTTTTTCTTAATGGTATATAGGTGAACCTGAACCAGTTCGAATGTTTTCTCTTCCTCAACGGGGGCTGCACTTCTACTATGGCTTCCGGTCCAAGAACTACTATTCGGCTTACGAAAGGGTATGAGCTAACCTCGGTAGTGGCAGGGGCAATTACAATGTTATTAATCGATCGAAAATTTAATACAACCTTTTTTGATCCTGCAGGAGGGGGAGACCAAATATTATACCAGCATCACTTTTGGTTCTTCGGTCATCCAGAGGTTTATATTCTCATTCTGCCTGGATTTGGTATTATTAGTCATATCGTATCGACCTTTTCAGAAAAATTGGTCTTCGGGTATCTAGAAATGGTTTATGCCATGATCATAATAAATAATGCTAGTTACCAATAATATCAAACTGGCGAGCAAGCACCAAAAAAAAGACATCAATAAGAGTCGAGTTATACGGATTGTCTGGGCTTCCCTGCATCCGATCGACTCATACCTCCCAGCCCTGTCTCAAGGATCTCATTCAATAGAAAAATTGGGTAGATAGAGGACTTCGTCCCCCGCTTCCTTTTCTTAAAAATAAAAATATGGAAGAAGATTATCCGACATCAGACATTAAAAAGGGTAAAAAGAAAAAAATAATTCAAGAACAAGAAAAGGGTAGAAGAGGAGCTGGGTTTCTTCCTTAAAAACAATTTTATTTTTTAATTAAGATGGGTTGACCCCGGCACCTAGTGTAGTAGGCCTAGGACAACTTCCTCCATGCTATCCCCCCGTCACGTATGGATAACTGCTCAATTGCTTTTTCTTTCTCTGCGGAAAAGTGATGAGTGAGTGATGCGATGCACTTCTTCCTATTTTCTTTTTTAGGCACTAATAGACTCTCAATGGTCGCGGGACCCTGACTCATCTGACTCCTTATTCAGCTGAGCAATCCGAGGAAAGCAGCTCATTAGGTAAGGGAGAGGGGAGAAAGCTTCCTTCTAGGTCTTCACGGGCCAACCGGGATAAGCATTTTTTGAACAAGAATGGTCTTCTTTGAAATTTCTCGCCGCGGTTAGGTTATTCAATATACAAGAATTTCGATTTTGGAATTGAGGGTTCAAAATATAAAACCTGTGGACATGTTGCACTGAACCTCTCTTCCTACTGCTGTAAACACCCTGGTTTTTTAAAAAAATTTAAAACATTTTCCCAATTTTTCTGTATTTTTTGGAAATAAAACTAAGGTATTTCGTGATTAAAAGATTTTAAATGCTGTTAATTAATATTAAAATATTATGAAGATAATATTTTATGGTGTAAAATAGAAAACCAGACATAGGGTAATTTTTTGTGAATTTATTGGACTCCGGAAATATTTGCAAAGCCCTAAAAACCAACGTAGAGTTATAATTAACCCTAATTAAACCCTGACTGAACCCGGTTTATTTAGAAATAAACCAAATTAAACCAAACCAAACTGACACTAACTGAACCAGACCAATCCAGACCTAACGGGTCGGGTCGGGTAGGATCCGAATCAAACCCGACCCGAACCCGAAACCCTAACCGAACCCTAATCGTATCTCCGTCGGATTCACTATTCACCACCTATAAATCCCTCGACTTCCGTGCCCGCCGTCGCCGCCACAAACCCACAGACTCCTCTCCACCGCAGCTTTCCGTCAACTTCGCATCGCCTGAACCCTAGTCTGACAGCCGCCCTAACCTTCGCACTTCAGCCTTGCTCGACCCCCAGTCGTCGACCACCCCTCGACTCCGCAGACCATCTCCAGCTGTCGACCCCCTGAACCCTAACGCCATCTCCCCTCGACCAACCCGCACAGCCCTCTCCTCACCGTCACCCCCACAGCCGCCTACCAGGATCTCCTTCGCCCCAGCCCGATCGTCACCCCCGCCTGAACTCGCACAGCCCTCCACTACGACAGAACTCCCCTCTCCCCGACTCGCCTTCACCGGAACCCTAACCCCACGACCTCGCCGTCCCCGGCCGAGCCGCCCTCTGCCGGTGAGTTCACCCCGCTGTCTCCTGACATAGCCCTAGCAGCGGACACGGACACAGACCCTGTGCAGAGCCGACGCAGCGGACACGGTGACCAGGACACGAGACAGTATCCAGGACACGAGAATTCTTGGTTCACGGAGCCCTGTTCAGGTAACCCGTTCTCTCTCCTCGTTATTCCGTTTTTTGTTCCGTCAGTTGTGTCACGTAGACTGTACAACCCTCTCGATGCCCGTAGAACTCGCTCGGTGCGTCGTGCCCTGTGGTGATCGTGAACCGCGATCCAAAAATAGGAAAACCAACACCTTGTTTCACCCCAGAACTGAGTGTGCCCTGCCAAACGGGACGATTTGGTCGCACGCGGTCTTTACCGAAATGTGTGCGCCGTTGATACGAACGTGCAAGATTTTGCAGAAGTTGATTCGGATGTGCGTGCACACCGGAACCAACGCGTATCCGCCGACAACGCCCCGTATCCGTCTATTCTGGAACACGCTGTAACTTTGTGTACACACGTCGGATCGAGACAAAACTTGTGCCACCGAACTCGTAGCAATACGCTTGTCCTGTGACCCAAGTTTGGTTCGATTCTGAGAATGTTGACAATATCGCGTATCGTGGGCCCCACCGGCTCTACTTGACGGGCGATTTTGTGTTCTGCTCATCGGAATTCAATTCTAAAAGTTCCGTTGGGTTCGTATCATCGTTCCTGACTTGTTGACACTAAGTTTGATAAATTTGGAGACCTTTGACCCTGACATATTTTTCGGTGCAAAGTGGCCCACATGTGGACCCCGCTTTGACCCGAAAATGTTATTTTTGCTCCTGTGTCCAAATTTGACTTAAGGACAGGCGTTTCTAGCTATTTGATATTTTCTAAGACTGTTGGTGATGTTTATTTCAGCTTTTGGAGGAGTACCTACAGGATCCACTGTTACGGGGACAACTGTTGGTATTCAAACCCCAGGCAAGTGTACCTTGCCAAACTCTGCAGTATTGTTACCTACTTTTCTTGCTTCATTTATATTGCTGTGCATGCTTAACCTAGGACCGTGTGACTTACTTAGCATCCGATTATTAGTCGGGTGCCAACACCGTACGCGATATTGTGTATTGTCATCTAGAGATGGACATTCGTGACCCTTTTACATTCTCGTACTTGCCTTATCAAGTACATTATACCCAGGACACTTGACACTATACATGACAGGATCTTTTTGAGATATTCATGGTGATTCTGTATAGGATGCAGGATTTGACATTGACATTATATTTCTAGATGCTCTATGACTTGCTGCATTAGCTATGATCTTGCGTGCCATGTACATGAGACGTTATGGACATGAGACGTGTGGTTACATTGGGTGGGGAGAGACACACAGGCTACAGGCTGATTACATATATATCTTCTATTATTATGAGGCACAAGACTCTGAAACTCGAGCTTGGCCCATTACTCATTATTACTGCTACCGGCTCCCCGACACAGAGCTTGTAGTGGCTCAGCCTGAGTACTCGTGATGCTCTCACTTTTATTTTCACATAGATGGTTACATACTTACCCTATTTATTTCATTATCTGCTGCACTGCATTTATTTTGGCTTGTATTATTTGTACCTTGCTATGTCCCCTGAGGATCTGGATCCGGATTATGTCCCCAAGATTTGCAAACGAGATATTTCCCGAGGTATACGGGACCGCAGCAGGAGCTGATACAGGAGCTGTACCGACACCCGAGGACGAGGTGTTAGCTGAAGACTTTTCCTGAGCATTCATGTTTTATGCTCAGTATTTACTTTATTCAGTCATTTATATTCTGGTCTGTTGAACCATTGTATTAGATTTTTATCGGGTTGTTCCCCGAAGCACTTTGTTGAGACTGGTTGATAATTTACATTTCTTATATCTGTGGATCATATTTTATCTTGTGAGGATGATATTAGTTGTGCCATGTTGTCGTAGACTTTATTTTACAGCTTAAGTATGCTCTGATGGATCCATTAAATTGGGTTTGTCCATTAGTGTGTGCTGCTGGCCATTGCCACGTGTCTAGTCCCTCGATATTTTGGGATTGGAGCGTGACATGATTTTTTGTGGTGGCCCATGCAGGTCTATGACTAAATCGTTCGGTTTCAACTTAGGGACCGAACAAGCCTGCCCTATGGATAGGATAAGTTATAGGATCTCATCCTTTATTGAACTATTTTTTGAACTCTATATCGAACTCTAACTAATTACTTGATTTGCATCATGTGTTGATTCCTCTGAGCATTCTTATAGTTTATCTTTCGGTTGCAGAGTAATGGATCCAAGGAACGGAGATGAGAATCCCTTGGATACGCCACACGATGCTGTGGTTACTTATGTAGACGGAGTGACACCAGGGAATGGAGGACAATTATCTCAAGGAAATCAAACCGACCAGCCTAATCCAAGGTTCCGGCGTGATGACATCCCACCTCCACCACAGTTCACTCCACAGATGCTAGTTTTCCCGCCAGGGTAAGCCATGGACGGGCAACAGATGTTTCAGATGATGTATGCCATGATGCAAGTCCAACAGCAGGTTCAACAAGAGGCTCAGCATCATGAGGCAGAGTATTTGAGAACCAGCCTGGTATCCGCATTGGAGCAGGCAAACCCACCATCTAGGCGACCAGCGACGGGATCTATCACTGATTTCCGCCAGCTCAAGTCTCGTACCTTTTCTGGCAAAGAGGGGCCAACTGAAGTTCACGAATGGCTCACAAACATAAAGCACCAGTTGGAAGCAGCTGAACTTCCGAGGGAGAAATGGATGACTGCGGTCAGGATGCAGTTGACTAAAAATGCACATTATTGGTGGTTATCAGAAGAGAGGAGGCTCGGACAGGACCGAGTCACTTGGGAAGAGTTCTCCAGACTCTTCCAAGAGATATATATATTCCAGCAGTAGCACGGTCAGAGCTTAGAGACAAGTTCAACCGCCTTATCTAAGGCAATATGTCAGTGGAAGAATACAACGCAAAATTTATTCGTCTGAGTCGCTTCGCCCCAACGTTGATTTCGACAGAGGAAGAGAAAGCTAAGAAGTTCTTTGACGGACTGAAGTTCGAGCTCCAGATGTTGATTGGATCTGTTACACCTACATCATATACCGACATCCTTGCAGCAGCATGACGCATGGAGCGTGTTACTAGAAGGGAGTCAAATCTGAAGAGGCCAATCACATCAGCACCATCCAGGACAGCACATGGGGATTCTGTAAAACGGTCCCAGAGGAGTATACCAGAGAGAGCAGCACACAGGGCCATATCTCTCCCTACTTGTCACCACTGCGGCAAGGTAGGTCACATTGAGAGAGAATGCAGACGCAAGTTGGGACTATGCCTAGCTTGCGCTTCCAACCAGCATCTAACCAGAGACTGCACTGAGCACAGAGAGGGAGCACCGAGACTAGCTTTACCTGCACCAAGACCAGCTTATCCAGCAGTGGGAGCACCGCAGACAGGAGTTGGAGGAGTTAGACCACCAGCTCTAGAAGGATATCAGCAGAGACCACCACAGGCACCATAGGCAGCTCTATTTCAGCAGGCTCAGCAGCAGAGAGGCCAAGCTCAGGGACGAGGACAGGCATTTACATTGGCTGTTGAGGAGGAAGCTACTGCAGGAGAGGTTATCGCAGGTACTATTTTAGTAGCTTCATTACCAGCCGTAGCTTTATTTGATTCTGGAGCATCGTATTCATTTATAGCAGCTAGCTTTGTAGCCACCCATAGAGTAGCTACCGCCCCTTCTGAAGATAAAGAGAATTCTTACGGGAGGTGAAATTATCCCAATTAGTGACGTCTGTAGATCATGTTCTGTAGTAGTCTGTGGAAGAGAGATGCGAGCTCAATTTCTGATCTTTTTCATGTCAGATTATGATGTTGTACTTGGTATGGACTGGTTAAGTCAGTACCATGCGACTCTTGATTGTCGACTTGGATGGGTTATATTTAGACTGCCTGGACATCCAGAATTTGAGTTTCTTCGGGGAGCTGTAGAGCAAGGAGTTCAGCCTACTCTTAGGGTACTATCTGTAGAAGGGGAGACAGGTTACCCAAGAGTCATATCAGAGTTTGTGGATGTATTTCCTGATGATATTCCAGATTTACCGCCTGATCGGGAAATAGAATTCACAATAGACTTAACTCCAGGAGCAGAGCCTATCACTTCATCAGTATATCGACTAGCACCTAAGGAGTTAGTGGAATTGATGGAACAGGTTGATGATCTTCTGGAGAAGGGCTTTATTCGACCCAGTGTTTCACCTTGGGGAGCACCCATATTATTTGTACTGAAGAAGGATGGAACAGTACGGTTGTGTATTGACTACAGGGCACTGAATGCTGTGACCATCAAGAACAGGTATCCCTTACCACGCATTAATGATCTATTCGATCAATTGAGTGGTGCTAGGGTATTCTCGAAGATTGACCTTAGATCCGGCTATCATCAGATCAAATTAAGGAAGGAGGATATACCGAAGACAGCTTTCAGGACCAAGTATGGACATTATGAGTTCTTGGTAATGCCGTTTGGTTTAACCAACGCGCCAGCAGTATTTATGAGTTTGATGAACAAAGTCTTTCATCAGTACTTGGATAAATTTGTGGTTGTGTTCATTGATGACATTCTAGTATATTCCAAGAGCCACGAAGAGCACGAGGAGCATCTCAGAATCATGTTAGAGATATTGAGACAGGAGAAGTTATATGCCAAACTCAGTAAGTGTGAGTTTTGTATGGATAAAGTGCCTTTCTTGGGACATATCATCTCAGGAGAAGGACTTTCAGTTGATCCGGAGAAAGTTGCTGCAATAGAGACTTGGCCTACACCCACATCAGTGGCAGAAGTGAGAAGTTTTCTCGGACTTGCGGGATATTACCGAAGGTTTGTAGAAAATTTCTCAAGGATTGCAGAGCCTATGACGAAGTTGACACGTAAGGACTAGGAGTTTACATGGACAGAAGACTGCCAGAAGGCCTTTGAAGAATTGAAGAGAAGATTGACCATAACACCTATCTTGACTCTTCCTTCGGGGTCAGGAGGTTTTGTTATTTACAGTGATGCGTCTGGTAGTGGACTAGGATGTGTTTTGATGCAACATGGCAAAGTTATTGCTTATGCATCGAGACAGTTGAAGGTCCATGAGAAGAACTACCCAACGCATGATATGGAGCTAGCAGCAGTTATATTTGCACTGAAGATTTGGAGGCACTATCTTTATGGTGAGAAGGTAGACATCATTACTGATCACAAGAGTTTAAAGTATGTATATACTCAGAAGGAGCTCAATATGAGACAGAGACGTTGGCTTGAATTGATAGTAGACTTTGATATAGATCTGTAGTATCATCCGGGAAAGGCGAATGTCGTAGCAGACGCACTCAGCAGGAGGCCTACGGCTTATTTCTTAACAATGCAGTCAGAGTTATTGAGAGATCTACAGGAGCTTCAGATAGAGGTTATTTTATCGGGACAGAGTTGCTTGCTGGCTAATCTCGAAGTTAAGTCGTCACTTGTGGAAAGGATTAAAGAGGCATTGCCCACCGATGCTAGATTTTGAAGACTTAAAGAGAGGACAGAAGCAGGCATGCAGACAGGACTTCGCATACATAAAGATGGAACATTAAGGTGTGGAAATCGCCTGTATGTTCCAAATGGAGAATTGAGACAGGAGTTAATGACTGAAGCACATAGTTCTATGTACTCTGTTCACCCAGGAGGAACCAAGATGTACCGAGACTTGAGGCAGTATTATTGGTGGCATGGAATGAAAAGAGAGATTACACGATTTATGGCAAAATATTTAGTATGTCAGCAAGTAAAGGCCGAGCATCAGAGGACTGCAGGTATGTTACAGCCACTTCCTATACCAGAATAGAAGTGGGAACATATCACTATGGATTTTGTCACAGGATTTCCAAGAAGCCCCAGCAGAAGAGATGCGGTATGGGTTATCGTGGATCGACTCACTAAATCGGCACACTTCTTGCCATTTAGAGTTGGACAGTCCACAGAGGTACTAGCCGACATGTATATACGACAAATCGTAAGATTACATGGAGTACCGGTTAGTATTGTATCGGATCGAGACTCGATATTTATATCTCATTTCTGGAGAAGCATGCAAGAGAGTCTTGGCACCAGACTCAAATTCAGCACAGCTTACCATCCACAGACAGATGGTCAATCGGAGCGCACGATTCAGATCTTGGAGGATATGTTGCGATCGTGTATGCTAGACTTTGGAGGATCTTGGGAAGATCATTTGCACTTGGTGGAGTTCTCCTACAACAACAGTTATCAGGCCAGCATTCAGATGGCACCATTCGAGGCATTGTACGGTAGAAAGTGTAGATCACCGATATGTTAGAGTGATGTTGGTGAACGTCAAATACTGGGTCCAGAATTGGTAATGCTGACAGTGGAGAAGGTAAAACAAATTCAGAATCATCTTCGAGCAGCTCAGGACAGACAGAACCATTGGGCTGATACGCACAAGCGTCCCCTAGAGTTCAAAAAAGGAGAGCACGTATTCTTGAGGATTTCGCCCACTCGAGGTACTATTAGATTTGAGAGCAGAGGCAAGTTGAGCCCAAGGTATATCGGGCTATTTGATATTCTAGAGCGCATTGGTGAGGTGGCTTATCGTCTTGCATTACCTCCATCCTTAGAGAGAGTGCATGACGTATTCCACGTCTCACAGCTGAGAAGGTACGTGATCGACCCAAGTCACGTAGTCGATCATTCAGAGATCACAGTGGGCCCTAGTTTGAGATATGAAGAACAACCAGTTGGCATTCTCGATATCAGTGAGAAGACATTGCGAGAACGGACGATTAGACTAGTTCGTGTAGCTTGAAAACATCATTCTCCTGGCGATTCGACTAGGGAACGAGAGGATATTATGCGCCAGCGTTATCCTCACTTATTCGCGGATGCAAGTATACCCTAAGCATTCTTGTAATTTCCATAGTTCTTTCCTATTAGTAGTTTATTCTTTGATTGCGAGGACGCAATCCTCTTAAGGGGATAGATTGTAAACACCCTAATTTTTCTAAAAATTTTAAAATATTTTTCCCAATTTTTCTGTATTTTTTGGAAATAAAACTAAGGTATTTCGTGATTAAAAGATTTTTAAATGCTATTAATTAATATTAAAATATTATGGAAATAATATTTTATGGTGTAAAATGGAAAACTAGACATAGGGTAATTTTTTGTAAATTTATTGGACTCCGAAAATATTTATAAAGCCCTAAAAACCAACGTAGAGTTATAATTAACCCCAATTAAACCCTGACTGAACCCGGTTTATTTAGAAATAAACCAAATTAAACCAAACCAAACTGACTCAAACCGAACCAGACCAATCCAGACCTAATGGGTCGGGTCGGGTCGGATCCGAATCAAACCCGACCCGGACCCGAAACCCTAACCGAACCCTAATCGTATCTCCGCCGGATTTACTATTCACCACCTATAAATCCCTCGACTTCCGTGCCCGCCGCCGCCGCAAACCCACAGACTCCTCTCCGCCGCAGCTCTCCGTCAACTTTGCACCGCCTGAACCCTAGTCTGACAGCCACCCTAACCTCTGTACTTCAGACTTGCTCGACCCCCAGTCGTCGACCACCCCTCGACTCCGCCGACCATCTCCAGCCGTCGACCCCCTGAACCCTAACGCCATCTCCCCTCGACCACCCCGCACAGCCCTCTCCTTACTGTCACCCCCACAGTCGTCTACCAGGATCTCCTCTGCCCCAGCCCGATCGTCACCCCCGCTTGAACTCGCACAGCCCTCCACCACGACAGAACTCCCCTCTCCCCGACTCGCCTTCACCGGAACCCTAACCCCACGACCTCGCCGTCCCCGGCCGAGCCGCCTTCCGTCGGCGAGTTCACCCCGCTGTCTCCTGACACAGCCCTAGCAGCGGACACGGACACAGACCCTGTGTAGAGCCGACGCAGCGGACACGGTGACCAGGACACGAGACAATATCCAGGACACGAGAATTCTTGGTTCACGGAGCCCTGTTCAGGTAACCCGTTCTCTCTCCTCGTTATTCCATTTTTTGTTCCGTCAGTTGTGTCGCATAGACTGTATAACCCTTTCGATGCCCGTGCAACTCGCTCGGTGCGTCGCGCCCTGTGGTGATCGTGAACCGCGATCCAAAAATAGGAAAACTAACGCCTTGTTTCACCCCGAAAAGAGTGCGTCCCGCCAAACGGGATGACTTGGTCGCACGCGGTCTTTACCGAAATGTGCGCGCCGTTGATACGGACGTGCGGAATTTCCCAGAAGTTGATTCGGATGTGCGTGCACACCGGAACCAACGCGTATCCGCCGATAACGCCCCGTATCCGCCTATTCTGGAATACGCTGTAACTTTGTGTACACACATCGGATCGAGACGAAACTTGTGCCACCGGACTCGTAGAAATACGCTGGTCCTGTGACCCAAGTTTGGTTCGATTCTGAGAACGTTAACAAAATCGCGTATCGTGGGCCCCACCGGCTCCACTTGACGGGCGATTTTGTGATCGGCTCATCGGAATCCAATTCTGGAAGTTTCGTTAGGTTCGTATCATCGTTCCTGACTTGTTGACACTAAGTTTGACGAATTTGGAGACCTTTGACCCTGACACTTTTTTCGGTACAAAGTGGCCCACATATGGACCCCGTTTTGACCCAAAAATATTATTTTTGCCCCTGTGTCCAAATTGGACTTAAGGACAGACGTTTCTAGCTATTTGATATTTTCTGAGACTGTTGGTGATATTTATTTCATCTTTTGGAGGAGTACCTACAGGATCCACTGTTACGGGAACAACTGTTGGTATTCAAACCCCAGGCAAGTGTACCTTGCCAAACTCTGCAGTATTGTTACCTACTTTTCTTGCTTCATTTATATTGCTGTGCATGCTTAACTTAGGACCGTATGACTTACTTAGCAACCGATTATTAGTTAAGACTGTTGGTGATGTTTATTTCAGCTTTTGGAGGAGTACCTACAGGATCCACTGTTACGGGGACAACTGTTGGTATTCAAACCCCAGGCAAGTGTACCTTGCCAAACTCTGCAGTATTGTTACCTACTTTCCTTGCTTCATTTATATTGTTGTGCATGCTTAACCTAGGACCGTGTGACTTACTTAGCGTCCAATTATTAGTCGGGTGCCAACACCGTACGCGATGTTGTGTATTGTCATCTAGAGACGGACATTCGTGACCCCTTTACATTCTCGTACTTGCCTTATCAAGTACATTATACCCAGGACACTTGACACTATACATGACATAATATTTCTAAGATATTCATGGTGATTCTGTATAGGATGCAGGATTTGACATTGATATTATATTCCTAGATACTCTATGACTTGCTGCATTAGCTATGATCTTGCGTGCCATGTACATGAGACGTTATGGACATGAGACGTGTGGTTACATTGGGTGGGGAGAGACACACAGGCTACATGCTGATTACATATATATCCCCTATTATTGTGAGGCACAAGACTCTGAAACCCGAGCTTGGCCCATTACTCATTATTACTGCTACCGGCTCCCCGACACAGAGCTTGTAGTGGCTCAGCCTGAGTACTCGTGATGCTCTCACTTGCATTTTCACATAGATGGTTACATACTTATCCTATTTATTTTATTATCTGCTGCACTGCATTTATTTTGGCTTGTATTATCTGTACCTTGCTATGTCCCCTGAGGACCTGGATCCGGATTATGTCCCCAGGATTTGCAGACGAGATCTTTCCCGAGGTATACGAGACCGCAGCAGGAGCTGATACAGGAGCTGTACCGACACCCGAGGACGAGGTGTTAGCTGAAGACTTTTCCTGAGCATCCATGTTTCATGATCAGTATTTACTTTATTCAGTCATTTATATTCTGGTCTGTTTAACCATTGTATTAGATTTTTATCGGGTTGTTTCCCGAAGCACTTTGTTGAGACTGGTTGATGATTTACATTTTTTATATTTGTGGATCATATTTTATCTTGTGTGGATGAGATTAGTTGTGCCATGTTATCGTAGACTTTATTTTACAGCTTAAGTATGCTCTGATGGATCCATTAAATTGGGTTTGTCCATCAGTGTGTGCTGCTGGCCATTGCCACGTGTCTAGTCCCTCGGTATTTTGGGACTGGGGCGTGACAATCGCTAGAAGTGAAATACATTGCGTGGCTGTCCGATCATGACGTAGTCCGAGATAGAAGATTGAGAAAAGCAGGGCAAGTGGGAGATATATTTTATTTCAAATTTGAAATTATGATTAGAAAAAAATGGAATTATTTCTGAAAGCATTTCTAGCAAATAAAATTCTGTTAAGTTAATTATATATATATATATATATATATATATATATATATATATATATATATATATATATATATATATATATATATATATTATAGCAGACAAGTTCGATTAGATCCCATAGAGTCCCATCCCATTGGACTTTTGTCGACTTCCCTTGCTGAATAGAAGAGTAAGCTTCTGCCCCTCTCCCTTCTTTTGAGTCTACGCGCTTCTGCTGTCGAACTGAGGTGAGTGGTCGTGGAGCTGATCCGTCTCCCTGGTAGAGCTAGCTTTAACTAGGGGCTGAGAAAGCATCTCCTCCCATCCAATACGGAGGGAATCCGTTATGACGCCTAGGCGGGAGATACCTTACGGCCCTCTGGCCATTGCATGATTAGCTTTGATAAACTACATAGGCTTTCTCCGATCGAAGTTGGATCAAATACAAATCTTCGATTCCAGAGGAATCGATTTTTGGGGAACCTCGAGCCTTGGGTGTTCGAAGATTTTGAATTGAAGGCTTTCATCAATTATTCAGTTTCGGTTCCGAAGGCAAGGTCAAATAGATTCTATTTTTTGTTATTTTTTAGAAATATAAGAAGCAAACAAGGGTACGCTCGCTTGCTGTCTTGTTCTCTGCCGCGGACTGGGATCGCAATTCTGATTCACAGAAAAGCCAACAGAAAGATTCGATTCGGACTTCGTAGAGCCGGTGCTGCTGCTGTCTGCGCGTAGGGCTGTCCCCCACTCCCGTCAAAGCAAGCGAGCGAGCAAAGAATGAGCTGGGGATGCACACAGGCTACTCGCTACGAGAGAGGAAGCCAAAGCTCTCATTTTCTGTTGAGTAGCCGTTCGAGTAATTGGATGGGTATGAATCAACTTTGTGATGAATTGTAAAAGACAAGGTTTCTTTTTTTCAAGAAAAGATACTTTAGGAAAGTGGTTCAGGTAGCTCAGTAGGTTAGAGCAAAGGACTGAAAATCCTTGTGTCAGTAGTTTGAATCCACTTCTAAGCGGGCTTTTGGTCCAAAGGAGACGTAGCCGAGAGCGAGCCGGATGAAGGCGAGCGAAGTTTGACTCACTTTCTAACAAGAATCAACTTGGATAACGAAAACGTCAAAAGATCAAAATAAAAAAGAGAAAAGTGAACGGGGTCAATGCTACTACAGTTTCGTCCTAGCCCTGGAATCCCAGGAGTTGCAACCGTCCGACCCTCCAAGGAGGCGGGACCGGAGACTATCATAGGCGCTGGAGATGAAAAGGAATGCCGAATCTCATCTGAATCATCATTTGTCAGGACTTTTTGGAGTAAGCTCCTTGGCTTGGACATGTTAGTCCCTTCCTGCTACGCCCTTGCTGTCCAATCTTTTCTACAATCCTTTCTTTCTTCCGGAAACGGAAGTACGCTTTGGAACAATCATAAAACAATGGGGATTCCTCGGGTATTTCTAAGGACGGACCGCATACCAACCATTCCTTTTTGGAATGTAGTGAGCCCTCTTCTTTCCCGGGCTTGACTTTCAGACTTGACACCTTGGCAAAAGAAAGCCCTCCAAGATGCAAGAAGGGGAAGGGAGTCAAAGACGGATTGCCCTAAGATGGGGAGGTGGTGAGTTAGTAGCAGTAGGCGGCAAGGTAGCTTTATTACCTATTCCATTAGGAACTGCAGATTTTTTTACCAATGAATGGAGTCGTTTTGAAGATCTATCTTTTCTTTGTAAACAAGTAAGAAAAGAGAGGGTGCTTTGCCGAACAGTTAGGGCCAAATCCTGAAGAAAGCTCAAAAGCGCTGTTTGATGAGCCTGCATAGTATTAGGTAGTTGGTAAGGTAAAGGCTGACCAAGCCAATGATGCTTAATTGAGATATTTTAGAATAAGCTAAACTTCTTTTAATGTCTCAAAAGAAAATTATTTTGTTGATAGATTCGAATAATTAAACGTTTCACAAGTGCTAAACTGGATTTACTGTCATAACCAAAAACTTTGCCAGCGCGAATATTGATAAGGCGGGCGAAGCGCGAAGGGATGGATGTCAGAAAGGAAAAGAAGTAGTTCTGAAAGGCCTAGCTAGCGCGCTCCTCACCTCAATGCTACAGATCGACACTTCAGTCCCCGCCCCGGGCTTGGGTCTTTCATTCAGGCGCCCTGTGGGCCAATTCTATGCATCTCAAGGTTGAGTATTTCAAATTAACTCGGAAAGCGATCATGTCAAGATGTTCTTGACATATATACAAAGAGAGGGTTGAACTCGCCACTCATAATTTATTTATCTTCTTGTTTCATATATGAAATGTGCAATGATGTGTAATAAAAGATTTTTCTATGAAAATCTTTTATTTAGATCTTTATTGGAGGATATTTTTACCAACTTTTGGGTGTTTTGATGCATTTGTTTCATTGTCACCCTTTAATACAAACATAAGGATTACAATTGTCTTTCGTAAAAAGGGTACAATTTGCTTTCTTATGTAATTTTGGTCAATAGTACCTATCTCTCTTTTTTTCCTAAGATATAAGACATTATATATGTGTTAGGTTGTGTGTATTCTCGATGTTCATTTTTCACAATATCTGAATGATTCGCATGGTGTCATGCGACCCTAATAATTAATTATCTTGTCTTATCAAGCCACAATATTTCAAACAATATTTTAAAAAGAACACCTTTTGTAAGTTTTGTTAATGTTAATGGTTCTTAAATCTCTTGAAAACAAACACAAATTTAAAGCATTAATACGTCATTTGCAGTGCTGGTGATGTATTTGTTTGCCATTAAACTTTTGTTTACAAACTTGATTATTGCTTTAAATTACAAAGAATCATATACAAGAAATTTTAAGTACAAGCAATAAAAATAAAAATTGGGAAGTAGTAACAATGGAGGTCCGATCTGCACACGATCGATTTTCTCCTTGGACTACCAGAGGCAAAGATGAAAAACTTACTAAGTCTCGAACTCATGAACATTGGAGAGAAGAAATTGATAGCAAGAAGGCTCTGGAACAAGATACAAAGCTTTTGATGTCCTCAAACAACATAATTCTTAAGGTATTTATAGGCTTACACTGAAACGGGTAACCCTTGGAATACTGCACAGAAAATAAGCAATATTCACTTGGTTTGCTTTTTCTGTGTAGAAATATAGACAACTGTCATTAATACGCGCATTTCTCATATCTGAATGCTCGCGCATAATACGGTCTGCTCGACATGTAGCAGCAGTTACGAGGAATATATTAAACTGTGCCGAGATCTGTGCATTAAATGTGCAATACCTCTCCTTGAAATTCAAACTGCAACTGACAGTTATGCATTGAATAAAGGGAGAGAAATCAATACTCTTGCACATAAAATATTCTGCTTTTATGAAGAAAACTGAGTTTGTGTGCACAAGTGAACATGTGGTAATGTTTCACGGGTCAACGGTAAAGTACTGTCTCCTTATTTTCTGCAACGCCTGCACGTTTTGGGGCACGTAAAACGTCAAGAATGTCAGATTTTATGACAGCTGATATAATACAAAATCTGAATGGATCTCCTTTACTTTTCTGCACTAATAGCGCATAATTTTATCTGTAGGAAGAAATTTGAAATGTGCGTTGGGAAGCTTGCAGCTCTTTTTGTGCGCGTATTTTAGTCAGGAAGACTAAAAATACTCTTTACTCACATTTTCTTGCGCCTATTTTTCTATGCTTCTACAAGACCCTTTCAAAGTTTTTAAATTTTTTCATGAATTCGAAATACTTTGATAAGAATTCCAGCTGTCTTAATTATGCATGTAAAAATGTCTTCGGCACATAATCTGGAAATGTCCGAGTTTCCACGCATATTTTTACACAATCTTCGCGCCGCCAGTTTGCCAGCCAGCATTAAATATTTTGACACAATCTTCGAGGCGTCAGCAAAGATCAGTGTAATCGAGGCATTATTTGGTGCACGAATTTTGAGGTGATGTCAACAATTGGAGAGTCAACTCTTAACCTATAAATAGGGTACTGATGAGATAGAGAAACTTTTACAGTCTTTAAATTTCTATCCCCAAAACTCTACTCAAATTTCTTCATCTTTAATCCTCAAGATTTCCATTCAGCAATGGTGCCAAAGGGTTCTCAATCTTCCAAGAAGACGGGCAAGGAAAAAGCACAACAAGGGTTCCTCCCCATCGTCGATCGTCCACTAATCGTTGCTTGTGAGAAGGCTCATCCAGCAATAAAAAGGCTCATCCAGCAACAAAAGGTATAGTGAAGAACTCTAATGTTCCTCATCTCTTTCCTCAATCTTTTTTTTATTCCTTTTTGTATTTTTCTCTATCTCTTCTCTTTGTACATATTGTAATAATTGAAAGAAAAGAAAAGAGTACAAAGAAGAACACAGAGATACTGCACATGTGAACAATGTCACATTTTGGTCCCATGGAATCGATAATCGCCACTAGGCGTGATGTCGTACAAGTCTAGGTTGCACTTGTACTAGGCAAGAATATGCACAATTAATAATATTTTTGAAAATAAACTCAACAACACAGCAATAAAAATATTGAATTCACAATTTAGGAAGAAATAGCTCTTTTTATTGATTCATTGCAACGAAGTACAACTTTCTCAATACAGAATAAAAATGCATGTCTGGCTTACATAGCTTACGAAAAGTAAAACAACTGATAGTCTGACATGAAATAATATTTCATTCCATATATTATGCCCCTTTATTACAACTTCAAAGTAAAATACAGCAACTAAAATGCCAAATGCTTTGAAATCTAGGAAGAAGCTATAAAAACTGCAACAAAGAGCTTTATCTCCCTCGAGTGCCCATAGTATCTCTAACTCCTGGATGCCCACAGAGACATGGGTCAGTACTTAACATGTACTGGTGAGCAGAACTAGCCCACTCACCTAAACTAATACTTTAAATAAGATGACAAGCATTTTTATAGGCAATGGTAAAACAGTGAAACATATAATCCAAATTGAAATATAAGTTCTTAACCACGGCCGACGACCCGTTCCTGCATAAGATATAGGATATATTACTTATCGCCCCTGCATATGACAATCGTTAGCATAAAATATTTGTCATTTAGGTCATTGTTGATGTTGCACCAAAAAGGACATTTTAGAGGGCATGTGATGCGCCATTCAAAACATGTTGCAAGTCTCAATGAATCTCTCGCTTATACTCCGCGCTACCAAAGCACTTCGAATATTTTTCCTGGTCCAAATTGGTCCCAGTGCCCCAAGTATCATACGAGAAATTTACTAAACCTACAAGTTGTCCATAACCATACAATACATCTACGACTCGATGATAAGCATAAATTGCAGTATATGGTACTGTAAGTAAATAGAGCAATATTGTATAATCTTTTATTTCTCATTTTAGCATACTTATTCTTTATATCGATTGGTAACCTGTAGGTTCTAATTTACCGTCATTCTATGGTGCCAAACCACAATATGATAGTTGTATTCATTTCTACGTTATGCATATTGTAAGTTCTATAACACTTCCTCTATCAATGTATCGCATTGATTTACAACAGTGGTATTAACTTTTGACCTTACTAAGCTTTACCGATCATTAGAAGTAGCAAGGTAAATATGAGAATTCTTTCTTGTGATACGTAAAGGAGTAGAAAAAAGGGACAAATTCACTCATAGACTAGAGAATGTCGAGAAAATGAGAACGCTTGTACGGTCAGGCTTCGTTCATGCATCTACATGTATTGCTACCAACATCGGATCAGAACACCTTCTTTAACTTTCTTACTCTCAGAATTCTCAAGAATGAACGTAAGAAATCAATGAAAACAAAAAGAAAATCAATCATCGAAAACCATTATGAAAACTCATTCATCAAAACCAAGCAGCGAAATATCTAACGAAAACTCTTGGACTCATTCCAATTGGAGACGATCCATGAGTTAGAAAGGTTCATTGCATTCGTTCATGATCAATTATGCTGAAAGGTTTCCCAATACTCAATTCCAACTAAGTCTATCTAGCCACAAGCATAACATAGTGAACTGCCAGAAGCGGGGCACTATACACAAAAGATATCTCTCTCATTCAGAGAGACTCCCTTCATGTACGTGCATAATTTTGAGTTTTTTGACAAACTCAAATTTTGTGTGTATCTACAATTCAATACTTCACATACCCAAGGGATACATTGTACCATTCATCTGTCTTTTTCGTACAGAAAAAAAATGTGAGGGGACTTGCCTCAACTTAAGTACAAATATGTCACGCCCCAATTTCGTAGAATCGATAGTCGTCCCCTGGGCGTGATGCCATGCGTGCCTAGGTTGCGTATCGCACGAGACAAAGGTATTTTATATAACGAGCACATATTCAGAGTATACAGCCAATTGAACACAATGTTGAAACATGAAAAAGTTTTCTTTATTGACAATGAACATCTTTATACATACTCTTGAACGGGTTAGAGAATTGCCGCACGGGCTTATAAAAGTGAATACAAAATGAGATAACTGTCATGTATATTATATTATTTTACTAAAACTTCAAAGCTATAGACACCTTCGGGCGAAGCTATCGCATTTTTACGGAGCTGCATAAGTTATGTGCACGAGCCCTGGAACTTGCAAAACATATTTCAAGGGCACGAACTGGATGTGTGAATAGGTGGACTGGATTGGAAAGTCGCTTTAGCTTCTTGCAGGATCTCCTTGGTGCGGG
Organism: Iris macrosiphon; assembly: GCA_036927795.1. Classification (NCBI taxonomy): domain Eukaryota; kingdom Viridiplantae; phylum Streptophyta; class Magnoliopsida; order Asparagales; family Iridaceae; genus Iris; species Iris macrosiphon. Next base: position 97,781 of record JAYESA010000137.1, read on the forward strand.
AAACCTGTTGCAACGAGGGTCAGTACATCAAAATGCACTGGTGAAGGTGAGCTAACCCAACTATACCAATCAACACATTATTTATATAAAGCATAAAAGTTATATGTGGTCTTTATATCTTGCCTTAGTTTATTTTACAACCAAGCATTAGATATGGAAGTTTAGAGAAATAAATATGCCACCGTTCGGTGACTTTTACCTGCCCGTCTGAACCACCTGCACAATACTTACCATGACCTTCCCTGATCACGAAGACATAGTTAGCTTGCATAGTTTAAAAATACGAAGGGTCACCGACATGATGCCATAAAGGACGAGTTATAGTCTCGATCCGTAAAGGGTATGCAACGCAGGTGGCGAGCCCCCGCTATATGCCATTTCCGTCGATACAGACGACTATACAGATCATTCTGTCCGGATTGGATCGGTCACAGTGCCCCGACGATCGTTCACAGGAACTATAAATCTTGTGCACAAGTTCTTTGTAACCAAATGATGTCTAATACTATGTTATCAAACGGTATAGTTTAATGCAACACAAGCACGAGACAAGTTATACGGCATAATTTATTTTGCATAGTCTTTCTGATCAGTTTATTGTATAGCAATGTGTGTTCTATACATAGCATAATCATAAAATAAGTATATAAATTCTAACTAAAATTGAAGCATGATGAAGAATATTCTAAACGAACTTGCATGCAACAAGGTAACCGTTCACAAGTTGATTGACAAACATAAAGTAAATCCAAGTCTATTCTATTTTTATCTTGACATCTTTTAGTTATTATAGTATCATTTGATCAGGACAATCAAGAGGGCATAATTTTATATGTGAAGACTTGGAAGAAGGGTCAACTAAATCGAATTATAGCCACTCACAAGTTGGTGGAGAGAGAGAAGGAAAAATGGTGCTTTAAGACTCCACTCGTGTGATGCCTACTGCACGATCACCTGCATCGCCATGAACAGATGATCAATACCTCTTCTACTCTTTCCAAACTCGGAATAAAATACAGTTCAACGAACGAAAGCAATGAAATCCATCAAAATTATTCAAGAAAAATATGAATTCGAAAACCAACTCAAAAGCACGAAAATAACAAGGCGACAACGAAAACTAGGCAAGAAAACTTGCAGCAGAGAGGTCCCTCTTGACTCTGCCGCTAAGTCCATCCTTGGGGCATGGTCCACTGAATATGGGAATCAATTTCGAAGAAGCAAATCCATAATGAGAAAAAGAACTTGATTCAATCTATCCCGATCAAACGATACCGAAAGTATTTCTTAGCCACGCTCCCCGAAAAGGGGGAATGGGGTACCACATCCTAACTAACTAATAGGAAGTTTCATCCACGAAACTTAGGAATATAACCTACCACTATGAAATAATGAAGAAAACTTTTTTTTCATCTCAGACTCAAGCTCTCGGGTCAATTCTTCGACCGAATGATTTTTCCAAAGCATGCGCACGAGAGGAACCGAACGACTTTGAAGCAGCTTCTCCTTGTGATCCAAGATCCGCACAGAGTGTTCAACATACGTCAAGTCTGTCTTCAAGTCCAGTTGATCAAGATCCACCATATGACTCGGGTCCTACACGTACTTCCTAAGCTATAAAATATAAAAGATATCATGTACTTCAGATAGTGACGGTGGCAAGATAATCTGATATGTGACTGGGGCGACTCGCTTAAGTCTTTCGAACGGACCGACGAATCTTGGGCTTAGCTTCCCTTTTGCTCCAAATTTGGTAACTCCTCGCATGGGCGAAACTTTGAGAAATACATGATCGCCTTCTAGGAACTCAAGAGGTCGATGGTGCACGTCTAAGTAACTCTTTTGACGGCTTTATGCTACCTTCAATCGTTCGCGGATCAAACGGATCTTTTGGACGGTTTGTTCTACGAGCTCCGGGCTAAAAATTTATCGTTCACCAACTTCATCCCAACAGATAGGGGATCTACACTTTTGCCCATATAATGCCGTATATGACGCCATTTGAATGCTGGATTGATAACTATTATTGTACGCAAATTCAGCTAATGGTAGATGCATGTCCCAACTTGACTTCAAGTCCAAGGCGCAGAGCCGTAGTATGTCTTCGAGGATTTAGTTTACCCGCTCGGTTTGGCCATCTGTTTGAGGATGGTAGGCAGAGATAAACTTCAACTTCGTCCCCATTGCTGACTAACAGCTCTCCCAAAAGCGTGATAAGAATCGTCTATCTTGATCGGAGATAATAGATTCGGGCACACCGTGGAGTCGAACGATCTTATTGAGGTATATCTGCGCCAGACGGTCGGCACTCCAAGTAACTTTGATAGGCAGAAAGTGAGCTGACTTGGTGAGTCGGTCGACGATGACCCAAACGGCATCGTTTCCCTGTCGTGTCTTTGACAAACCAACAATAAAATCTATCGTTATGTTTTTCCATTTCCACTCCGGTATAGCAAGGTTCTGCATCCCTTCGTTCGGCTTCTGGTGCTCGGCCTTTACTCTCTAACAAGCCATGCACTGCGACACAAACAACGCCACATCCCTTTTTATGTTGTGCCACCAAAATATCATACTGAGGTCTCCATACATCTTCGTGCTTCCTGGATGTGAAGTGTAACTCACATAGTGGGCTTCAGTGAGTATCTCTTTCTGAGGTTTGCATCGTTAGGAACACACAATCTTTCCTTCATCCGCATCATTCCATCCGTGCTCACCGCAAAGTCGGTCGTCCTTCCTGCTGAAATAAGATTACGCATATTCTCTAGGAATATGTCATCCTTCTGAGCGAACTTAACTTTCTCCAATAAGTCCGGTTCGAGGCACAACTGAGCCACCTGCGCCCCCTTTTTGTATCTGATTCAGAGTGTAATGTCCAAACTTTTGAGATCCCTTCACAGCTTATCATTGATAACTAAGCTTCCAACAAACACTCAACTCAGTGCATCAGCTACAATGTTGCCCTTGCTCGATTTATATCTGATCATTAAGTCAAAGTCGCTAAGCAGTTTAAGCCAACTTCGTTGCCGTAGATTCAAATCCCTTTTAGTATAGAGGTACTTGAGACTTTTTTGATCCGAGAAGATTTCATACGGTACGCCATAGAGATAATACCGCCATAACTTCAACGCGAACACCACCACTGCAAGTTCCAGATCGTGCGTTGGATAGTTCCTTTCATAAGGCTTTAACTGCCTTGACGCAAAGGCTATTACTTTGTCCCTCTGTATAAGGACACATCCTAAACCCTTTTCTGAAGCGTCGCTATAGATCTTATAATCATCGTGTCCGTTCAGAAGGGTAAGAATCGGTATTGAGATAAGTCGTTGCTTTAATTACATAAATGAAGCTTTATAGTCGTCCGACCACGTGAACGTTACTCCTTTCCGAGTGAGATGAGTCAGAGGCAAAGCGATCCTTGAAAAATCTTTTATGAATATTCTGTAGTAGCCTGCTAGACCAAGGAAGCTCCGAATGTCGCTGGCCTACTCAGGTCTCTTCCACTTCATAATGGCTTCAACTTTCTTTGGGTCAATTGAGATGCCCTCCACGAAAATGATGTGCCCGAGAAAAGATATGTTGACCAACCAAAACTCGCACTTGCTTAGCTTCGTGAATAACTTATTGTCTCGAAGAGTTTGAAGCACCATCCTTATGTGTCCTGCGTGTTCATCCTTATTCTTCGAGTACACTAAGATGTTGTTTATGAATACTACCACAAACTTATCGAGGAATGGTTGGAACACACGGTTCATCAAATCTATGAATACGGCAGGAGAATTCATCAGTCCGAACGGCATAACAGAAAACTCATAATGGCTATAGCGGGTCCAAAATGCTGACTTCGGCATGTCCTTTGGCTTGATCTATAATTGGTGGTACCAGAGCGAAGGTCTATCTTTGAAAATACTGGCATTTCTTGCAGCTGATCAAAGAGGTCGTCGATCATGGGCATGGGATACTTGTTTCAGATAGTGACCTTATTTAGCTCTCGATAGTCTATGTAGAGTCGCAACATCCCATCTTTCTTCTTCATGAAAAGTATATGCACGCTCCAAGGAGACACGCTCGGACGAATATATCCACGGTCAAGCAGTTCTTGTAGTTGGTACTTTAACTCCTTTAGTTCAGCAGGGGCCATTCGATACGGAGATTTGAAAATCGGTTGGGTATTTGGGAAGATATCGATGGTGAACTCGATTTCTTGGTCGGGTGGCATGTCGGGTAGTTCGCTTGAAAACACATCAGAGAATTCTGTCACAATGGAAGAAGACTCAACGTTTGCATAATCCAGCTGTGTGTCCCGAACTGACGCTAAGTATCCATCACATCCAGAGTGTAGCATCCGCCGAGCTGACATCACAGAAATTACCATGCAGGTCTTTGACCCATCTGTTGCTGAACCACTCGTATAGCAGAATTCAGCCTCTCTAGGTAGACGGAAGATGACCCGTTTCTCTACACATTCGATAGTTGTCGAGCAAGCGCCAAGCCAATCCATCCCCAAGATGATGTCATAATCCCGAACATCTAGGACTAACACATCGAGCGAGAGTTTCCTTCCCCCAATACAGACATGATCGCCCTGAAATACTAAATGGACATGTAACTTTATGCCCGATGGGGTTCTAACACTAAGGTCTAATATAATGGTGTCATTTCTATCTTATTTTTTACGACAAAATTTGTGGATATAAAGCTATGTATAGTACCATAATCAAATATCCCGCGACCAGGTATGTTATTAAAAAGCAATATACCTGACACAACGGTGTCCGATGCTAGGGCCTCTTCCTATGTCAAAGTGTACACCCAGTCTTGAGCTTGACGACGCTTTTGCTGTTAAACGGCTCGGTTGGCTTGAGGGGTTGTGGCATGATTTGGATGTTGAGTGCGAAGCTTGGAAGGGAGCAGACAGTTCTTTGATTGGTGGCCTTGACCACCATAGTTGAAGCATGATTGTCACGACCTTGTACCGAAATATGGAGACGGACATGGCCAGCTACCCTGTACAAGGTGCTACACGTCGTACGGCGATCACGGTTGTATAAGACAAGGAGGTGCATGCTACAATCAAGTCTTCTATGGTCAAGAACTTCTATGTCTCAATCATTCAAACAAGAAGCAATAAGTATATAACATATATGATAAGCAATAAGACATCCCAAATGCTTTCTTAAAATGTTCTGGAGTCCAGCTATGCAAAATGAGAAGCTGGAAGAGTAACAAAAGTACATGACAGTGATCAGCTACAGTCTGATTTAATACAATCATATAAGGAAAGCCAATGTCCAGACGAGCCGGCTAACAGGTGTCGGTGGCTAAACGCCAAAAGAAGTAAATATGTAAGATGAGCAGAGAAGAAGAAAACTCACTTGCTATCCCATGCGACCATATTTCTGGTACGCGCCATAAACTGGAGGAAAGTACGCTGGAACCTCAAGTGCTGGACAGTTACGTATATACTACCTCTGACTCATCCCCCTTTTATCTCTACAAAATGCCTTATCATGTTTACATCCAGCTACAAGTAAACTTGCTCGGCTATCTATTTTGCACCAAAAGATTCCAGCCATCACAGATGGTGTCCCCACCAAACTTTTCTTATGGAACTACTCTAATCTATCACGTTCATACTACCCTGATAGGGCTTTGTAACTCGGTTGTGCAGAAAAAGTGCGAGGGCAAGTTGTCTTAAACTTTAAATAATTATAAGCTTAACCCAATATATCAGATAGCCAACTTTCAGGAAGAAATTTGCACATAACCATTATACGCGTGCAAATTCCTTCGTTTGAGTCTTCTTTTATGCGCAGATAATTTTTTGCATAGAAAATTGACCAAGGCATAAAGTTGTAATTTTAGAAAATATACATTAAACTTTTTCTCTTACGTGTTTAAACCCAAATTCATATATGCTTTGCAATCTCACTGTCAATAGTTCCTCTTGCTGATATTATGGAATTCACCAAGGGCATGCTCCATACCAATTATCTGAGTGACTTGTCGTACTATAAATTTCCCTAATCCGACAACGCTCTCCCGGATGATAGACAACTTTTAATAACCTTCCAAGGTCCGGTTATGCTGCAATCTGTGATAAGTAGCAACCCATTAAAGGGAGTCACTGGAGAAGCTTTCCCTAAGCCAGCCTTTATGTTCAGGGATGCTATCATGTGCCCAAGCCACAGACAACACCTGAGAGAAAAATGTGAATTTTTAACGTTGATAGCAAACTCATGTTCATTCCCAAGATGACTCGCCACTATAATTTATCAACCTTTTATCACACAACTTCCCAAAGGAAGAACTAGAATATGATCCCTTATATCCCTGGGGCCATGGTCAGAAAGATTCGTCATAAGTTCGACAAAAATAGAGAGCATATTTTACAGTGTGTGAGTTAGGCCCTTTTGCAACATTCGTTGTCTAATGCCCGGATCAGTACCTAGTGAACTGTCCTTTTTGATAGATCTATATCTGGTTCTAACCTTCACAGACATTTTTACTAGGACAGAAGGCATCTATTCACTAAGGGAGTACAGGACTACGATATGGGTTAATAAATCCAACACCGGATGGAATAACCTCACCTTGTGGATGTTAGCCAACTACAAGGATTACTTCAAGAGAATAGTGCTCTATGAAGCCGTTAAGGCAACCTAGTACAATATTGAACAGAACCCCAACCAGTTCTTGGCTTTGGTATAACGATACGACTCATTATCAGGGCTTTCTTTATACCACAAGGTGAGTTAGGATTTGCATTTCATGAATTGTACGAAGTGTCAAAGCTGCCAATGGGACAAGTGCCTTATGAAGAATACACTCCAACCAATAAAGAGATCTTTGACTGCGAAAAGAAAGAACCCCATCTCATGAAGGTTTATTGGGAGTTTATATGCCACTACCTTATCTGCAACCGTATAAACAAGACAGATGGGCATATTGTCTCTATCAACCAATGGACCAACTATCTTTTCACTGATCAGACAAAGGGGTCCAATATTCGCTTCAAAACCATGAAGCGCATGGATATCAATGAAATTAAAGAGAGAATGGCACAATTGAAGGAATCTAATAAATGCCTTGGTGAAGACAGAGAAAATTACCTAAGGGGTACTAATGTCTTTAACTTATTTTAACATGCATAGCATACGATGTCTACAGAAGTACTAATAGCTGCATATCTGTCATTGTGGCTACGCAGATGGGTTATGCCAAGAGGATCCGAGTCCATAGATTGCCTTCAACATAACGTGTTATTCCCTGCAATATGACTATTTTTCAGCCACCCACTTGCTCTACTACTAGCCATGGTGAGTAGATTGAACAACGGGCTCCGTCAATTCACTAATTTCTTGATGAAGATGCCAACAGGACGAAAAGAGTCCCCAGAATCTTAATGCACTATACTTACTTGATTGGGTGGCTAGTGCTTCACTATCCCAGATTAATGGATGTGGGATTAGAAAATTCAGGCATAACTGGGGAGTCATATTTTTGTAGATACGAGGGGTCAGAATAGAACGAAGATACCCTTGTTGGGGCTCAAAAAGCCTTGAACTTAGGTATATTCCCCCATTCCTCGTTGATACATGCAGGAGACGCCTTTCAAGACATAGGTATTGATAGATCAAGCTTACCAGAGGGAGCATTCCAGTGGTTGCTTAGTATTCGCCCCTCGCATTTGGTATACAGAAGCAACACTGACTACTGCATGGAGCTATACTTATCGAGTCATTTTACTAGGCAATTTGGTTACGATCAGCTATTTATTGGAAATCCAAGTTCATGCTTGGGGTATAAAGGTGGCATAATCGATAAAGCTCGGGGCTAAAGATATTTTAACATAGGTTGCACTCAAGCCCAATTTACCCTACCATGAAGATGCTTTATTGCGCATCCTCCAATCCTATACGAACTTATATTGATCATCAATAGGATCCATAAGGACTTCAACATGAATAATAGCTTCAGATTTGCAGAAGAAGGGGAAGAACCAGCTTCCTCTTCAGCAGTCGAAGACTATGAAGTCCTTAATCCACCCACTGAAGGGTTGAATAATGAACCAGTGAATGAAGTAAGGGATCCAATCAAGATCGATCTTTTGGAAATGTCAGCGCTTATCACGTCCGGGCTCTGAAGAACCAAATATTGCCATTTGGCGTGATATCGTATAAGCCTAAATTGTGCTTATACAAGACAAGTACCAAAATGGCCGATTAGCAACTAATTTTTTGAGTCATCGCAGCAGCAACAAAAGCAGAAAAGTTGAATCAACATACGATATACTATGAGCGATTCTCTTATTAATATTGCAATAGAAGTTATAAAGGCTTGAAGCCAAGGGTATAAATTGCTAGCTCTCTCTCAATACAATGGATCATGCCACAAGGCTTACAACTTAGAATGATACAATAGATGATGTTTCATACATTATGTCTCTCATAAACAAAGAAAACTTAAATCTCGTCTACAACGCTCCAAGGCGTCAATCCAAACTCTAAAGCCTCTGCACATCTAAGCAAATACCGCACCTACGAAACCTGGTGGGGTGTCAGCCGATAGAAATGCACTAGTGAGGGGCCTCTCGCCCACTCAACAGAACCAACACGTTCAATTATGTGAGTGCAAGCAAACTATTATGTAGCCTTTCTAATCTTGTCTTAGGATCAGTTACGTGGCATAGAATATAACGCATACTATATGTCACAGGCATATATGTGTCACACAACTGAGTTAAACTTACCAAAACTTACCATCTATCTTTCTCTCGCAGGTACAAGGACAATACCAATGTGTAATGAAACATAAGAATTTGTATACAAGGTATCATAAGCGTATCTCTACAGAAGACAAATATTAGGCTCATAAAGTATAAGTAACGTGCAGTGCACTCATTCCGCAATATTTTTGATAAACTTGCACGCAGATTGATGTTAGCATGTTCTCTAACTCTATATGAGGGTCACTGGCACCAAATCTAGTAAGACGGGGGTCACTCCGTGTGCAGGCATGATCTACATCGAAGGCCCCAAAATACGCGATATTGTGACATACCCTTCAGTATTGGTCGTACGCCCACCGAAGGTCCCACAATACTTCATTCCTCCTAGGCCAATATGATCACAGTGTCCCAAATATCATCGAGGAACAAAATTTTATGCACAAGTTATCCATGATCATGCAAATGCGTGAACATCCAGACTACAAAAATTTATGGTAAAAACTGATCTCTAATACAATATCTCTCTTCTATTTCATACTTATGCAGTTCCCAGTCTAGGGATACTGCGTTGGTGACCCGACAGTTCCAAAATATTTCCATGTTTCTATCTCTAACCCAGAAATGACTATTTGATAGTCTTCTTATATAAAGTAGCAGTACAAAGTTTCAGATTATAACTCTAACAGCAATGTTATAATCTATGTGATATGATACATCGATAGTATGAAAAACTATAACATTCTATGAGATCTAGGGATAATTCCACTGGAAAACTTTTTGGCTCTATTATCCATTGTGTATTCAAGACTCTTAAATACAAATAATAGCTCGAAGACAGATAACATTCTATGGGGAGTCATTTATAAATATCGTATTATACATTTTACATTACTATGTTGACCCAACTTGGGCTAAACATAATACTTCTTAAGAAACTTGTCATTAATTTGCATCATCAACAAGTCACCATTAGGCTTTGCGAGTCTGCAAACTCTGTTGGAATACACTGACCTCCACGACCTTCCTATTTAGGCTGAAACTTTGCTTTGATTTTATGTGTCATGACTATCGGTCTTCTCACTGCTAAGACGGGGTCACCAACTTGAAACACACTTTCCTTTACCTTTTTGTTAAAGGCTTTGGAAATTGTCACGCCCCGCTCCCAGAATACTGAAAAATACGAGGACTGGCATGGCCAACCACACCTTGCAGAATATCGAAGTAAGCCGCAATATGCTAAGGTTGTCTAGAAGACAAATGTATAAGACTCTAGCATGCTATGACGTCAGTCCTAAGGTCGACAAATCTTAGTATCTCAATCCATCAATAACAATTTTAAGAGTATATCATACATGAAAGTAAAGAGGCGTCCCAAATTATATGTCATATATGATCATGACGTTAGTGAATACAAAATGCTGTACTAGTAGAGTATAATTATACACAATCAAATATATCAGCAATTGTATAATATATATATCATGTTGACCGTAGTCTCAAAAGTATAAGGAGCTACCTATGCCCCCTTGCTGACATCACAAAACGAGAAATTAAAACGAGGGGTGGAAGAAGAAAAACCACTCGCGAGCTTCAGCCGCAGTCCTACGAGTGTGAGCCATCTTGCTGAAAGTACTGGGGATCCTAGTTCTCCTCTGGTAAATCTGGCCAAGCAAAACCAGTAGGATCAGAATCCCAAGCAACATGTATCACAAAGGAGCTCAAGGTGATGCACAAAATCTACCATAATATCATGCACAAAAAAGAGACATAATAATAAATACGAGTCGAGACTTGTACGGTACCAATGTACTTGTCTCGAGAATAAAGTAACGACATAAATGAAATATTCAAACAAACTAGCTAACAGAGCAGCATAAAGCGACGAGCGGCAAGAGGACATAGGAACTACTCTAGATCAGGACCACAACCATTAAACCAAACAAGGACCTGGATTGCAGACTTTTACCCGAGCAGAACTTAGCACCCTAACCACGCGTTAGAAGAATGAGATACAATGGCAAACTAGACGAATAGACAAACATTCATTTCACGGCCAAATATGCCTATGAATTGCTATAATTAACTAACTAGGGTTGTCACAATCCTTAATTACTAAAAGAATACATTGCTAAGAATATTGCTACCACCGACACTGCAGTCAACCCGGATGGCCAAGGGTACGCTTATCTAGAAATTTAATGCACATCACAACAATATAACTTAAAATTGACATAAATATAAACTTGTCAGAAAACCATAAATTGTCTAATAACATAAATTGTATATAAAATTGTTTGGAAATCATTACTTGTCGTAAAATCATAAACTTATCTTGTAGTCATAAACTTGTCTTACAACATAAACTGGTCTTGTAATCATAAACTTGTCTTGTAAGTGCCACAGCACGCGTAAACTTGGTAAGTCATGGAACCCTTGCCTAGCAGGGTTGTCACATGCCTCATGGGGCTCTTGGAGATCGGGGTAGTCGTTAGAGCAATATTCTTTCCTCCCAATGATCTAGTCAAATTTTATCTCGTTTAATCCTTATTTTAAGTTCTTGAGTCGTGGACACTCGAAAACTTCCTAGAATGACGAGTTACGAGTACGAGCTATTCACGAGTTCTCACTGGCGAACTTACCGTATCTACGACACGCGATACATTAGACAATACTCACACTCGATTGCCCGATGCCAAATGCAATAGGTTAACATGCACAAGCAATCCCACGGTGTCTTGAGGATCCAAATCACGTGTTAGTATGTGAGAGCACAACATCCAACTAGATTCCAATATAATACTCAAAGAATATTCCAAGCAAAATGGAAAGTGCGCATGACTTGACCAGGCGCATGGGACTATTGGACACATAGATGCTTGACGCATAGGGATTCAGGCGCATAGGAAGAGCTTGTCGCATACTCAAGACAAAAGTCTACTCCTTGGGATATGCGCCGACGTGACGTTCATAAAGCCGTGGCAGAGAAGCGACTGATAAGTGATAGATGTGACAAGCAATAAAGTGCTAGAGAAAAAGGCATCAAAAGTCGTGCACGAAAAGACATGCAAGAAAGGACACATAAGTTGTTCCTAAGTCGTATGTCAAGCTGGACGCATGAGCTCCTGGCATATAAACACTTGGCCTTGGAAAATCTCATATGTTTAGTACTCGTGCACTCGGTTAGCGCATGCAGGGGCAGTCATGCGCCTAACAAGATATGCGTCATGCTGGAAGGGGCGCATAAAGCTTTGCCGCATAGGACTCCTTCGTCCGAAGGCAGCACAAACTCTATGGAAAAAAGCTCCAAAAATTCAAAAACTTATTTTCTTCACAAAATCTTCATCTTAACTCCAAATCAAGTGAAACAAAAGTCAAAATCGCACGAAATTTAATTCTCCACAACATAGAATAATTAGATTTCAAAAATAACAAGTTTTAATAGATCAAAACCAAGAAAACACATGAAATCCATGAAAAACCCAAATCTTGAAACTCAGATCTACTCAAAATCATCCATCAAAATCTAAAACTCCAAGAACTAAATTAGATGAGAACATCAAGGTGAACATTTTCTATCAAACACATTTTAAATTTACACAATATAAATAAAATCTAAAAATTTATGGCTTTATCATTTGAGCATGATGTACTTGCCTGGAGTGGCTTCTTAGCCTCTACCTCTCACGGTCCAAGTGATCACAACCACCTTTCCCTAGGGTTAGGGTTTGGACTTGAGGGAAAAGAGCAAAGAAATGAGAAAGAAGAAAGAAAGTGGAAAGAGTGAAATGAAGAATGAAATGAGGAGAGCGAAAACACTCACATATATATAAGGGGAGAGGGGGATGGTTTAGCCATGGGTTCAACTAAGATGAACCAAACCAAGTGTCCATTCTACATACGGGTCCTAAACCGGGTCTATGGCAATGGCAATGGGTATTCTACGTGTCTCGGATAGTCTCTCTAGACAACAGGAATAAATACAAATGACATGAAGCATCATGCAAATACAGCATAAATACATTATCAGGAAATAAATTTAAATATCAAAAATTCAAAAAATATCAAATCTGGAAACGGGTGCGACAGAAATGCAGGTCTGATATAGCTCAATGGGTTGTTGAACTTGAAGACGCTTCTCGTCAAACGCTTCCAATTCTTGCAACCGTAGGCGATCGTTGTCCTCAGTAGTCAATTTGATGGAAAGAGCCACCCTGAGGGACATAATCTGGATTTCGAGGGGAAGAACTGCTTCACGCTCGTAAAACAAAGAATATGGTGCGCTACCAGTCGGGGTGCGTACTGTTGTGTGGTAAGCCCATTGACATTCGTCGAGCTTCTCATTCCAGTTATGTTTGTTGGACGAAATGAACTTCTTGAGAAGCTTGATAATCGTCTTATACTAAACCGAAGAGTACGCTTCGACGGATCCATTAAATTAAAATATCCTTTAGAGTCATATTAGTTGATCATTGTCACGTGGTTCGGTATAGCATATTTTGGGATTGGGATGTAACATCCCAACTCATTTGCTTGACTTTCAATTCCTTGTCATAATCTTATAATTCTTCATTTGTTTGTTTCATACAATCTAGATATATCTGTTGTACTATAATTTTGTCGACTTAAATTATATCAAATTAAAAAAGTAATTTCACAATCAGAAACTTGATTTCAATACATTTCTGATAGCACATGATGTGTCCTATTTTCATATCTAGAACATGAAACACTAAGTTTAAAACTCGTAAGTCACAATTTTCTAGACATGTTTCTATTGGTACAATTTTCTTGCAAATCAATTTTTGTGTAGTAAATAATATAGTTTTCGGATCTTTAACGGAACAATGTAGTCGTCTGCTGGTTGAACTTCCACCGGTAGACTTTTTCAGAATTAACTTATAGGAGCAGCAACAATGGTGCAGACATGCCCTCTTCGGATGACTCATCTTCCTCCCTGAGCGTCGGTCTCCGCCGCGAGTGCAGTGCCGACAGTACTCGATGCAACCGGGGACACCATCCTACTCGTCGAGGCAGCCTCCGTCGCAGTGTCACAACTGTCGTTCATCAACCCCTAATATACTGGAGAAACTAGGAGTACCATAAAAGAAAAGACGAGAATGAAACTATTGGCGCTTTAGACGTCGAGTTAAAGCTGCAAAAGTTTAGCTCTCCTTTACTTGGCCATATCGCAAAAGTTTAGCTTTCTCCTTTACTCGGCCATATGAGCTATCGCATATAGCAGCTATCGCACAAGCACAAGCGCAAGGAAGCAAATATCCCTGGGACTTCCAGTGACAAACTTCAATTGCAAGAGCTTGCTCAGATTGAGAACGTCGGTTCCTCACAAGCACTAGAAGCAAATTATTGCAGGCATTTAGCTCTTTTTCATTTCCAAACTCTGAACAATATAAGACTAACAAAGCATCATTAGCAGCCCCACATCAAGTCGCCTGGGTGGGGTTTCTATTCTGTGGAACAAACACTTCAAATATATTCTTTGCAACTTTGCTATTATAGAATGCTTAATAAGCTGATTGGTACAAAGGTCTTAATAGAAAGTTTACTACTTCAAATATTCTTTGCAACTTTGCTCTTATAAAAGTCTCCCGGGAGAAAACACAATCAGTCTTTCCAGTGAATACGACCAGTGTTTGTGAGAGAGAAACAATCTAGTGCTGATTGGTACAGGTTTCAATCAGAATGGAAGCACACGAAAAAAAAAAAAAAAAAACTCTCTTTTAAGACGTCAAACAAAGCCAACTTGCATGGCATCGATGAAGATCATGAAGATCCTGTTCCCGGAGTGGCATGCTACTGCCACCCACCCAAATACAGTACCCCAAATTGCAGTTAGTGAAAGCTTAACAAGGAAAGTCCTACTGTTTCTTAATTGGCTGTGATGCTTTCACACCATCATTGAGTGCTTCCCTCGTCCTTGCTGCTCATTTGTGGGGTGTATTGGCTGGTGGATGATGGAGAGTAACCAGGTGCAGTTGGCGAGTACCCCGCACTTGGGCTTTAATTCAACAGGCAAATGGAGTTGGTTAGTATTGTCTTATCATAATAAACCTAACTGTGAAAATAGCCCATAAGAAATTAACATACCTGTACTGTGGAGAGCTTGGGCTGTAATCTGGGCTGCCACTAGGACTGCAAGCAAAACAAAGAAAGTAATAAGTAAACATCCAAAATTCCAAAATCTTGCCAGAGTTTGTAAAACCCAGTCCAGAAGTACCAGGATGTTGTGCTATGGAAAATGATAAATATACAGTATATAAATTGTCTGCTAGGTAACCCCTTTTACGACTTCCATCTTAAAGATGTTTGATAAATTATTCATAAATTATTCAATCAATCAAGTGACAGAGTTGCTGAAGCTGCAGTGAACTCCTTTGCCATGTAACTAATAACTGACTATCCACGATGATCAATCTATTCTCCTCTGTGCCGTTGAACACTTGGAACTAAATCCGACGTCATATCATAAACATAAGAAAAATATATACCTAACTCTTGCTTTCAAACATCATGATCAACATTATTGATATTGTTAGAGTTATTTTATTTTGTTATTTTTCATATGAGGGTATAATAGTAATTGTGGGTGTATTGCATATCAATATAAATAGACATGAGATGCAACCTAGGGTTTAAGGCTCTTGCAATCTCCTTTCTCATATTCTCTCTTCTCCTACTTCCCCTTCTCCTCTCCATCTCCAAACTTTACTTGGTATCAGAGCATATATTTTGTAAGTACTGTACATCCCATCCACGACAGGGCCGATCGAACTTTACTTGGTATCAGAGCATATTATTGCAGCCCCAAAAAAAATTTCGGCTGTTTTTCGTCTACTTTTAATGATTCGCCGTTCGTTGTTCGTGGTCGTTCGTGGTTCGTTTATAAGATCTAGGGTTCTACAGATATTCGTTGGTTATTCGTCGTCGGTTGAGGTTTGTTGTGAGATCCAGGGTTTCAAAGATCTCGTCTTTCTGTTGCATCTGCAAGTATGGTGGGGACCGAATCTTCTAGCGAGATTAATAGTGGTGATGGTAGCGGAGGTGGTTTTCCTTTTACTGTTATTCATGATGATGAATTGGGAAAGTCGATTACAGCGGTGAAACTCAATGGTGCGAACTACCTTGCCTGGTCCAAGTCTATCAAAGTGGTGTTAAGGGTGAAGAAGAAGTTGAAGTTTTTGACGGAAGAACCCCTGCCTGAAACTTCCGCTGAGTATGAAGATTGGATGAGTGCAGATGCATACGTTATGTCGTGGTTGTGGCATAGTATGGAACCACATATCGCTGCTAATGTTCAGTGGTGTGAATCAAGCAAACAGATTTGGGCATCTCTGGAAGAATCATATTCGCAGAAGCGAAACGTTGCCCGTATCTATGAGTTGTACGAGTTATTATTCAATACAAAGCAAAATGGAAAACCTGTGAATGAATATCTGGCTTCAAAGAAGGCTTTGTGGGAGGAACTGCTTCAATATCATCCTGTTACTACTGATTTGAAGGAAGCTCGCAGACAGAAGGAAGAGTTTCATGTTTCACTTATCCTAACCGGCTTGGATCCTGCGCTCGAACCTTATAAAGCTCAAATCCTTGATGGAGAGCAGTTACCTACGATGGCAGATATTTTCTCCCGTCTCAATCGTTCCTTTCTGGGACAGTTCTGTGGTGCCGAGTACTGACTCTTCTGCCCTAGTTTCTAGTGTTGTTGGTCGTGGTGGTGGACGTGGTAGTGGACGTGGCGGTAGAGATGGTGGTCGTAGTTTTGGTCGAGGAGGCCGTGGTGGTAGAGACAATGGTCGTGGTGGTGGCCGCGGTGGTGGTGGTGGCCGTGGTCAACCACGGAAGTGTAACTATTGTGGAATGCTCGGTCATATAGAAGACTACTGTTGGGACAAGTGGGGCAAACCAGAATATGCACATCAAGTGCATGCTGAAAATATGCAGTCCCAGGTCACCACTTCTGCTCCCAGAGATAATACTTCGGGTTTCAATCAGACTTCAACGTCCGATACCTCATCTCCATTTCAACAGATCCTCCAGAAGTTGAACGTGCTTGCTAGTACCACCTCCCAACCTACTGCAACCATGGCACACATAGGTAATCCTGCTTTTGTGGCAACCCAGTCACCATCCACCTCTTGGGTCATCGACTCAGGAGCAAGCTCTCACATGTCTGGTATAACATCTATCTTTCATAATCGTAGTTCCATGAAACATAATATTATCTTGGCTGATGGATCTACTCGTCCTGTGCTTGGGAAAGGTGTCATTCACCCTACTCAATCACTATCATTATTTGATTCATTATATGTGCCTAATTTTCCATTTAATTTGTTATCTGTGAGCCAGTTAACCAAATCTCTTCAATGTTCTGTGACATTTTCTCCAAATTCGTGTTTTTCAGGACCTCAAGACGAAGAAGATGATTGATTCGGGACATGAAAAAGATGGACTGTACTACTTGGATCTACCTGGAAAAGCCTTCACTTCTGTTTCTACTTCTCCGTTGCAGTGGCATTATCGTTTGGGACATCCGTCTTTGGCTAAGTTGCGTCAAGTTGTTCCTAGTTGTTCCTAGTTTGAGTCATATTTCTAGTCTTGAATGTGAGGCTTGTCAGTTAGGCAAGCATCACCGTAGTTCCTTTCCTCATCGTAGTGAGAGTCGTCATTTAGAGTCTTTTGATCTTGTTCATTCTGATATTTGGGGTCCGTCTAGAGTCAAAAGTCCGAAAGGATTTCAGTATTTTGTTATTTTTATTGATGATTATTCCAGAATGACTTGGTGTTATTTAATGAAAGAAAGATCTGAGTTTCCAAATGTGTTCTGTCTTTTATAATGAAGTTTATGTTCAGTTTAATAAATGTATCAAAATTCTGCGTTCTGATAATGCTTTGGAGTATACTCTATCTTCTATGAACAGTTTCTGTGTTGATCGTGGTATGATTCATCAAACCAGTTGTGTCCACACCTCTCAACAAAATGGTATAGCTGAACGCAAGCATCGACACATTTTAGATGTGGCTCGAACTCTAATGTTCAATATGCATGTCCCTAAACAGTACTGGGCAGATGCCGTTCTTACTGCATGTTATCTTATTAATCGCATGCCATCATCTGTATTAAATAACAAAGTTCCATTTACCATATTACATACAGATGTCGCACCATTTTCTTTATCTCCTCGAGTGTTTGGGTGTGTCGCTTTTATTCATAACTTGGAACATAATCGAGATAAGTTGGCTCCTACATCTCTGAAGTGTCTTTCTTAGTTATCCCCGTACTCAAAAAGGTTATCGTTGTTACAGTCCACAGTCACGCAAATATTATGTCAGTGCGGATGTTACATTCTTTGAGTCTAACCCTTTCTTTCCTTCAGGAGACCGTTGTATTCCTTTTACAACAGATTTAATATCTTTCATACCACTTCCGGTCATTCCTGAATCAATTTCTGTCTCTATTCCCCATTTACAGGTTTATCAGAGATCCAAGGACAGGCCAGTGGTTCTGCAAAATTCAGCCTTCAACCAATCATCTTCCGTGTCTGAGGTTTCTGCTCCCATCACCACAGATCCAGATGATCTTCCTATTGCTCTCAGAAAAAGACAACGCCTTTGTACCACAAAGAATAAGCATCACATTTCTAACTATGTTTCATTACACCGTGCTTCATCATCTTTTCATGCATTTGTTGTTTCATTGTCTTCTACTTTTATTCCCAAAACTTACAAGCAGGCTATGTCATCTTCTGGTTGGAAAAGTGCAATGGATGAGGAGATGTATGCTTTACATCAAAATCAGACTTGGGAGCTTACATCACTTCCTGTTGGAAAACAAACAGTGGGTTGTAGATGGGTGTACACTGTTAAGTATCACCCTGATGGTTCTGTTGAGCGCCTCAAGGCACGGTTGGTTGCCAAAGGGTATACTCAGACATATGGCGTAGATTATATGGAGACTTTCTCTCCAGTGGCTCGACTGAATTCAGTTCGGATTCTTATTTCTGTGGCGGTTAATCACCAATGGCCTATATATCAGCTGGACATAAAGAGTGCTTTCTTGCATGGTGACTTACATGAGGAGATTTATATAGATCAACCACCGGGATATGTTGTAGCAGAAAATAAAAGACTCGTATGTCGATTGAAGAAAGCATTATATGGACTGAAACAGTCACCTCGTGCTTGGTTTGACAAGTTCAGTTCAGTTCTCATTCAGTATGGCTTTCGGCATACCACATCAGATCATTCAGTATTTTGTCATTCTTCCTCAGCAGGAATTATCGTGTTGATTGTTTATGTTGATGATATCATTATATCTGGGAGTGATCATGCTGGAATTGTGGACTTGAAGGCCTACCTTAGTCGTCAGTTTCATACTAAGGATTTGGGTCTTCTTCGATATTTTCTTGGAATCGAGGTTGCTCGATCTAAGAAAGGTGTGTATCTGTCACAACGCAAGTATGTTCTAGACTTGCTCTCCGAGACTGGGATGTTGGAGTGTCGGCCAGTTGAGACTCCTATGGATTATCATGACAAGCTTGATGCTGACAGGGGAGAGTTATTTGAGGATGTTGGATATTATAGACGTTTGGTTGGCAAACTTATATATATCTTACTGTTACTCGACCAGACATCACATATGCAGTTGGAGTAGTTAGTCAGTTTATGCATGCCCCTCGGCAACCACATTGGGAGGCTATCTCTCGCATTCTTCGATACTTGAAGGGTGCACCTGGAAAGGGTTTGTTGTACAAACCTTCCCAGTTGCTTACGGTGACTGGGTTCAGTGATGCTGATTGGGCAGGCAGTCGCAGTGATAGGAAGTCTACTTCTGGCTATTGTACGTTTGTGGGTGACAATCTTGTCACGTGGCGTAGTAAGAAGCAGAATGTTGTGGCTCGTTCTAGTGCAGAGGCCGAGTACCGTGCGATGGCTCATACAGCTTCTGAGATGATGTGGGTGCAGTCTCTTCTTCATGAAATGGGAATCATGATTCCTATTCCGATGGAGATGTATTGTGATAATCAGTCAGCAATGTTTATCGCAAGTAATCCGGTGTTTCATGAGCGCACGAAGCATATCGAGGTGGATTGTCATTTTGTTCGTGATTTGTTGCTGAAGAAACAGATTTTCACTCCTTATGTTCGGTCAGAGGATCAATTAGGTGATATCCTCACCAAACCACTTGCTCGTGGTCCATTTTCTGATTTATGTAGCAAGCTGGGCATATCTGATCTATATGCTCCTGCTTGAGGGAGGGTGTTAGAGTTATTTTATTTTGTTATTTTTCATATGAGGGTATAATAGTAATTGTGGGTGTATTGCATATCAATATAAATAGACATGAGATGCAACCTAGGATTTAAGGCTCTTGCAATCTCCTTTCTCATATTCTCTCTTCTCCTACTTCCCCTTCTCCTCTCCATCTCCAAACTTCACTGATATTAGTTTCATCAATAAGGCTTTCTTACTTTTATCAGTAGATTACAACTGTGTTCTGTTTATCTGCAAAGCCAAATGTAATTTCAGCACACACCATGAGATCTTAGAATGTTTACTTGTGAGCATATATTCGTCAGGTACAGCTAGCATAAGCATGAAGATAAAAGTGGATCCACAATAAAAAAAATAAGAAACATCACCTTGTCGGACTGTACGTAGGACTTGGTGGGGAATATGAAGGTGATGTTGGAGAATATGTTCGAGAAGTTGGGCTGCAATAGAACATATAGAAGTTAAGATAGCTACAAGACCCAAAAAAAAAAACTTTAAAACCCACATCTCATAGTGAGTAAACCATGCTCAACAGCTAAAGGCTACAAGCTGGTTAACATATATTTTGAGGAGTTCAAATTATCTTAAGAGCCCAAGTAATATTGTGCCTCAGAAAGCTTCTTGTCACCTGTAATTTGGAGAACTTGCACTGTAAGGACTGGATGGTGACAGTCGTGGACTACTTGGAGAGTATGCAAGAGACGGGCTATACTTCGCCGATGGTGGATTGTAACTTGGAGATGTAGGACTGTAACTCGGAGAAGTGGGACTATAACTTGGGGAAGTTGGACTATAACCAGGAGAAGTTGGACTATACGCAGGTGAAGTAGGGCTGTAAGAAGGAGAGGTTGGACTGTATGAAGGTGATGTTGGGCTATACGAAGGTGAGGTTGGACTGTAGGAAGGTGAAGTTGGGCTATATGCAGGAGATGTTGGACTATAAACAGGGGAAGTGGGGCTGTAAACTGGGGATGTGGGGCTGTAACTTGGGGAAGTAGGACTGTAGCTGGGCGAGGTAGGGCTGTAGCTTGGGGATGTGGGGCTGTAGCTGGGGGAAGTTGGGCTATAACTGGGAGAAGTAGGACTATAACTGGGGGAGGTAGGGGAGTAAGATGGACTGGTAGGAGAATAGGCAGGACTAGTTGGACTATACCCAGGAGAGCTAGGACTATAAGTTGGAGAAGTGGGACTGTAACCAGGAGATGTAGGACTGTATCCAGGAGATGTGGGACTATAACCAGGTGAAGTTGGGCTATATCCAGGTGATGATGGACTGTAGCCTGGAGAAGATGGGCTATATCCCGGTGAAGAGCTGGGAGAGAAAGCCATGCCCCCAACGTAAGGAGAAAACTGAGCATCTGTAATGGGTGAAGATCGAAAATTTGGGCTCTGCAAGTAACTAGGTGACATCATTCCTTCATGATAAGGGGTCCCTGAGATAGGTGAACGAGATGGTGTCATGCCAAAATCCAAGCCCTCCATATAACTAGGAAGTTGAAGCTCGATTGCCTGTTGTAACATTTGATCATTCAAGTACAAGGAACAACTGCCTGTACCAATTGGTGCTAGCTGACCAAGCATGATATTCTCTGTGACACCTCTTAAGTGGTCTGCTTCAGCATATACAGAAGCATCCAAGAGAATATCCACAGTTTCCTCAAAAGAGCACCTCATCATGGGTCCAGTATCATTGCGATTGATACCGTGTCGAGTGATGGCCATTAAGTGACCTCTGTAGGTCATGGTATCGCAGAGAATAGCCAAATGCCGGTAGTTCACATAAGATCCATCAAAAGAGATGACCACTCGCAACTCATCAAGAAGTGAACGACGGACAGCTTCAATTCCAAGAACTTCAATCACCTCAATCAAGTGGTTGCTTGTAGTCCTAGTTGCATCAACATCTTCATGGCACATAACTGCCAACAAATTGACACCTTCCGTGTCAAGCATCCACTCCATGTCAGGTTTGAATCCTTCATTTGCATCGAACTTATTTACTTTCCAAGACTTGATGAAAACCTTATTTATATCAGGTATTCCGCGAAGAGCCATTTCTGTCAACATGTTGCTCTCGATCTTCTTAAGGAAGACATCATCCTCAGCAGATTCATCTTGTAGCTCCCCCTTCGGAGCATCATCATTCATGATACGTATACGAAGTATGAGCTTTTCTGCATTGTCATCATTAAAGATGCATGTTAGATCATCATCGAATTCATGGTTGATCTTCTCTGCAATGTCTGCCATGCTCAATTTTTTGTCAACCATCATCTCCCGATTTAGCTCAATACGAAGCAGCCATGGAGATATCTTATCAAGGGGAACGTCTTCATCAGGCATTTCATAGTATGAACTAACAAAGTCAACATCTTCCTCGATTATAGTGCTCTTAGGATCAGGATCATACCATACTTCAGTTGCATGTGTAACACTGCGTAAAGTAGTGTATTCTAAGGCACACTGGACATTCTTAGCCAATTCTTTCTTCTTGCTGACTTCAGGCCTCAGATAAACAGAAAGCGAAGGTGTTTTAATTTTCTTGGCAACATTTATAATTTCTCGCAACCTGGGAACACCAAGAGTCACATTTTTGGCACTCACACCAGCATAATGGAAAGTATTCAGGGTCATCTGAGTGGCTGGTTCACCAATTGATTGTGCAGCAACACAGCCAATCATTTCACCAGGTGCCACCAGGGACTGCAAGAAGCGGGATTCTATTTCACCAATAACCCATTCAAATGCCTCACGCGTAAGCCGGTATTCCTTCAACACCCGCTTACTGGCAAATGTGCTTCGCAGTAATATGTTGAAAAACAAGGTGGCATTCTTCTGAGCCTCCATGCTCAGAAAATCATCACCTGGAACAACTTTCAGCCTTTCCTGGAGTTTATCAACAGCTTCCACAATCTCCATTGGGTGCATATCGGATGGCCTTCTCAGATCAACCTTAAATGTCTTTTGTGCATTCCAAATTAGTCTCTTGAGATTCACAGGCATAGGCCACGTGTTATCACCTGTAGTGGTAATCTCCGACCCAAGCTGGAAACGGTCAGCTTCTAGTTTCTGGACTTCAGCATCAAACACATTCCTAAACTCTCGGATTGTCTTCAAATCTTCAACATGCTCGGGCAACATGTAGCTTGGATTCCAGTTATCATCATCAAATTCATACTTGTAAAGATTATCAAACTCTTTCTTTTTAACCTTCAAGGAATCCAATTTCTGTGACTCAATCCAAACAGCATCCATCCCATCTTCTCCATAGAGGAACTGAATGACATCCCCTAACGAATTTCTAACAGTACCATCATACTTGACCATGATATCCTCCATAGCTTTCACAAGGCGTCTTTGAATATATCCAGTCTCAGAAGTTTTTACAGCAGTATCAATTAGACCTTCTCTACCACCCATAGCATGAAAGAAGAATTCCTGTGGAGTCAACCCACGAAGATAGGAGTTCTCAACAAAGCCACGACTTTCAGGTCCATAGTCATCTTTAGTAAAATGTGGCAAAGTTCGACCGATAAACCCATACGGGATACGCTTTCCCTCCACATTTTGTTGTCCCACACAAGCAGTCATTTGTGAAATGTTAATAAAACTTCCCTTTGAACCAGCAGTAACCATCGCCTTCAAATTGTTGCTCTCAGACAAACTCTTCTGAGCACTACTCCCAGCATCGTCACGGGCTTTATTCAAAACCTAACAATCAAAAAACAATGTTATTTATAGATATGCAAATCTGGAGGACATGTAGCAGCTAAAGGTATAGACGACATATAAGTAGCACACCTGATTCACTCTATTCTCAAATGATTCCATCATAGTTCTGCCAGGCTCAGCTTCTAATTGCTTATCTTGGGCACTTTTAATGAGTTCTTTGACGTCATTCTTAGCCTTTGAGATTGTTTCATTAATCTTCTCCATAGTAGCTGCATCTGCAATTGTGTCTCCAATTCCAATACTAAAGGCCTGTTGCAAAAGCCAGTAGTTAACAAGCCACTGGGTGTGTCCTAAAAACTTGCGAGCAGAATCAGGTCCAACCTCCTCCCTGCACATTTGTTTGGCATTATATAAATGAGCATAAAGAGCAAGTGATCAAGTGATATGCAGGATGCACAACACAATAAAGTGAGAACTTCATTCATACCAGATAACATGGATAAGACTTCCAGTACCAGTTCCAAGGGTCTTTTTGCAAAGTGTGCCTGTAAGTAGCTCCCCTTTCTCTATTCGAACTTGTGTATCTCCTGGTGTGAGAAATCCCGATTCAGATTCTGAATGCCACGCTGAAAATCTTATTAGATTTATCTGCTTTGGAATGATAAGATTAAACACTTGCTTCCCTGTCCACAGGGGTCTGGGTTTTAAAATGGTAGGAGCAGGTATTTTCCCATCAAAGTCCTCCCACCACATCAAAATATTCATAAACACGTCCTGTAAACATTTTAGGTACAATATACTTGTCAGATCAAAAGAAGTTGTATAACAAAAAGCTAAAAGAACAAACTAAAGGGAGTTAATTAAGTACAAAAGTAGTAGATTGACTTTTTGCAGTCACCTTTTCAATAAAAGTGTCTCTTTTGGTGATCTTCCGACACCCTAAGAGAGAATCCTGGACAATGCCCATAACAGGCCGATTTGCCTGAGGTGATACAATGCACTTTGGTACCATCATCAGTTCCAAAACTTCAGCTCTGGTTTCAAAAGACTGAGGAACATGCATGTTCATCTCATCACCATCAAAATCAGCATTGTACGGGGAAGTAACAGATAAATTTAGGCGGAAAGTTGAATACGGCATTATTTTTATCCTGTGACCCATGATGGACATTTTATGGAGGCTAGGTTGTCGGTTGAAAAGAACAAAATCGCCATCATTCAAGTGCCGCTCCACCTGAAACAAGAAGGTCCAAATATAAAGACAAGTTGATATGAAGAGGCAGCACAAGAACCGACAGTAGGAATCATGCATGCCTTGTATCCAAGCTCAAGATGGTGATCACTACTTTTTTTCAAGTAACGAAGATCAAGCCTCTGCCCATCTTCCCTAATTATGTATTTTGCACCAGTCTTACCAGGGGGAGGATGAGGCCCATACTCTACAAGTTCCTTCAGTCTGACAAGAAATGAACATGTTCAAGCTAAAGCAAAGCTGATGTAGGACAGTATGAGGCATAGATATAGGAAAGAAGACAAAAAAAAACACAATCATATTAACATGACTGATAGTCTGATACCTCTCAATATTGTACGGAGTCACGGTCTCTGGGTATGTCAAATTCAAAGCAATGCTCCACGGTACACCCAATTGATCAATGTTAATTGTTGGGTCAGGGGTGATGACTGTTCGAGCTGAAAAATCGACACGCTTCCCCATCAAGTTGCCTCTGATACGCCCTTCTTTTGCCTTCAATCTACTGCATATAGACTTGATAGGTCGTCCTGACCGTTGTGTAGCCTGCATATACGAAAAGATCAATACCTCAAATCAATTGAATGAGGAACCATACATACGGAAAGAGAAAATGTGAGATACCCTTGGCTGACCAGGCAACTCATTATCGAAATAAGTTGCAATGTGAAACTGCAATAATTGAGCAAACTCTGTTATGATGTGAGCTGGAGCTCCATTCCGCTCTTGCCGCCTCAAATTCTCATTGTGTCTGATTATCATTGCCAACTGATGAGTCAAATCATCCTGTAAAGAAAAAAAACAAGAACCAGAATATTGGAAAACAACACAGAATGTACAAGCAAGATGTGAAAAGTCATAGAACAATGCCATCCTTATGGATAAATATACCCACTGTAGTGGGACACATAACATCCAGTTTGGCACATTATAAAATGTAAAGCATTACAAGAAAAAATAAGAATTATCATTATAGACAAATGACTAACACCTAGGCCTAACTGTTGACACAAACATGAGACTCAAAAAAGAATATGCATCTTTATAGCATATAAATTACTATGAAAACTGCAAGATAACTCCAAATGAATCACCATTACAATCAAGTGATTAAGGTATATAAGCTATAAGTTGTACTACATGTCGCCCTAGCATTTTCCATCGGAATAATGTCTTCTGTAATCAATCAACATTGAGGATGCTTCACCAAAAAAATGCAAGTATTAAGTACCGAACAATTGACCTGACATCAATACCAAGGTTAAATTCCTAGCCAAGCGGATATGAGCAAGAAAAAGCCTAGTTTTAAAACATTTTGCTAGTAGGTATACCAACCTCGATTCCTGCAGTTTATGCTCATGCATCCAAGGAACATATAACAGTTACATGAGACTAAATAAATTATAGTGTCATGGCACTCGAATTCCTATACTAGTTGCAGGTAATTGACTGGGAATAATTTACCTCACTTCTGGCAGACGTGTCCATCATAACAGATGGTCTAACAGGTGGTGGAGGAATGGGAAGAACTTGTAATATCATCCAATCTGGACGAGCATATTTAGGGTTCAAACCTAATAGCAGACAGTCCTCATCACTTATCCTCTTGAGAACACTGAGAACCTGCCCACAAGCAAAAACAATAAACAGTCACATCTTTTAGACAAATTCCTCAATGAAAATAAGTAGAACAAAATGAAACGTTATAAATTTTTCTGTCAATAGTTATACCCTCTCTGCAGAAAGCTGTTGTTTCCTTTCAACAGGTTCAGGAAGCTGTTCTTGATCATCAGATTTCTTCTTCGAAGCTTTGTACTCGGCAACCATTTTCATACCATCGATAGTAATGTTTGGCTGCTGAGCACCACACCCACCTCTGCTCTTCTTTATTGGCTCTTCAGAATCTTCTTGACCTTGGACATCAATATCATCTCCGCCTGCACATTTCTTCTTGCTTTTACAGGCATCATAGATTCTTTTCAATCTATTTTTTGGATTCCTAATTTTCAAAGCCTGCTTGAATCGCACATCCTCCTGAAACAAAGTACAACACAGTTGATATGAGAGAACGTCAAGTGATCGAAAAAGCATGAAAAATTGCGGAACCTAACTCCAAAATCCTTCTCCAATCAAAACTCCAACCCTTCCTTCCACTGCACGACGCAGCTCAAATTTAAGATTTAAGCGTGAATTAACAAACCTAAGCTCAACTCAATTATAGCATTTTCGTTAAAATAGACGTGTCAACCAATCAAACAAATTTTCTCATAAAAAGAGGAGATTTTATGAGGAGCTTTTATGAATGTTGTCAAACCCCAAAATCATTTTTCCAACCAAAACTCCAATGCTAAAGCCTAAAACTCTATCCGGCTCGATTCAATTATAGCATTTTTTTTTCCAACCAAAACTCCAATGCTAAAACCTAAAACTCGATCCAGCTCACTCAATTATAGCATTTTCGTCCCAATAGGCGTGTTCATTATAGTCAGGGGCGACCTCATCGGCGAGGATCTTGGAGCAGTTGAAGCAGACGCAACGCATAATGGCGAGCACGGTCTTCATGAAGCCTATGTGGAACATGGGCTTGGCGAGCTCAAGGTGGCCGAAGTGGCCCGGGCACTCCGCCATGTTCGCCATGCAGGTCTCGCACTTGAGCTTGCGGTCGATGGTCCCGAGCCTCGGGTCGCTAAGCCCCGCCACCTTCGGCTTTCCCCTCTCCATCGTCTCCCCGTGCTCCACCTGCACCACCGACATCTGCCTCTGCAAACCCACCAAATAAAGAAACCAAAGTCAAAACCCCATTAATTCTCGAAGAAATCAAGAGCCAAATCGAAAGGGAAAAAAAAAAGAAAACGAGGGATTACGATCTCGTCGGGGCTGAGGATGCCGAACTGGACCGTCCGGACCTTGGCCACCTCCGCCGGGGAGTACGGGAACCGGCTGTCCATGGCGGAGAAGTAGGGTTGGGGCAAGGGTTTCGATTTTGAATTCGGAAAGTGAAGTCGAACTCTAACGGTTAAAACCAAAGGGATTAAAATATATAAGAGGGGTTTTCGATTTGATTTCTTTTCTCGCCCCTCCCTTCAGAGAAATGAGGATGAGGCTGCTAGAGCACTCTGATGAAAAAAGGGCAAACAGAGGGGGGTCTGCGGGTATTTATAGAGGAGGAGGAGTGCGACTTAGGTTAGGTGTGGATGGACTATCCTACCCCCGCATTCTGAATTTTTTATTTTTTTTATTCTCATATTGGCCCGCTTAAGTTAAGGCGATACCCGCAGCGGCACCCAAAAATGCATTTCGGGTAGGATTGTACAATGGTTTGTTAACAGGCCAAAAATATAATAGGTGATTCGAGTGCCGGGTGGACGTCAGGTATCGGGTCGACCCAGTCCAAAGTTGATCGAATCTCAGTCTGGGTCGGATCAGCCCGAAAAAAGAGACTACCGAGCCAAGAAAACCAATAACTAAATCTAGTCTGACGCAGAATCCGAAAAAGAGCGAGCCGGGTTTTATCGGACTGAGTCCGAGTCAAGTGAACCGGTTATGACTTGACCCGAAGGAAATGACCAAATAAAATGGCCAAAATAAATAGCTTTTGACCCTTCACAAAATGGACTTTAAAAATAAATTTGGATTTATGTAAAATTAATATAAATAAATAAATTTTATTAATTTTTGAAATCTAATATAATATTTCTTAAACTAAAAAAATGAAACTACATATATTTATTTACTATTTGATCTTCAAGTCTTCGGTCTTCAGGCCAGTTCATTGTTCAGTTCCTCCTCTAGTAGGATCGTCCATAGTAAGAGATTGAAAGTCCAATTCGTTAATGTCGGCACCTTCGTCACTTAAGTGTTTGGTCCGTTTTTTCGCACGAATCAAATCTTGAACGCAAATACAAACTTTCAAAATATCCAGTAGCTGTGGACATTACAAAAAAAGAGAGTTTATTTATTGCAAAATATAAAACAATACAAACAATAAAAAGAATCATAACATTGGAATTCTAAGTACAAAAGAATCTGAAAAAATGTGACGATGGAGATTAAGTCATGCAGCTGACTTCTCTACTCCTTTGACGATCCGAGAAAAAGCACTCAACTTTCGATGTCCAAAAGATCTTGCTAGATGTCACGTCCCGACTCCGTAAAGTCGATAATCGTCCCCCCGACGTGATGTCGTGCGTGCCTAAGTTGTGCAATGCACAAGCCAAGAACGTGTATTTTTTATAATTTGTTTGAAACACAGAGTATAAGTCATATTGCAGCAGAAATATTGAAATATATTACATTCATATGAAGTACATTGCTTATGTCGTATCGGTTACATTGCTTGAAATAACAAAAAGAACAAACAAGTTGCCATGAATAATACTTGTTGTCCTATATATTACACCCTTCGTATAGATTGTGACAAAATGCCTTCAAAATGAATTGGGCTTCATCTATACTTCTAAATATGAATAGCTTCACGTCGTCTCTTCGATCTTCGACTTCGGCCTATTACCGTGCGACCTCCACGTTCCTGACACCTGAGATGTTGAGTATCAGTACGCCTACTTGTACTGGTGAGTGGGACGAGCCCACTCGCCTAAACCGACGCTGCTTATTAAAGGGCGCATGCATTGAATATTATCTTGCTATTGTGAACTAGAGTAAATTTGTAATTCATATCTCAGGCACATTTTGAAAGCAGTAAGTTGAATATATAACGCACGCATCGGTGATAGCTTATTCACCCGATGCGCACGTCCCTACATTGAAATATAGAATACTTACCCCCTGCACAAGACAATACATTAGCATGAGTATTATCTTATATGCGATCATTGATGATATTGAAGGCACCATGATGGACTATTTTAAGGCATTTCGGTGATAGTCTCTCAGTCGAGTTGCGAGCTCTCTGGAGGTCCGACAATGCCCTGCGCTTTAGCACGTTACATTATTTTTTCCCTAAGTCGATTCGGTTCCAGTGTCCCAGATACTGTTTCAAGAAAACTTTAACCTTGTGCACAAGTTGTCAATGACCATACAAATGCTTGAACATTTTATATATGATGCATATGCATGACACGAAGCAGATTTTGAGTAGTATTATTTATGAACTCATGCACTGATTAAATCTTTCCTCCAAGTCGTATGTTCTGATTTGGTAAACATGTAGGCACCAAACACTCCGAGGAACCATGCCAAAATCGATGATTCAAAATATGCTATCTCTTGTTGACAATTCAGTGGTTCTAACTACAACTGCCGGCTTCGCGCACGAAGCTTGTGTTATGGGTCGCACGCATAGATGCGCTCGACGATTACAATTATCCCATGTTCTATTCCTTAGTGGTAAGCATGCATTGTGGCTAACATTTATATATATTTACATTCACCCGGGAATTCGTCGATACGAACGTATTCGAGGCAAAGTATGTGTTTATACGACCGAGTAGAGAAGAAGGGACCGAACCACCCACCGATTAGAGAATGTGTCGAAAAAGGAGACTCAATTTGCTACGATCAAACGTCAACTACGCGCGTTCCTACAATGGCACCAACATCGTGTTAGAATCCTGTAGAAGCATAAAAATCATACAGGCCGCATGGAGGTCATGCCCCCCTCAAAAATGAAAACAGGCTGCAGAGAAGCCACATGTGGCCTAAACAAACATAGTCGCAAATGAGCCACATGCGGCCTGATCAACCAAAGGGCTGGGAGCCGCATAGTACACCATATGCGGCCTAAACAACTACAGAGCATGGGGGCCACAAAAGACCCCCTTGACATGATATTCAATGCCTGATAGACTCTCTAACACATTACTCATCACACTGAGACGCTTCGAGACTCGTGAAGATGGCGGCTCAGAAAAAGACAAAAAGTCATATCAACTCATTGATGGCCTCGTCAAACGTGCCATGAGTCACGCCCCAATCCCAAAATACCGAGGGACTAGCCACGTGGAAATGGCCAGCGGCACACCACTCTAATGGGCAAACCTAATTTAATGGACCCGTTAGAGTATACTTAAGCTGTAAAACAATATAATGGTCTACGATACATGTCATAGTCTAATTCTAATCTCATCTACAGAAGGTAAACACAAATCAAATATCAGAATAATCGAAATAAAATATAATCCAACATCAAGTCTGAATAAAATATCTCGAGGAACAACCCGATAATGAGTTTAGTACAATAATCCAAGAGACAAGAAATAGAGTATCTAAAAACAGATATAACTGAGTATATAACAAATACTCAGGAGAAATCCTCTGGCAACACCTCGTCCTCTGGTGCTGGTACTGCTCCAGTGTCTGCTCCTTTCCCGTATACCTCGGGGTAGATCTCCTCTGCTTATATCTGGAGACATAATCCGGATCCAAGTCCTCAGGGGACATAATAAGGTACAAGAATAACTCAAGCCAAATAAAATATATCAACAGGGCAAACTATGTAACCATCTATGTGAAATACAAATGAGAGCATTAATCATACTCAGACTGAAACTACTATAGGCTCTGGAAAACCCATAGCAGCATTTATTATTGTTTGATAATAAACGAAAGAAATTGAAACTAGGTTTATACGAAACCCTTTCTTTGTTTACAAACAAGAAAAAGAAGTACAATTAATCCTATACGAGGATGTTAAGTACAAAAATTTAATTCTGGAGAAATATTGCTATAGGAGTCTGATCTGCGGTCGATCACTTTGTCCCTTGGACCACACGATGACGAAGAAGTGCTGTAAAAGACGAAAAAGAAGCTTCAAAGAGTACAGGAAAGGTTGAACTCTCATTGCCAAAGCTCTCTATAGGTATTTTCTTGACCTTGACCTCTGTCTGTGACTTCTCAATTCTCTCCACCTTTTCTCCACCCTCGGATTCGACCCTGGACCTCCGTGGCCGGAGGTCTCTATTTATAGAGTTCAGTTACAGTCGGCGTAGAAATCGAACAGCGAAGGGAGCTGCACCTTTTACGCGGTAGTTATAATAACTGCTACCCACGTATGAATGATCTCCTGAATCTGCGTGTGACGCATGTCCCATTATGAGGTAACGCGTATAATCGCTCATCGAAGAACACGGCATGCAAGCCACGTAGGTAACTGCCCCTCGCGTAGAGAAGGTTGGCATGAAAGCCAAATAACTGTCACGTTAGCTTAAAAAGCCAAATAGTTATCTTGTTGGCGTAGAAGCCAAATAGTTATCTTATTGGCATAAAAACCAAATAGCTGTCCTGTTGGCGTAAAAGCCAAGTAGCTGCCATGTTGGCGTAAAAGCCAAGTAGCTGCATAACAGGTAACCAGCGTAAAGATAGCCAATTATCCTTC
Source organism: Iris macrosiphon (assembly GCA_036927795.1). Lineage (NCBI taxonomy): Eukaryota > Viridiplantae > Streptophyta > Magnoliopsida > Asparagales > Iridaceae > Iris > Iris macrosiphon. The sequence goes on from JAYESA010000137.1 coordinate 130,055, forward strand.
CTTGACTGAGGTTTCGAGCGTATTCTGGGCCAAACAGTCTTATCATGCGCCTTTGCAAATATAGCCTGAGTTGGCATATTTCGAGGAGATAGCATACGACGTACTCCCATAGTTAAAAGTAGCCAGGTCGGTGTATTTCGAGGAGATAGCATACGGCGTACTCCTATAGCTGAAAATAGCCTAGTTGGCGTAACGTGCAGCGATGGTAATATGAGCGTATTTAGCCCTAAGTATAGCTCTCCCAGTCTTTAAAAGTAGAACCAAATATCATGCATTAAATGCAGAGATCTGCCCCCATCTTGCGCATTAACTGCAGAGACGTGCCTCGAGTTCTGTACGAAGAACAGCTTTTGACGTGGCGGTTGGTTTCGTCTCTTCCTGAGCGTAAAAGCTCATCTCTGCCTGTGTAAAATAGGCAGCGTATTCCTTGAATGTGTAAACGACGTCTTATATCAAGGATTATGTCACTAAATGACAGTCTGGGGCTTTGTGCAGAATCATCATAACAGCCGTCCTCTCGATCGTCGTGCAGTACTCTTTGTCAAGAGTCAGGTTCACTGCTTCGTCTGACAGGTTCATTCGAAGAATACGAAGTATTCCTCGTACAACTTTCCGCTGCATTAAAAGCAGACATATTTTATGCCGAAGTGGCGATGTAGCAACCTTTTTACGCCGAAGCAGTCTGGAAGTACTGCTTTACGCGGGTTGTTATGGAGCTATGTTTTACGCCGAATAGCGTTGAAGCTCCGCTGTACGCCAATGGCTCTGAAGTCATATCTTACGCCACCCAGTGCTGAAGCTCTGTTTTATGCGGGCTTCATGCATGTTGGGGGTTTTACGCGTATAACTCCCCAGCCTATTTTTCATGCTTCTACAAGACCCCCTTCAAAGTTTTCAAATTCCTAGTAATTTGAAATACTTTGAATGAAGCATAAAACAGTCAGGTTTGACTCGTTCCATGAGGCTGATTTTTCGGCGAATTTGTTGGGATTTGGTGTGTTCTCCTCTGCCTATATAAAGGCATGCGAGTTAACATATTTTTCCCACACTTCCTTCACCACAAAGAGAGAGATGGTTGCCGAGATTCGTCGTGCTGACTTGAGGAAGAAGAAGATCATGTTCTTCCAGCATGTAAGAGCCGAAAAAGAAGGCGTCTTCGAGCAAATGTCCTCTGCAATGATGGATCATGGAAGTATATCATAGCTTTCTTTGCTCGAGATAATCAGCATTTTTATATGGCGATTCGTCCAGGAGGGAGGAAGGGTCTCATTTGGCCACACAGCTTGCAAGCTGTATTCTCTTCCATTATAGAGCTGGACGAGGATAGGCAGTTTGGCCCTATCTTCCAGTATTATGTTGGGTCTGAACCCCTAACATAATTTTTAGGGCATGCCTGCCATGGCGTATGGAGGATGGGCTTGCGAAATTGATACATGTCCAATTTTATATCCTTCCGCCATTAATCATTTTCTTGTTAATCGGTCGCGGAAGCCGATTAACTGCTGTAGAATACAAAAAAGATCTACACCAATATGAGAACCTGGCACAGCAGATTCTTGGTATAATCTTAAGTGAAAATGGGAAACCCTTCGTAGAAAAAGGATTTCCATCATATGTAATCATGAAGATGAAAAAACCCTTTGTAAACTGGATTTCCATCATATGTAATAATGATTAATAGACTTGTCTTCTTTTACGCATCTGATGATTTGCCATATTTGCTGTGAGGAAGTCTGGATAGTGCGCAGTTTTGGCACGTCTAAATAATTTTACGCTGACTCTGATAAAAGAATATCTAATCTCGTCTCATCTTTTACGCGTAACTGAAGACGCGTAGAAAGCTCTTTAGCATTTGTCTTTGAAGATCCAAACTGTCATGCTGTTTTGGACGAGGAGTCGCGTAGAATTTCTGAATTGTCACTTCTTTGATACGAAAAATTTTCTGTTCAAACTATCATCTTTAAGAATAGTTTCCCGAAAATCCCTTAAAATAGGGCGAGAAATGTCTGTCAATCAAGCCATACTTGAACTTGTATAAAAGATTCTGACTGGACTTTGGATGAACTTCCAATGGCCCAAGAAGAAAAGTCATCTTCAATGCTGAACTTTGTGTGTTTAAGGCATTTGGAATGTTTTGTAGCCAAGAAGGAGCATTTTCTGCGTAAACCCTTGTAATTGGCCATCTATAGCTTTTGAGCGTAGAATCGTAGATTTGTAGCCTCTGAGCGTAAAAAACTTTTGAGCGTAAAATCATAGATTTGTAGCCTCTGAGCGTAAAATCGTAGGTTTGTAGCCTCTGAGCATAAAAGCTCCTGAGCGTAAAAGCATCTGAGCGTAAAACCATAGATTTATAGCCTCTGAGCTTAAAACCGTATATTTGTAGCCTCTTGAGTGTAACAACTTCTGAGCGTAAAATCATAAATCTGTTCTGCGCGTAAATTCTGGATCCACTGACTGTCCGTCTTCTTTTTTTTTTCAAATGATAGGCTGACGTGGTCCCAAATCATAACCGAATATTAAATATCGGATTTGGTTAGGGATTCGAAGAGTTATCCGAACTCTATAAATAGCCTAAGGTCTTGAGAGAGAAACTCTTTATCTGTCTTCGCAAAACACTTGCTTTTCAAGAACTCTTCTTCTTCGTCTCTTTCTTGAGAACTCAGATTCACCATGGCCCCTAAACAGACTTCTACTGCTAAGGGAAATAAGATCTCTTCCTCTTCTCGCTCCTCTGCTCAAGCACGAGCAACTCCTATTAGGCTGAACGAGCCTCGATCGGAATGCAGTGCCCCACCGTCGAGCTGTGCTCTGGACATTACAGGTATAGATTGTGAGAAGAAAACCCTCCGCACACGTTGTACGTGTATGCGAACCAATACGCCCACATTTCTAATGTGTCAGCGTAAAAACTCCATTTTCTCGCAGTCTGGCATAAAAATTCATACTGTCGAAATTTTGGCGTATACTACAAATTTTGAATTTTACGCGCAGGATGTAAATTTCGGCGTAAAAACTCAAATTTTGGCAGTCTGGCGTAAAAACTCAGACTGTTAGATTTTGGCGTATACTGCCAACCTTGAATTTTATGCCTCGGAAATAGGTTCCAACGTAAGAGTTCAAGTTTTTGCAGTCTTAGCGTAAAAACTCAGACTGATAATCTTTGGCGTAAACTGCAAGAGTGTAACGTCTAGTGTAAAAACTGACTTGTTTTCTTGCATTTTTATCGTGGATTTGCAGATCCCTCTTTTGGCTGAGGTGATGGGCTCTGCTGCCAGGATGCTGAATTCAAATTATTTGGAGGACTTGTTCCATGTGACATTCCCCATCTCTGGAGCCAATTATCCTGAAGAAAGGGGAACCCTGATCTCGTCCCAAGGAGAACGCATGCTGCTGAGTATGATCAGTGGGGAGCCCATCACATACATAGACGGGACGGAGTATAAGAAACCGGGTTTCTTATTCGGGAATGCTATCGACAAATAATCCCAGACCAAGCCCAAGAAGGAGGATTGGGTGTTTACTGCTGAGGGTACAGTGATGTATTTGCCCAGGATGCTCAGGGACTACCCTATCTCGGCATTCTTCCATGCCACCCATCCCAGGAAGATGGTGTAAACTTTGACTCCCGATCTTCACGGCCGACCGGGGAAGATCTTATACAACAAGGGATACGATCGGGGGGGCTATATGAGCCGTCCTTCGGGCCCTGTTATGCCCTTTAGGGGATTACTGCCGGGTAGTGTCCCGAGTGAGGACAATTTGCTGATCCAGCCGGTGAGGATATCGACCTTCTGTAATGACTTCATGGGGCAGGAAGGAATGTACCTAAAGGTCAACCCTCGGACCAGTGGATGGCTTAGCCCGGGGAATCTTCGGTGGGTCAGTTTAACTGACTGGGCCCTGAAACACTTCCAGATGGAGCTGGAAAATATTGGCTTGTTCGCGGCTGTGAGCGCCACAAGTGTTGGGTTGCCTGTCAACCCCAACTTGTTCTTAGCCTTGATGGAGTGATACAACTCACTCACCGGGACTTTTGCCACTCCGCTGGGTGAGTTGGGCTTGGCCCTTTATGAGATGGCAGAGATCTCAAAGCTGCCGATGGGGGACACTCCTTATGAAGAGTATATCCCTACAAACAGGGAGCTGAGGGATGCAAACCCTCGGACAGTGGCAGTGTACCAGGAGCTGATGTGCCACTATCTTGCCTGTACCACTTTCTACAAAGAGCCGTCTGATTTGGCTCACATCAACAAGTGGGCAACCTACCTCTTCTTCCACCAGGCTAGAAATGCTAAGCCGGATAAAGTGGTAGATAGCCGAGATAGGTCTTTGAAACTCCTGAGCATGCTCAATGCTAACACGGTCGATGACCTTATTGAAGATGCAGGGGCTTCAAATCATATTTTTGACGAGGAGGTAGGGGGTTATCCATTAGGTACAAAAGCCTTCAGTTATATGAGGCATTATCGCAAACCTCTGTCAAGGGAAGCTCAACTAGCTGGCTTCCTTTCTGTCTGGCTACGCCGCTGGGTAGTGCCTGGCATCGCATATGCGGATCGCATACACTGCAACACCTTATGGCCCGTAGTGCGTTTGGTGTTCGGAGCAAGACTGGGCCTTCTTCCTGCTATGGTATGTAGAATACAAGCAGGCCTGAGGGCCCTTACTGATGGGCTGCTCGCGGATGAGACGCAGCGTGAAGGATTTCCCCGAGTGGAATTACCATTCCTATATTTGATGGGATGGTTAATTCTTCACAACACCAGGGTGATGTCTCCCGGCTCCGCCAGCAGTCCGGGAAATAACTTCTTGTTAAATTACAAGAATTTTCTTTGGAATGTGGCGACCATTATAGATTGCCGACGGGCATTAAACGTGGCCCACAGTTGGAAGCTCTTCTGTACCGTCCCCCCCATACATATCAATCAACAGGGGACGAAGCTTAAGGATGGGGGTCAAGGGAGGACCATTCTTTCTCCTGAAGCCTTCTACTGGTTGGTCTGCATTAGACCTTCCCATTTGTTGTACAGAAGCGAGGATAACTGCTACTTGGAGCCTTATTTGCCCAGTCGGTTTGCCTGGCAGTTTGGGTACGACCAGTTGCATGTGGGGAATTCTATTACCAGCTTTAAGTCCAAAGGAGGACTTATTGATGGAGCCAGAGGATGGCAGTACTTTATCACGGGCTGTACTGGTACAACTTTTGCCGTGCCCACGACTTCTCTCTCCATGGAGTTGCGCATCCTTCACTCGTACGCGCAGTTCTATGCGTCCATCAATACCTTCCATCGCAATTTTGATGTGCATGGAAGTTTTAGGATGCCCTCCCATAGGTCCACTGGAAGGGAGAAGATTCCGTCTGTTTCCTCGAATAAGAATGAAGATACCACCGGGGCAGACGAGCTCTTGTTAATAATACCGAGAGGCGTAATAGCTCTGCCAGCAGAGCCTCTCGTTATCCCCCAAAAACGGAAGGCTTCTACTCTGAAAGAGCCTTCCCCCCGTAAGAAGAAGACTGCCCGAGGTCCGAAAAGGGCTTCCACTAGAGGGGCTTCTAGGAGCGAGCTTGTCGTTTCCTCTGTTGGGGATGATTCTTTAATCAGAGGTCCTTCGCCTTTTAGAGAGAGAACCTCCATAGTTTCGGTTGACAGTACTGGAGATTCTTTGCTCGGGATCGCTGCTGCTACTACTGCTTCTGGTAGTGCTACGAGATCGCGTTCGAGGCCGAGCATATTAAGGATACCTTTATCCAGACAAATAATGGGAATCACCCCTACTTCGTCTGTAAGTATTTTCAGCGAGATTCCACCCGATGAGCCTCGAGTGGATCTTGGTGACGACTGGGAAGACTATCCTCCAACGTCAGTTGGTGCACCCTCTTCTCCAGGTATGACAGCTCGCTTAGCATCATTAAAAAATAATTTAGCTGTATAGGCTACGGACGCAACATACATACCATCGGCCATGGGTAAATGTTGTCTTTACGCCTCTTTTAAGAAAATTAATATCAAATTGATATTAACTTTCTCTTGTCTTCTTCAGGTGAAGACATCTCAGGGGAGGGCGGAGTTGACGCAACCTTTGATTTTGTTACGGATCCTGCCGATGAAACGACGGTATTTGATACCGAAGGGGCATGCTTTGAAGCTGCCGATCCTTCGTCTGCAATATTTTCGGGTGTCGTCTCGCCAACAGCAGTTCATATATCTTCAGAGGAGGATGAGCCCATCATCGCGACTGTCCCTCCTTCGTTGAGTACTCCAGCAACTTCAACCGTTGTTGGTGTTCGTTCTTTTGTAGCACCATCTGTAGAGGCAACGGTCATGGCAACATCCTCTGCGGTCATTCCTGGAAGGAGATTTCCCGGTATCGCAGCCACTCCTAGCGTGCATCCGGTCTTCGATATGCTGATTGAACAATATAACAGCCTATTCTACCTCAGTTTGAAGGAATTGATTTCTATGGTGCTGGAGAAGAACCTGAGATTTGATAATCTGCTGACGTCCTCCCAGTTTGTGATAGCGTCGATCAGAAATTTCTATGACGCTGGAAGAGCTGATGAGCTGGAGCAAATAGTTAATGGTTTAGAACAACCCATTAATGAATATTTGCAATTATCCCGAGGCAATATCGACGATATAATTCAGGCCGAGTATGACTCCTTGACTGCGAAGCTTGCTGAACAGATAGAATGTTTAGACAAATCCATCCAGACACAGCAGCAGGAGATGGATGAAGAGCAGGCCATCTTGGAGGAGGTTATTCCTCATCTAACGAAGTGCGAGGCCGAATGTGAGGGAAATGAAGCGAGGTTCCGCAAATTGGAAGCTAAACTCGCTCAGGCAAAGGAGTGGGCTCTCCAGTCATCGGCAGCTCGAGATGTGTTGAAGGGCCAAATGGATACAGCTCAGCGGAACTTGGCACGTGCGGCCGGCATCCGTGCTGATTTTGTTCATGTTCGGTTCAAACTATCCCTCCTGAGCGATGACGAGGTACGACTGGAGCGGGCTCGCGCTAACATCTTGGACTCCAGGAATGAGAGGATGGCCGCTTTGGCGCAACATATTCGTGATTTGACTGCTCCTTCCCAATGATGTACTTTTTGCTTCTTTTGTAACTTGCTATTCCCAGAGATAATAAAGATACTTCTTCTTGACTTTGTGGACCCATCATTTTAGAATATAAATGATAGACTAAGATGAAAGTGATATCAAAGGTAATATGAACATGATATACTTTCGTTAAGGCTTGGCTGAATGTAAATCTATTTATGAGTAATATGAACCTAACAGAATATAATCCAACTAAATTTGTATACAAAACACTATCAGAGGTAATATGAACATGATAGGTTTATAAATTAGTTAAGCAGATATATTCAGAGGTCATATGTACCTGATAGAATATGATCCAACTAACCTTTGTAAGTAGTATCGTCAAAATGGAATCTTCACTATACTCTGCTAAGCAAAGGAGATCAAGCATAGTACTTCTTCGGGAATTTGCCGTTGATAGGAGCCATTATCAAAACTTCATTAGGCTTGGCTCATCTGTAAGCGTCATTTGAGAATGTGGTTTTAATCACCTGAGGGCCCTCCCTTTCTTTATGATTGTTTGTGTAAACTTCGGATATCGTACTAGAGGTAATATGGGCGTAGTACAATACTGTGCTTATTGAGGATATCCTACTGGGGGATTTTTGGTGGACCTATTATTTGGTACACATGTTAAGTGCAAATAATAAGTTCGAAACAAACCCTATGATGGGTTTTGTGGCTAGTATAAGGCATCCCGTTGGGAGATTTTTTGTGGATCTATTACTTTTTACGCACGTTAGTGCAAATAATGGGTTTGGAACAAGCCCTAACGGATGTTTGTAAAATATGACTCTAGTAGGGACAGTGGAGAGACGAAGTTCAGAGGTAATATGGACATGAACTGAATTTTTCTCGGCTGGGGAAAATGAGGATAGTTCAGAGGTAATATGGACATGAACAACTCGTTTCCATTGCGGGCATCCCACTGGGGGATGTTTGTGGACCTATTACTTCTTGTGCACGAGAGTACAAGTAATAAGTTTTAAGACAAGCCCTGCCAGAGGTAATATGGGCGTGGCAGTTTTGTGTACCTAACACCACTGGCATACTTAGAGTTAAGTACGGGTGCTAAGTTGAGATGACAACCGATATCAGAGGTAATATGGACATGATAATCGATAGCCGAAACTCGGAAGGTTTGCTCAGAGGTAATATAGACATGGCAAACTCATCCTGAGAGAAATATTATGATAGTAGTTCAGAGGTAATATGGACGTGAACTAATGTCCGAACAACTCATTTGAGGAGTGATTCGTTGAGTGTGGTCTATCCAAACATGAAGATAGACTAAAGGATTGCTCCACTGGGGAGATTGATGGGACGATAGCTCAGAGGCAAATATGAGCATAGCTAGCGTCTAACGGGATTGGTTTGAATAGTCACTGCGGGAGTGTGCAAGTAGACCTGAGGATTGCTCCGCTGGGGAGATTTTGATGATCCACCATCCATTGCGTATCCGAGACTCTTGGATACGGATGATGGCCTTTTTACAAGAATTTAAAGGAGAAAATATTGCATATAGGCGCTTGCTGGGATGAATAATCAAGAGTTGATTTGTACATCTGGGTTGTCCCGCTGGGGATGAGGGGAGTACAAGTCTAGTTTAGACATAGTACTTCTTTTTAGGAATTGGCCATTTTGATGAGCAATAATATTTGTTCATAGGCGAGATGGACACGATAAACTCTTAAATTATGACCCTACTGGGGATGGTGGTATATATCTGCCCAGAGGCAGAATATAACCTGCTTAGAACTCTGCGAAAGAATTTTAGTGGACTTATCCTCATGGACATACTTTAAAGCTAAGTATGGATGACAAGTTGAAACAACTGATACCATCAATGGCCGTAGGAAGTCGATGGGCCAGAATATTTGCTCAGAGGTAAGATGGACATGGCAAAACTCTTAGGTTGTGGACTTATTACCCATGGCATACTTTAAGTACAGATAATAAGCTGAAATGACTAGCACTACCAGGGGTTATGCGAACGTGATAGTAGAAAGCCAAAGAGCAGAACTTTACTAAGTGGTAATGTGGACATGGAAAAGTTCTAAAAATATCTTACTCAGAGGCAATGTGGATATAGTAAGGTATGACTCTGAGGAGGTAAAGAGAAATCGGACAGAGGTATATGGAAGTGACCATTTATTCTGCTGATGGATTTACTCTGTCGGGGAAAGTGAAAAAATGTAGTTCAGAGGTAATATGGATGTGAACTAATCGATAGCAACAACCTGGGAGGTTTGCTCAGAGGTCACTTGGACATGGCAAAAACTCAGCTGGGAGAAGAAATGTTTGGATAACAGTTCAGAGGTAATATGGACGTGAACCGATGTCCGAAAAACTTACTAGAGAGTGATTTCCTGAAGGTTGCTCCGCTGGGGAGACTTTAGGGACTCCTCACCCGGTACTTCTTGAGGGGGCAGATTGCCAAACTGGAGCAAAATCATGTTGGCGGTGACCGTCTTCTCACTATTACGCAGATTGATGGCCTTGGCATCGATCAACTCCTGGATTCTCCTTTTTAGTACGTAGCATGCCTTTGTGGGATGATGAATGTACCGATGAAAGAGGCAATATTCTGGGTCATCGACCTTGCCAGCCCTTTCAATGTATCTAATGTTGGGTAGCTGAAGCTTGTTTTTCTTCATCAATATAGTAAAGATTTCAATGATGTCATCATCATTGAAGGAGAAAATCCCCTTTTGCTTTCGGGCTCCCGATGCTTGAGTTGTACGGTCTTCAGGAAAGACGGTCGTAGTTGCATCATCTTCGGACACAGAGGGAATTCTACCCCCAGCTTTGTATGCTGCTCTGTTTTGTCGAGGGAGACTACCCCCAGACATGTCATTGTTTGGTTCTTCTTCTTCTTTGTGTTTACCTTTGTCCACAGAAGTTGATTTAGAAGGACCTGCATCTGGCATTACAGGATCAGACTCGGGAGGTTTGGATTTTGCAAGAGATGCGGTATACCCTAAGCCAAAACGAGTTCGTTGACAGTAAGGATCACCATGCAACGGTATTCTTCTGCCTTTTCCATGATTGAGGCCTGGCTTCAACTTCAAATCATAACCCATGTTTTGCATAATCTTTAAAGCTTGTGGGCTATATCTGTAAACCTGTATTTTCCCAACATCGGGCTCGGGAGAATCCTCTTGTGCAATTGGTCTATTTCGCATTCGACCGAAGACCATTGGATGCTGATCGTTGCGAGTAGGTGGAACAATAAAGATAGAATCTTCATGTGGCCCATATGTCATGACGACATTAGATGTTGATGCTACTTTCCATATGATCTCTCCACGCTTGGTAGTTAGAGGCATTAAGCCTTAATTTTGACCCCTGACTTTGTGTTTATAGATCAAGAAATTACGCAAATCAGGGGGATAAACAGAAGAAGAAGAAGAAAAAGAAGAAGAAGGCTTATTCTGCCTTTTTACATCAGTTGGAGCACGGATATTGGGAACCATAACTCTCTTCCTGCCATAAGAATATAGCAGTTCGGCCATGTGAGTAGCGTATGATCCGTCATCCGTCTGAGGAGCGTATGTTTCCGTGAACCGGGTCTTCTTTACGCCGAGGGGCTTATCCTAGCGTAATCTGGAGCTTTGTACAGGTTGGCGTAAAACTGAGGAAGTCCTCAATCGGCCGTCAGCATTCCGCGTAATCTTAAGAGCAGACAAATTCTTCTTTTGATGGCGTAAAAGCCGAAGGGTCGCCATTTATTTTCCCTTACGGTGATTGTTGGGACCATCTGCCTCCTTATAGGCGGGAGATGTATTTTTACGCGCAGGGCGCGGTATAGAATTCTGGATTGGTGCTAAGGCACTGCCAGAAGCTTTGTCTGCCATGTCACAAACGGGAGACAAAATTTTACGCCAGGGCGTGGTACAGACTTCTGGATTGGTGCTAAGGCACTACCAGAAGCTTTGTCTGCCATGTCACAGACGGGAGACAAAATTTTATGCGCAGGGCGCGGAGTAGACTTCTGGATTGGCACTAAGGCACTGCCAGAAGCTTTGTCTGCCACGTCATAGACGGGAGACAAAATTTTATGTGCGGGGCACGGAGTAGACTTCTGGATTGGCACTAAGGCACTGCCAGAAGCTTTGTCTGTCATGTCACAAATAGGAGACAATTTTACGCGCGGGGCACACATGTTGCGATGTTACAACCTTGTTGGTTGGAGAGAGAGAGCCCGCAGGAAGGGTAAAGGATGTCCGGGGCATCCATACTTTACGCAACTTCCTACTGTTTTGGACAGAGAGGGAACGAGAGCCACCCCCTGCGCTAAGCATGTCTTCATAAGCAGATTGGTTGAATTGGACGACCAGAGTCTTCTTCGTTGCTCCTACAGATGCAGCATCGTGTTGAGCAATGACTTTCTCGTCAGAAGAGAAAGTAGTCCCCAGCAGAGTCGCCATCTTGTGTTTGATAATAAACGAAAGAAATTGAAACTAGGTTTATACGAAACCCTTTCTTTGTTTACAAACAAGAAAAGAAGTACAATTAATCCTATACGAGGATGTTAAGTACAAAAATTTGATTCTGGGGAAATATTGTGATAGGAGTCTGATCTGCGGTCGATCACTTTGTCCCTTGGACCACACGATGACGAAAAAGTGCTGTAGAAGACGAAAAAGAAGCTTCAAAGAGTGCAGGAAAGGTTGAACTCTCGTTGCCAAAGCTCTCTATAGGTATTTTCTTGACCTTGACCTCTCTCTGTGACTTCTCAATTCTCTCCACCTTTTCTCCACCCTCGGATTCAACCCTGGACCTCCGTGGCCGGAGGTCTCTATTTATAGAGTTCAGTTACAGTCGACGTAGAAACCGAACAGCGGAGGGAGCTGCACCTTTTACGCGACGGTTATAATAACTGCTACCCATGTATGAATGATATCCTGAATCTGCGTGTGACGCGTGTCCCATTATGAGGTAACGTGTATAATCGCTCATCGAAGATCACGGCATGCAAGCCACGTAGGTAACTGCCCCTCGCGTAGAGAAGGTTGGCATGAAAGCCAAATAACTGTCACGTTGGCGTAAAAAGCCAAATAGTTATCTTGTTGGCGTAGAAGCCAAATAGTTATCTTGTTGGTGTAAAAACCAAATAGCTACCCTATTGGCGTAAAAGCCAAGTAGCTGCCCTATTGGCGTAAAAGCCAAGTAGCTGCATAACAGGTAACCAGCGTAAAGATAGCCAATTATCCTTTATTGACTGAGGTCTCGAGCGTATTCTAGGTCAAACAGCCTTATCACGCACCTTTGCAAATATAGTCTGAGTTGGCGTATTTCGAGGAGATAGCATACGGCGTACTTCTATAGTTGAAAGTAGCCAGGTCGACGTATTTCGAGGAGATAGCATACGGTGTACTCCTATAGCTGAAAATAGCCTAGTTGGCGTAACGTGCAGCAATGGTGATGTGAGCGTATTTAGCCCTAATTATAGCTCTCCCAGTCTTTAAAAGTAGAACCAAATCTCGTGCATTAAATGGAGATCTGCCCCCATCTCGCGCATTAACTGCAGAGACGTGCCTCGAGTTCTGTACGAAGAACAGCTTTTGACGTGGCGGTTGGTTTCGTCTCTTCCTGAGCATAAAAGCTCATCTCTGCCTGTGTAAAATAGGCAGCGTATTCCTTGAATGTGTAAACGACGTCTTATATCAAGGATTATGTCACTAAATGACAGTCTGGGGCTTTGTGCAGAATCATCATAACAGCCGTCCTCTCGATCGTCGTGCAGTACTCTTTGTCAAGAGTCAGGTTCACTGCTTCGTCTGACAGGTTCATTCGAAGAATACGAAGTATTCCTCGTACAACTTTTCGCTGCATTAAAAGCAGACATGTTTTATGCCGAAGTGGCGATGTAGCAACCTTTTTACGCCGAAGCAGTCTGGAAGTGCTGCTTTACGCGGGTTGTTATGGAGCTATGTTTTACGCCGAATAGCGTTGAAGCTCCGCTGTACGCCAATGGCTCTGAAGTCATATCTTACGCCACCCAGTGCTGAAGCTCTGTTTTATGCGGGCTTCATGCATGTTGGGGGTTTTACGCGTATAACTCCCCAGCCTATTTTTCATGCTTCTACAATTATCTCGAAGGGCCAGTACGTGTGCCAAAGCTCTGGTCAGAGTCTAATACACTCCCAGAGTGTATATATATATATATATATATATATATATATATATAATCAACCTTTAGTATGGTAAGACTCTCCCCACCCAATGTAACCTCACGGTCTCATGTCCATAACATGCAAGATCATGACCTCTAACTATTACAACGAGTCATAATAATATCTATGAATTTGCAAGACTATGTCACGAATCTTGTAAGCCTATACAAAATCACCATGAATAACTCAGAAAAGATTATGTCTCATGAATAGTGTCAGGTGTCCAATGGTATGACGTACTTGGTAAAGCAAGCACAAAAATATAGGATCGTGATATTAACTCTCTAAGTGACGTTACACGACTCCGCGTACGGCGTCAACACCCGAATATTATTAGGACATTAAGCAACGTCTTACGGTCCTAGGTTGAACAGATACATCACAGAAATAAATCAAGCAAATAATATTAAAGTAAGTACTGCAAGTTTGGCAAGGTACACTTGCATGGGGTTTGCATTCCTCCAATCGCTCCGGTAACAGTGAGATCTTCAGGTACTCCTCCGGATGCTGAAATAAACATTACCATCACTCTCAGAAGACATAAAATATCTAGGATTGACTACCCATAAGTTCAATTTGAACACAGGGGCAGAATTGACAGTTTTTTGTCAAAACGGGCTCCACATGTGGCCCACTTCGCACCAAAAAATCTGCCAAAGATAAAGTTCTCCAAATTCATCAAACTTAGTGTCTATGAGTCCAGAACGATAATACGAACCTAATAAAATATCCAGAACTGGATTCCGATGAGCCGGTCACAAAATTGCCTGTCAAGTAGAGCCGTGGGGCCCACGATACAGGGTTTCGTCAACGTTCTCAGAATCAAACCAAACTTGGGTCACAGGACCAGCGTAACGCTACGAATCTAATGGCTCAAGTTTTGTTGTGAAACGATAAACACACACGCAATTATGACGAGTGTCAGAACAGACCCGATACGGGGTTTTTCGACGGATATACGTTGATTCCGGTGTGCACACACATCCAAGTCAACTTTCGTGAAATCTCACATGTCCGTATTGATGATACGCGCCTTTTGATGCAATTCGCATACGACAAAGTCACCTCGTTTAGCGGGAGACTCCCAGTTTCAGGGAAATTCAGATTTTGAAAACCAAGTTTTTGGTCAACTTTACCCGTGAATAAAACACAACTTACAACAAATTAAAATATTACATGGTTTAAAACTTGGTTATATTATCTAATTTATTGTTTAATTAGAATTTAGAAATATTAAACAGGTTAGGAGAAAAATGGCCATGAACATGAAGCTTCGGGACAATTTTTGAACTCCAAAATTGGGTTATATTTTCTGTTTTTGCGTCGCGGTTTAGACCGACACAGGGTAGGATACCCCAATTTTATTGTACAGGGTTCGAGGGGGTCATACAGCGATCATATCGCAATAAGCCGATCAAAAATTGACACAGCGAGGAGGAAGAAAAACTTACCGGAACAAGGGTTGGCCGCAGTGTGCTATGCGTGAACGGTAGCGGCGCGACGGGTAGCTACGGCTGCTGAGGTGGTGGTCTTCGTCGCCGTCGGGGGAGGTGAGTCGGAAGGGACGTTGGGGTATGGCCGGGGTCGTCGGGTTCGTTGCAGCGGTCGGTGGCAGGAGCTAGTCGGGGATGGCGGGGTCGAAGTCGACCGGAGAAGATGAAGATGGTGATGGCGGTAGGGGTGGTCGGGTTTATATAGGGGTTGTGGCCGGCGGTTGCAGGGAGGTGGAGAGGTCGGGGCAGCGTTGGGAAGTTGAAGCGAAGGGTCGCGGTGGCGGGTGAACGGCCGGCAGGTTGCGGCGGAGATCAATCAGTCGGGATTCTATTTTCTACAGTTACTGTGTATTAGTTGTTAGGGTCGGGTTGGCGGGTTGTGGGTCGGGTTGGCGGGTTGTGGGTCGGGTCTAGATCCGAATCCACTAGGGTTGGTTTAATTTGGTTTGGTTCGATTCGGTTCAATCTGGTTCGGTTTGGTTTATTTAAAAACGATATTTTTAGCTAGTTTAAAAAATAGTTTTTGAGCCCAATAAATTTTAGAAAAAATTATACTATATCTAATTATTAATTTTATACTCAAAAATATAATTTTATAATATTTTAATATTTAATTTAATTTATAAAAATATTAATCCCTGAAGTACATTTATTTTAAATAATTAAAAGTCATAAAAAAATCCCAAAAATTCATAATTAAATTTCTAAAAAATCCGGGTGTTTATACCATGTCACATGCTCACTTATATGTGGCTACATACCCATGCGGCCTCGTCATCATGCGGCCAGAGTGTCCATCTGACCAAGGCCAAACATGAGCACGTATGCGGCCACAAAACTGTGCGGGCAGAGTGTCTATCCGACCAAGGCCAAATGAGAGCACGTATGTGGCCACAACGCCATGCGGCTAGAGTGCCCATCCGAACAAGGCCAAGTGAGAGCACATATGCGGCCACAATGTTATGCGTCCAAGATGTTACATGACTCTTGACTTACATAATCTTTTTATTACAACCTAATAAGATTTCTCGCACGATCAGTGTTGACTACATGTCCAGCTGACCAAGTCACGCACACAACGGGTTAAAAATAACCCCAAGATCTCATCCACAACATATCTTAAACAAGGCCTACGTGGCATCCTGCCCGTTGCATGCGACTACAGTTACAACCGCATTTTGTTGAAGAAGCCCTATGCGGCCACCAAACAAAGGCATATGCGGTATCGATAGTCCGTCAGCATGACGACTATAAATAGCAGGCTAGTATGTCCAATAGAGGAGGGGGTGATCTCAAGAGAGAGAAAATAGAAGAGAGAATCATCATTCCCTTGTCAGACCATCAACGGAGTAAAGGAGCCACTGTAGTGCTCGATCTCCATCGTCATGACCCAGATAAAAAATATTACACTTAGATATTATGTCTAGGATTTTTTTGTACTTTTTTGTTTATTGTTTACAAAAGTTCATTCACAACTTGTAATGGCGAACAAATCCATTCTCAATTTGTCCTAGCGAATTTCTTAGAAAACGAAAGCAGAAAATGACGCAAAAATACTTTATCCAAAACCTCGTAATGAAAATATTCAAAAAAAGCAACAACTGACCGGTCCCATCGAAGGGACTCTTATATGGAGCTCACTCGCTAAGACGCAGTCCTCTTCATCTAGGACTTATTCCAACAGAAGTCAAACCATGAGTTGGAATAATTCTCTTTTATTCATCCGCCACGATTCAATGCCGAAAGGGTCATTTTATATTAAGTTCAAATTTTGAGTCAAACTAGCCACAAGCCTTTACGTTGTGCGTCTCCCGATCGGATCGGGGATGGGGCACTACATAATATACCACCAAGAAAAAGTTTTGTCTCAAAACTTAAGAACAAGGGTCCTACCTACAACTCAACGAATAGCGAAAGGTACTTCTCCTTCATCTCTGCCTCAATTTTCCATGTCGATTCTTTGACCGAATTATTCCGCCACTGCACGCGAACCCTGAATACCGAACGATTCTGCAAAACCTTCTACTTGCGGTCCAAAATTTGCACAGGTTTCTCCGAGTATGACAAGTTTGCGCTCAGCACCAGTTGATCGAAGTTAACTACGTGACTTAGGTTATATACATAATTATGTAGTTGAGAAACGTGGAAGATATCGTGCACATCGCTAAGGCCGATGGTAGTACAATATGATAAGCTACCGCTGCCACTCTCTCGAGAATCTCGAAGGGACCAACAAACATTGGACTTTGTTTACCATTGACCCTGAACCGTAATACACCCCGCATCGAAGTAACTTTCAAGAACATGTGGTCCCGACCATGAATTTTAATGATCGTCGATGGGTATATGTATAACTCTTATGTCGACTCTGTGCAATGCGTAGTCTGTCTCGAATCATGCGGATCTTCTCGACGGCCTGCTCAACTAGTTCCGGTTCGAGTACCTGTCGCTCGTCAATTTCTTCCCAGCAAATCGGTGATCGACACTTTCTTCCATATAGCGCTTCATATGGTTCCATCTGGATGCTTGACTGATAAATATTGTTATATGTAAATTTTGCTAACGACAAGTGTGTGTCCCAACTAATCGTCAAGTCTATAGCACACAGCCGCAACATATCTTCAAGTATTTGGTTCACCCTCTCCATCTGGCCATCTGTTTATGCGGTATTAAAATTCAACTTTGTTCTCATTGCAGATTATAGGCTCGTCCAGAAATGTGACAAGAATTGCCCGTCTCTGTCTGAAATGGTCGTGGCAGGTACTCCGCGGAGTCACAATCTCGTCAATATAAATCTGCGCTAACCGATTAACGCTCCATGTTACTTTGATCGTGATAAAATGAGTAGACTTGGTCAATCTATCAATAATGACCTATATCACATTATTTCCTCGCGACGTCTTCGAAAAACCGGCTATGAAGTCCATTATGATATTGTCCCACTTCTACTTGAGAATGGAGAGGTTCTGCATTTCCCTGCCTGGCCGCTGATGCTCGGCCTTTACTTTGACAAGCCATATACTGCGACACAAAGGTTATGACATCCCATTTTATGCCGTGCCACCAAAAAATTGTGTGCAAGTCCTTATACATCTTGGTACTCCTGGAATGTAAAGAATACTTCACATAGTGGACTTTCGACATTATTTATCTCCTGAGTTCAAGATTGTTAGGAAGATATAATTTTCTTGACCCAACCCTATATAATCGGGCATGGGCTGTGGGTACGTCCAGCCTATGTAGCAGCATCAACGGTAAAATATTATCTTGGTCTACTAAACTATGTAACAATAATGATCCACAAGATATAATGTTATCTCAATATCAATGAATATGAATACTCAATCACAGAATCTATAAGGAAGAACAACGCACGAATATAATATAAAGAGAACATAAATATAAGTCAATAAATCTTACAATATAAGTCTATATGCTAATAATATCCAAATAAGTCTCCAAATAGAGGTAAGAAACTAATGTCATAGCTGGAGACAAATTCAGTACGTAATAAACTATCTATCTACTGAACTACCGCTAAGGTGTCCTCGGCCTCAACTCGGATGAGTCACTCCTGAGACACAGTCTCTAGATCTATATTTACTATGTCATGAGTCCCGTAGTGAGTAGGGTACCACTTCTCGAAGTCATCTGTAAAAAATATATCCATTCAGGATTGGAGCGAAGCACACCTCTAACAGCAGTTCCAATAAATGATAAAAACTATATAACAGTAAATAAAGAGAACTACAAGATAAGTAGAGCAAGAGAAGAAAATATACAAGATATATAATGTTATAAATAAATACAAGAGAGATGAGCATCATATACAAAAGTCAGAAAATACAACTAACTAAGTGAGTGAGTACTGGTTTCAACATGTGATCGGCTTGGAAACTTGCACAGGAATATGGCATGTTTAATCATACGTGAGGTGTATGATTAACACTCACAGGAAAACAAGAACTGCATGGGGGTATAATCACATATCTACACTAACACTCTCCGCCCCAACTGATATAGTGGATCCAACCTTGGCACGCTACCACATAGAATTCTCTAAGAAGGTAGCTAGGCTCCCCAGGAATTAGTGTCCATATAAGTACAAGAAAAACAGGGCTTGCATAGGATACGTCATGAACCACCAGGAATAACATCTCATGAAGGGATCCAAAAATACCAATCCATGTAATCATATGTCAAGAAGTCAAGTATATCTACACTAGATACAAGAAACATAGAAGATATCATAAATAGAAAACTATAAGAGAATGTACTCACCTAAAATCTGGTATAAAATGTCAACAGTATTTGTAACAGCGTCTCGAGGACCTAAATATGAATATCAAGTCAAAATAGTATTTTGGAACTATAAACATGTTATACTAACTTAAAACTAGGCCTCTAAGTCATTTCAAGGTCAACTAGGTCAATCCTTGCTAATATCTAAAGTATTTAGCTAATACTAGATTTCTAGCCAATACTAACTAATACTAGATATACACACTATATTATATATCATACACTATATATAATTCTAACATAACACTAACTTCTAGTACTTAGTCTCTAACTCATATACCTAGCTAATATCTCATGATAAATACCAAATACCTTAGTTGGACTCAATTACCTTAGTGTCATGATACTTTGGTATCACAACTCACCTACCCTAATTTACTTCTCATCATACCCAATACCCACTCTATACTAAACCTATACAATGCTCAAACACCACACCTATCATTGCTACCCATTACTCCTCTACTGCAGTCCTTCCTGATACTGAACCTGAGCTCCAACATGTTGCAGGATCCCCACACTTACTGCACACACCCCACACAATCCAAGTATACTTTTCCCTATGTCTGTACTTTACCTCTTCACTGAGTTAAAACTCATAATCTCTAATACTTGCAGTGAAACTCTCCCCAAGTCATGTACCACAATGATACTCTAATAACCTATGTACACACACACACACACACTGATACTTAATATATCAGTTTACCTGCTAGCCGGACCACATAACCCTCATCAACAACAACAACAACCTCAGTTCCCCCCATGCTGCTGTGGTCAGACAGACCACAACCCGATACCCCCTCATATCTAACTTGGACTATACCGGCTGCTACTTGGTAAACCAGTCTACTGTTGGTCCTAATAGCAGTGCACACTAGTGCAATGCCTACCCCCTTGATCCCTTCAAATCACACATATAATTATATAAATACACATAGTGATCTATGTTCAGTCACAATAGTCTACCTGAGCCCTTGCTCAAGTATCACTCACTGATACATAGTATTAGTTCAGTTCTCATGCTCTGAATACTCCCACACCTGAACACAATCACAATTGTGCACAATACCAAACCTCGTTACATACAATTAACTACACATATACACAGCTCTATGATATTGTCACTCTCCGTTCCCGATACACATATTTGGAATATATCAGTTTTTTTGCTTATATTATTTCTTGCTTGCATGGTTAATTAGGTTGCATGTCATGGAGACTAGACCAATTCTTTGGTTCACTTGGCTCTTGGTTTAATTGTTGGGTTAATTTAGTCATAAGAGAACCCATGATCCAAACCTTAACCCTAGCTATATAAGCTAACTTCTTTCTCTCTTCCCTCATTCTTTATTTTCTCCTCTTTCTTTTATTTCTAGTCAAGTACACCTTGCATGACATGAAGAAATCCTAAATTTTCATTCTTGCCCTTTTATTGTATTTTATTATTCTCATATGTGTACATTATGATTCTAAGCATTTTTAATACTTGGAGTTTTTGGTTTTGATGGATAAAATTTAGTAGATCTATATTTTAGTTAAGGATTTTTATGGGTTCCAAATTTTTTTCTTGGTTTTGATCTATTAAAACATGGTATTTTAGAAAAAAAAAAGTTTTTGTGGTTAATGGAGCACTTCATTTTGAGCATTTTGGCTTTTGATTCAATTGATTCAGAGTTGAAATAATTTTTTTATGGAGAAAACAATTTTTGATTTTTGGAGCTTTTCCGCCTTGGCTGAACTTGCTGTCTGGAGAAGACGAAGTGCTCATGCGGCAAGCATCATATGCAGCAGAGAGTGCTATGCGACTTGACCTATGCGGCCTAATCTCTGTGCCGCATATACCTTCCAACATGCATCCATCTTGTTGGATGCATGACTGATTATTACACAAAGTATTCTGAACCTAAGTTCTTGGAAAAGTCCTAAGTGACAGAACTTCTTATGTTTTACTTGCTAAACGAATGAGAAATTTTCTAAGTCCAAGAGGAATCTATGCGGCAAGAAGAGCATGTGGCAAAGCAGACTATGCAGCCTCTTTTCTTCTTGATACATAACTCTATTTTGCCCTTGCACATTTTTCTATGAGTTTGGCTTTCCTTCCTAACACTTTATGGCTTTTCATATCCATCGTATCAAGTCACTTCTCTGACTTATAATTAATGACCATCATTCGGCACTTGTCCTAAGGTGTGGACTTTGCCTTGACCTATGCGGCCTGACTCTTATGCGGCCTGGACCCTATGTGGCACCGACTACTATGCGGCCTTGACCAATGCGACATTAATCACATGTGTCCCTAGTTCTTATGTGGCCCCATGTGCATATTTTATTATTTTTCTTAGTTGGATGTTTTATTGGATTTTGTGATTCTATGTATGTTATAAATGATTGTAAATGCATGAGAACTAAGTGACAATGTGTTGTACCTGACTATATGCTTAACCCGACTATGAGTAGAAATAGACTATACAGCCAAGTGACTATGACTACCTATGTGTCTGACTCGACCCATGTGTTGCTATGTGCTAGAACTCATGTGATTTACTAATAATTAGTGACTTGACTCGACTATTGGTATCCGTACTGATACACTTACTACATGCTATGTGTTCCTACGTGCTAAGTGCTCCTACATGATTATGTTACATATTTTACACCGAGGTATACCTATGTGCTATACGATATGTGATATAATACAATTCCTCCAGCATGAACATGATAGTTGGTTAATAACCAAGCATGGCTAGGACTTGTGTTGATTGTTGCATCACGCTGGGGTAAATCCAAATTGAACTGCCAAGTGACAAAGTGGATTCATATCTAGTGTGTCCGTACTGCGGTACGACATGTAAAAAAAATAACATGTGACTACGCCATGTGATTCCAACTAACCATAGGGTTAACTAGACAACTAAAATATGTAGAGCATTGGGAGGCAGAAAATCCCCAGATCGTGCTTAACTAGCCACCCTCAATCATATGGGGAGTGAAGGCTGCCCCCATGGATATTGTTTAAATCCTCATTAGTGGATAAAAATATTCGAGTATTATATTGTACTATGTATTCTATGCGATCTTAGCACGGTAGCCTTCCGAGGGGCCGGTACATACTACTATGTGCTACGCGGTGATTTATGGCTCGGCTAGCCCCTGCTAGAACATGGCTTGACCTGAGGATTCCTGTTATATGCATAATTTTTCTGGGATAACCCAGACTCCACCTAGTAAGACGTACAAATGATTGGTCGATTATATAACTGAACTCATTTGTGATTGTATCTTCTGTTAAATAGTTTAGGGACATGGACTATCATGGTACGATGGTCTAACCCTTGTCCTTGTTTGGTTGTAGGATTATATTGTTGTATCACGATAGGCTATGAACCAAAACTATGAGACATGACTATATATATATATATATATATATATATATATATTCTTTCTGGTTTTGTTTTATCATTCATGCTTTCTTTGTGGTACTTGTTATTTGGGGTCTAACCCCATTGGTTTTGCATGGTCAGGTTTAGTGCCAGCACCCGAGGATCATGCGTACTTCCCCCTAGACAATGGCGTGCACCAGATGGATGGTCGTTGAGGGACACAAGTGGGTTTCTTGATCACTGCTCGTTATTGCACATTTTACTCTTTTTTGCGTTTAGCCACCAACGCTTGTTAGCCGTAAATCTGGACTTTAGTCTTCTTATATGATTGTAATTAATTAGACTGTATTTGATCGTGGTCATGTACTTTTGCTACTCTGCCATCTTGTTATTTTGTGTGGCCGATTTCCAAAATATTGTGGCAAGGCGTTTGGGACGCCTTACTTTCTTGTCATACATGTTCTATGTTTATTATCCTTACTTGCCAGATTGAGACATTAGATGTTCTATGTGACCCTAAGTGACTTGCTTGTAGTATGCACCCACTTGTCTAGTTACAGTCGTACGACATTTTATACCTTGTACGAGGGAGATGTTCATGTTCGTCTCCGTATTCCGGTACTGGGGCGTAGCAGATACACACATATGTATAACACACATAAACTCCTAGTTGATACTTTTATCAAGTACCTATTTACTATCTAGTATATTACAAGTAAATTTATAGATGAATATAGTAGTTTACATCCACTGTGATACAATATATATCCTATATGCCAATTAATCAAACACAAGTGGTACATAATCTCAATATCATACTACTCTATGATACTCTTGTGATACACCCTTGATACTGTCACGCCCTAGTCCCAAAATACCGAGGGACTGGACGCGTGATAATGGCCAGCAGCACGCACCGATGGACAAACCCAATTTAATGGATCCATCGGGGCATACTTAAGCTGTATTATAATAGTCAGGGTTTACTAATCTCATCCACAGAATAAAGATAGCAATATCAGCAAAAGAAATAAATAACATCCAGTTACAAGTAATTAAAAATCGGGGAACAACCCGATATTAAGTCTGTTTACAAAAGTTCATTTAAACAGGAAATAAAGAGTTTATTTGCCATAACAACTGAGCATGGAAGAAGCAGTTATTCAGGAGAAGTCCTCAGCGATCACCTAGTCCTCAGGTTCCGGTACTGCTTCGAGAAGTGCTCCTGTTCCGTACCCCTCAGGGTAGATATCGTCTACTAATCCTGGGGACATAATCCATTCCAGGTCCTCAGGGGACATAGCAAGGTACAGAAAATACAAGCCAAAATAAATGCAGTACATAAATAAAGGAAACAATGGGGTAAATAATTAAACCAGCTAAGTGATATGCAAGTGAGAGTTTTAGTCATACTCAGGCTGAGACTACTACAGGATCAGTGTCGAAGAAACCATAGCAGTATTTTCTCGAAGGGCCAGAACTTGCACCAAAGCTCTGTATCAGAGATAAGACACTTCCAGATGACAATAATTATAATATAATCAGCCTTGATATGGTAATACTCTCCCCACCCAATGTAATCTCACGTTACAGTTCACAATGTTCATGTTACGCAAGATCAATACTAATGCAATAAGTCACGATAAAATCTAAGCATGTAAAGATGTCATAAACCTGTATCCTATACAGAATCACCTTGAATATTTCAGGAAGATTCTGTCTCATGATTCGTGTCAAGTGTCCTGGGTATAATATACTTGATAGGGCAAGTACGATAATGTAAATGTCGCGATATCCATCTCTAGGTGATGTTACACAACCCCGCGTACGGTGTTGGCACCCGACTATTAATCGGAAGCTAAGTAAGTCACACGGCCCTAGGGTTGAGCAAGTACAACAGTCACAGAAAATAAAGCAAGAGAACAAAATGAATCAATAAGCTGCAATTTATGGTAAGGTACACTTGCCTGGGTTTTTGGCTCCAATTGTCGCTCTGGTTGCTAAAATAGACATCACTATTAGATCCAGAAAATATTAATCAGCTAGAAATGCCTGTTCTTGAGTCCAATTTGGAGACAAGGGCAAAAATAACAATTTCGGGTCAAGGCGAGGTCCACATGTGGGCCGCTTTGCACCAAAAAATACGTTAGGGTCAAAGGTCTCCAAATCTGTCCAACTTAGTGTCAACTGGTCAGGAACGATGATACGAACCCAACGGAACTTCTAGAATTGGATTCCGATGAGCCGTTCTCAAAATCGCCCGTCAAATAGAGCTTGTGGGGCCCACGACACGCGATTTTGTCAACGTTCTCAGAATCGAACCAAACTTGGCTCACAGGACCAGCGTATTGCTAAGAGTCCGATAGCGCAAGTTTTGTCTCGATCCGACGCGTGTACACTAAGTTACAGCGAGATTCAGAAAGGTCGAATACGGGGCGGTGTCCGCGGATACGCATTGATTCTGGTGTGCACGCACATCCGAATCAGCTTCTGAGAAATCCTGCACGTCCGTATCAACGACGCGCACGTATCTGTGAAGACCGCACGCGACCAAGTCATCCCGTTTGGCGGGGCATACTCGGTTCTGGGGTAAAACATGGCGTTGGTTTTCCTGTTTTTGTACCGCGGTTCACGATTACCACAGGACGCGATGCACCGAGCGGGTTGCACGGGAACCGAGGGGGTCATACAGGCTACGCGATGCAACTGACGGAATCGAAAATAGAGCTGCAAAGAGAGAGATATGAGTACCTGAACAGGGCTCCGGAAAACTGCATTTCTCGTGTCCGACATGTGTCCGAATCGTGTCTGAGCTAGGGTTTGAGTCTGGGTCGCTGGGAGTGGTGGTTCAGGCCGGCGGAGGTCAGCGAGAGCTCGGGGATGCCTCAGGGAGGCCGGGCGACGCTCGGCTGAGTCGGCCGGAGCTGGGTCGCCGAGTCGGCTGCAGGTGGAGATCGGCGCGAGTGCCGGAGGGGCGGGCTCGGGGTCTGCGGGTGGCGTAGGATTCGCCGGCGAGGTCGAGGGCTAGAGGAGGGTTCTGGCTAGGGCGGGCTGGCCTCGGCGGGGCGAGCTGCTCGTCTGAGTCGGCCGGAGAAGCGGGCGGCAGCGTCTAGGGTTCAGGGGGTGAAGTGGTGGCCGGATTCGAGGGACTAGCTTTTATAGGCCAGAGAGGGAGAGGAGGAGGCGGACGGTGAGGGGGGGGAGGAACCGGAGGGTCGGCAGACGTTCAGGAAGCCGGAGCGGCTGTCGGCGGCGGGGGAAGGTCAGGGGTCGGGGGCTGCTGCGTTTGGGAGAGAAGGAGACTAACGGGTTCGGGCGGACGGGCGGACGGGTCGGGTCTACGGATCCGGCCCGATCCAAAACACTGCGTGTCGGGTCTGGGCTAGTGGGTCGGGTCTGGGTTGGACCCGGATCTGACCCGCTAAGGATTGGGTTTGGTTCAATGAACCCGGTCTGGTTCAAAAATTGGTTTGGTTTGGTTTATTTTAAATAAACCCGGTTTATTTTGGTTTAATTAATTAATTAGTTTTTAGGACTTTTAAAATATTTCTGGGGTCCAATAAATTACCGAAAAATTACCCTATGTCCAGTTTTTCATTTTACACCATAAAATATTATTTTCATAATATTTTAATATTATTTATTATCATTTAAAAAATCACTTAATAATTAAAATACCTGAATTTAGTTACAGAAAAATCCCAGAAAATTCCAAAAAATTATGAAAAATCCAAATTTAAAAATTTCTTAAAAATCAGGGGGTTTACAATCTACCCCCCTTAAGAGGATTGCGTCTTCGCAATCAAAGAATAATCGGTCAACAGAGATGACACGGTTGCAAAATTTATTCAAAATAGAAAATCAAGGTTGAGGGTTTAAACGCATAGGAAAAATTATTTCCTTAAGAAATAAAAGTTATGCAATTTCCCAAATGTAGAAAATATAGAGAATTACAGTTTAAAAAAAAACAGTTTTATCCTTTTAAAAAAATTTATCAGTTTTAACATTTATAAAACATTCTAAATTATTGGTAAGTTCAAAATTACTTAGATTAACACTAGGTTATCAATTATTCACAAGTTAAAACTATCAGGTTAAGTCTAGGGTCACGAACCAGCAGGTACGAACTACAAAAATGCTAGAAACGGAACTACAAAAACTTACTCGCATTAGCTACTCCATGATTCTGCGCGTCTCCCACAGTCATCGCGAAAGCTTGGCCGCGTCCTTGAGGTGGTGCCCTCTGTTGTTGCTGGGCTTGCTGGTAGGGTGCTTCTTGAAGTGCCAAGGGTGGCCTTGGTTGATGTCCTCCTAGTGATGGTAGAGCTTGTTGGTTTGCCCTTGGTGCTCCTTCTCCACGTTGAGTGCAATCCCTTACCGAATGCTGACGGGATCCACATGCTAAACATAGCCCTAATCTGCGTCGGCATTCCTTGGCGAGATGGCCTACTTTGCCACAGTAGTGACAAGTAGAAAGGACTATCACTTGTGGTGTAGCTGCTTTCTGCTGTTGGTGAGGTCTCTTTGCAGCTTCTTCTTGTGGTGCTCTGGCTGTTGCTGATGGGGAAGGCCGCTTCAGACTGGTCTCTCTCCTGGTGACGCGCTCTATGCGTCGGGCTGCAGCAAGGATGTCCGAGTACGATGTTGGTGCAACGGATCCAATTAGTTTCTGTAACTCGAAGTTGAGTCCATCGAAAAACTTCTCGGCCTTCTCTTCTTCTGTCGGGATCAATATTGGGGCGAAGCGACTTAGACGAATGAACTCGGCGTTGTACTCTTCCACCGTCATAGCATCCTGAGTGAGACGATTGAACTTGTCCCGAAGTTCTGATCGAGCGATAGCCGGAATGTACATATCCTGAAAGAGTCTGGAGAACTCTTCCCAAGTAACTCGGTCTGGTCCAAGCCTGGTCTCCTCGGATAGCCACCAGTGATGAGCATTGTCCGTCAATTGCATTCTGACGGCAGTCATCCAACGTTCCCGTGGAAGCTCAGCTGCTTCTAATTGATACCGAATGTTGGTGAGCCATTCATGAACTTCTGTTGGTCCTTCTTTGCCCGAAAAGGTACGGGGCTTCAGCTGGCAGAAATCGGTGATAGAGCCCGTCATTGGTCGTCGAGCTGGTAGGTTGACCTGCTCCAGTACATTTACTATGTTGTTCCTCAAGTACTCAGCCTCGCGACGCTGGGCCTCATTTTGGATTTGTTGCTGGGCTTGCATCATTGCGTAGATCATTTGGAATATTTGTTGCCCGTCTGCTGTCCTTGTGGGAATACAGGCATCGGTGGAATGAACTACGGCAGGGGCGAAATGTCATCACGCCGAAATCTAGAAGCTTGATGATCTGCTTGGCTGCTTCGGTGAGTAGAGGGATCTCCACTCAATGGCGTCACTTTATCTTCTTCGTAGGTGGCTTCAGCACCTATTGGTGTTCTTGCTGGAGTTCCGTCGTTTACTTGTGAATCCATTACTCTGCATCAAAAATAAACTATAAGAGGCGCACAGGAATCAAGGCAAGATGCAAGTCAAAAATTAGTTTGAATACGATATAGATATCAAAAATGATTCAAGCAAGTGGATGAGATCCTAAAAACTTATCCTATTCTTATTGCAGGCCTGTTCGGTCCCTAAGTTGAAACCGAACGATTTTAGTCGTTGACCTGTATGGGCCACCACAAAAACCATGTCACGCCCCAGTCCCAAAATACCGAGGGACTGGACGCGTGATAATGGCCAGCAGCACACACCGATGGATAAACCCAATTTAATGGATCCATCGGGGCATACTTAAGCTGTATTACAATAGTCAGGGTTTACTAATCTCATCCACGGAATAAAGATAGCAATATCAGCAAAAGAAATAAACAGGAAATACAGAGTTTATTTGCCATAACAACTGAGCATGGAAGAAGCAGTTGTTCAGGAGAAGTCCTCAGCGATCACATAGTCCTCAGGTTCCGGTACTGCTTCAAGAAGTGCTCCTGTTCCGTACCCCTCAGGGTAGATATCGTCTGCTAATCCTGGGGATTTAATCCATTCCAGGTCCTCAGGGGACATAGCAAGGTACAGAAAATACAAGCCAAAATAAATGTAGTACAGAAATAAAGGAAACAATAGGGTAAATAATTGAACCAGCTAAGTGATATGCAAGTGAGAGTTTTAGTCATACTCAGGCTGAGACTACTACAGGATCAGTGTCGAAGAAACCATAGCATTATTTTCTCGAAGGGCCAAAACTTGGGCCAAAGCTCTGTATCAGAGACTAAGACACCTCCAGATGACAATAATTATAATATAATCAGCCTTGATATGGTAATACTCTCCCCATCTAATATAATCTCACGTTACAGTTCACAATATTCATGTTACGCAAGATCAATACTAATGCAATAAGTCAGGATAAAATCTAAGCATGTAAAGATGTCATAAACCTGTATCCTATACAGAATCACCTTGAATATTTCAGGAAGATTCTGTCTCATGATTTGTGTCAAGTGTCCTGGGTATAATGTACTTGATAGGGCAAGTACGATAATATAAATGTCGAGATATCCATCTTTAGGTGACGTTACACAACCCCGCGTACGGTATTGGCACCCGACAATTAATCGGAAGCTAAGTAAGTCACACGGCCCTAGGGTTGAGCAAGTACAACAGTCACAGAAAATAAAGCAAGAGAACAAAATGAATCAATAAGCTGTAATTTATGGCAAGGTACACTTGCCTGGGTTTTTGGCTCCAATTATCGCTCTGGCTTCAGCGAGGATTTCAGGCAGTACTCCGGTTGCTGAAATAGACATCACCATTAGATCCAGAAAATATTAATTAGCTAAAAATGCCTGTTCTTGAGTCCAATTTGGAGACAAGGGCAAAAATGACAATTTTGGGTCAAGGCGGGGTCCACATGTGGGCCGCTTTGCACCGAAAAATACGTCAGGGTCAAAGGTCTCCAAATCTGTCCAACTTAGTGTCAACAGGTCAGGAACGATGATACGAACCCAATGGAACTTCCAGAATTGGATTCCGATGAGCCGTTCTCAAAATCGCCCGTCAAGTGGAGCCTGTGGGGCCCATGACACTCGATTTTGTCAACGTTCTCAGAATCGAACCAAACTTGGCTCACAGGACCAGCGTATTGCTAAGAGTCCTATGGCATAAGTTTTGTCTTGATTTGACGTGTGTACACTAAGTTACAGTGAGATTCAGAAAGGTCGAATACGGGGCGGTGTCCGCGGATACGCATTAATTTCGGTGTACATGCACATCCGAATCAGCTTCTGCGAAATCCCGCATGTCCGTATCAATGACACGCACGTATCTGTGAAGACCGCACGTGACCAAGTCGTCCCGTTTGGCGGGGCGTACTCGGTTCTGGGGTAAAACAGGGCATTGGTTTTCCTGTTTTTGGATCGCGGTTCACGATCACCACAGGACGCGATGCACCGAGCGGGTTGCACGGGCACCGAGGGGGTCATATAGGCTACGCGATGCAACCGACGGAATCGAAAACAGAGCTGCGAAGAGAGAGATATGAGTACCTGAACAGGGCTCCGGGAAACTGCGTTTCTCGTGTCCGACACGTGTCCGAATCGTGTCTGAGCTAGGGCTTGAGTCTGGGTCGCTGGGAGTTGTGGTTCAGGCCGGCGGAGGTCAGCGAGGGCTCGGGGATGCCTCGGGGAGGCCGGGCGGCGCTCGGCTGAGTCGGCCTGAGCTGGGTCGCCGGAGTCGGCTGCGGGTGGAGATCGGGGCGAGTACTGGAGGGGCGGGCTCGGGGTCTGCGGGAGGCATAGAATTCGTCGACGAGGTCGAGGGATGGAGGAGGGCGCTGGCTAGGGGGGGCTGGCCTCGGCGGGGTGAGCTGCTCGTCTGAGTCGGTCGGAGAAGCGGGCGTCGGCGTCTAGGGTTCAGGGGGTGAAGTGGTGGCCGGATTTGAGGGACTAGCTTTTATAGGCCGGAGAGGGAGAGGAGGAGGTGGACGGTGAGGGGGACAGGAACCGGAGGGTCGGCGGACGTTCAGGAAGCCGGAGCGGCGCGGCTGCCAGCGGCGAGGGAAGTTCAGGGGTCGGGCGGTGTTTGTGGTATTAAACGAAAGAATGAAAGTGTATTTCAATGACGGGGTTTATAAGAGACCCGCGCCCTTTGGTTTACAAACAAACTTGTACAATATAATCCTATACGAGGATGTGGGAGTACAATTTATTTAATCTGGGTATAAATTGCTATAGGTGTCTGATCTGCGGTCGATCACTTTAGCCCTTGGACTACACGATATTGAAGAAGTGCCGTGGAAGACAGGATACAGCTTCGGAGGTTGCAAAGGAGGGTGGATGCGCGATGATGAAGGTCATCGCTCCCTGTTCCTTGCCCGAGCTCTGGGTTCTTCTCTCTCTCTCTCTCTCTATCTCTCCTCCTTGATCTCTGGTTCGATGACCTTGTCCGATCTTCGAGTTTTTTAGTTTTTCGACCTCTCCTCCTCTCTCTTTTTCCTCTTTCTTTTCTCCTCGATAGGGGTCTCTATTTATAGAGTTTTGGTGACAGTGACCACTCCGTCGGTGTAACAACCGAGGAGTGGACAGTACAGCACCCCTTTACACAACGGTTTAAAATAACTAATGCCTGCGTGTAAATGACCTTTTGAGTGAGCATGTGACGCGTGTCCAACTAAGGGGACAAAACGCGTATATCTGCTACGAAGATCATGGCGTAGAAGCCACGTAGGTAGGTATCCCTTGTGTAGCAGAGGTTGGCGTAAAAGCCAAGTGACTGTCACCTTGGCGTAGAAGCCAAAATAGGCATAGAAGCCGAACAGGCATAGAAGCCGAATAGGCATAGAAGCCGAACAGGCATAGAAGCCGAATGGGCATAGAAGCCGAATGGTCGTAGAGACTGAGAGGGCGTTGGAAGTCGAGGGAGCACTGATCCTGAGCGGGCGTAGAAGCCACTGCGTACCGTGCCGAAGTGCTGATGTGGACGTCTTAGCCGAAATTACGACTTTCGAAGATATAATCAAATCTTCTACAGAGATTTGCCATCATCTTGTGCATTAAATGCGGAGACGTGTTTTGAAGGTCTGCAGCCCTTCTGTGCATCCGTCGCAGAGACGTGCCTTGAGGGAAACTGTCACTGCTCTGTGTAATTAGACGTAGAGACGTGCCTCGAGCCCCGTATGAAGTGCAGCTTTTGATGTGGCAGCGGTTTGTCTTACTGTGGAGCATAAAACAGCTCATGTTTGCCTGTGTAAAGCAAGGCAGCGTATTCCTTTGTACGCGAAAGAGCGGTTTACGCTGGGGGACTTTGGTAAACGACGGTTTGGTGATATTTTAACCAAATTCTCTGCATTAAATGCAGAGATCCACCATCATACTGTGGGGTACGTCCCGAGGGGTCTGCCATCGTTTCCAGCCATCGTCTGGGTAGCCGTGCAGCACTTTTTTGTCAGGAGTCAGAGGCCAGGTTCACCGCGTGACTTGACAGGTTCATTTCGGGGAAGACGAAGCGTTCCTCGTACGCATTAACGCAGCTTTGAGAGCGACTGAGTTTTACGCTATGGAGGCGATAAAGATATCTGTTTATGCTGGGGCGGCCTGGACGTACCGTACTTACGCGGATGGTCCTTTGAGCTCATATTTCATGCTGTATTTGGCGGAAGAGCTCTGTTGCATGTTCGACGGCTCTAGAGGCCTCTGCTTACGCTGCTCTGCTTTAAGATGCCGCGTGGATCCTCCCAGCGTATTTTTCATGCTTCTACAAGACCCCCTTCAAAGCTTTTAAATTCCTCGGAATTTGAAATGCTTTTGTCACTACCACGTTCCGAAAACAGGGGTATTTTTTTGACTTTTTATAATATTTAATATTATTGGTAGTTATAATTAAATAATTGCATGATAGTATATTTGATTTAAATAAATGTGTGATGTGTAATTTAAATATAATATTATATACAGTGTTCATTTATTTTGAGCTAGCAGACTTGACCTAGAAGCCTAGTAGATGAACACCTGTCGAAATTATAGAATTTTGTATTTAATTGATTTATTTAGAATTTATTTATTGGAGATTGTAATTAATTAATGTATTTTAATTAATTATTGCGCATTGCCTTTGTTTCAATATTTGGAGCGCTATCCTGACTTTTGTCTTCCAACAAATTTCACAATCTTGCCCTAGACATGCCCGCCTTCCATTCTGCTATTTTTTGCAACTCATAATTATGTTCCCTGTGCATTGTTTCTAGCCGCACAAAAATCGTCGCGGACGTTATTTAATAAATCCCTATTTTGTATCGTTGTGCGTTCCAATCGAAATTGGGGACAATCTTGACCTATTTTTCGTGCGGCCCAAATTAGGGAAATATTCTGTTATGAGTCTTCTTCATTATTGGTATTGATGACCTGACCTGATCTTGTCCCCATGTACTCCTAATTAATTTTAGAACACAACTTGCATTTATTTCTAATTAAATTGAGGATACTATTTTAACTGATTATGAAATTCCAATTTAGTTCCAGTACACTGCTAATTGAGCCAATACCGATCTTACAGCGCCCCTGACCCTACAAAACACCGGACACCGAATCGCCCGCCAAATTTTCGTCATTTTATGCGTCTGTGCAAATACCCAAATTTAAGGGGGCTAATTTGCAAATTTGCAGTTTGTGTCAACACCTCATTTGTTTAAACCAATGAGGGAGCCTAATAATTATTTAATTAAAACCTCACCCTCATCCCTACATCAATTATTTTCCCTCATGACAAATCTGGACCACTCATTCATTGAGTGCATCCTCACCCTTCATCAAAACCCTCTCTCCCTATTTAATGATTTGTCACATCAACCCTAATCCCTAGAAAACCTAGGTAACCACCCTCCTCACAAGCCTCCACCTCCCTCTCTCCTACGTATGTAATCCTTCTCCCCTTCAATTTTCCTTTTCTTCTTCTTTTCTTCTTCTCTTCCTTCTCCTTCTTCTTTATTTTTGAATTCAAAGGAAGAAGAAGGGGGGGAACACTGTTCACCCCCCATATACTGTTCACCGAGTCTGCGCTGCACCCGGCCGGCGCTGCCCACGCGTCCGGCGGCCAACCCGCTGGCTGCTCCGACTGCCTGCCGGTTCTCCAAGCTCCGACCCCTTGCTCCGGCTGCTCTTCCTCCCACCTTCTCCATATATCACCACCACCATCTCCATCTATCATCATCATCAGCGACTCCACCACCAGTACGATCCCCCTCCGGCCTCCTCCAGTACGAGATCCCCCTCCCGGCGGCCACCAACTGCTGCACTCCACCCGCCGACTTCCTCCGGCGGCCTGCCAAGTCCAGCCCCATTTCCTCCCTGCTGCTCCTCCCCCTGTGTACACCCTCCGGCGGACCAGGAGCTCCACCACCATCATCGAGCCCCTGCAGTAAGTCCCTCTCTCCCTCCTTCTTTATATACATATATATATATATATGTATATATATATATATATAATGTATGTATATTAGTACAATGTATTTGTATATATTAATGTGTAGGTATATGTGTATAGTATTATTTTAAATTAATGTTTAATAGTATATATAATTTTGGTATACGTACAAATATATACTTCGCCTATACTTAAAATATATTTTAATTGTATGGGTATGCATGTATATATATTTAGTATATATATGTAATCAATAATTGGTATATATGTATGTATTATTAAATGGTACATGTATATATTGTATATATATTTAAGTTAGTAAAAAATATATATTTGGTATATAAATGCATATATATATATATTAGTATATGTAATTGATGTATGTTTAATAAAAACATATTTGGCATATGTAAATAAATGTAGCATAATATATAAACGTATTTTGTTGTATATGCATATGTATATATATATTTAATGTGATTTATATATATATACGTATTTAAATGAATATGTATATGTGTATTTCATTTAATATATATGTGTATGTAAATTGGTATAAAAATATACAATGTTTGGTATATGTAAATATATTTTGTATATATATACTTAATATATTTCCAAATATGTATATTAGTATAAATGTATATGTATATATTTTTGTACATACAATTAATATATTGTATATGTATTTAATGTGATGTATTAGTATTAGTATATATTTTAATAATGATGTTAACAATATATATATAGTAAATTGTATTTTGACATATATATATGGTACATAAATAATTGTTCAACTAATATATATATTATACATGAATTAAATGGTATATATATATCTTGTATATGTATTTATTTTGGTGCATGTATAAAATATTGTAAGTATTAATAAGTGTAATATGTTTTACGTATTCCTACTAGATGACCCTAGCTGACTAGTGCCCTGCCTGGCATGGCCCTGAGGCCAGTATTTATAGACTGTGTTAGTGTAGCATCTGATGCAAATATGGTTTTGCTTTGTGTTATGTCTATAGGACTGTTGGTTTACCCAGGGGATACTCTGGAACAGGACATCCAATAAATACCAGCTAAGGACCCAAGACAAGTACATTCTCTGATAATTTCCAATTTTTGATAATTCCTATAAAGTTCAATAATCTAGAAATGTTACATCTGAATCCTTGACACTGTGCTACATGGACTAGTATAGCTTGGATCTGCAGTCATGAGATGTTACCTTGATTATCGTATTGACATTATACACGACATATATATTAGACATCGTACATGATAGACTGGACTTGCTCGTGTATCGTGACGTGTCATGGTTGGATCCACAGTACTAGTTGGGGGCGGGGAAGTAGTTAGTAAGAAATATGATCATAACCTCTTATTGCAGTGTAGAAATTGTAAGTGTTAATCATGCTCTTCACCCATGATTAGCCAGGCCCTATAGCTATCGTATATGTTCCCAAGCCGATCACATTTCGAAACTACTATTTCAAACACTTAGAATAGATTACAGTTCCCTATTTAAATCATATACTACATCACCCGTATATGATACTGTTCCTTGTTCTTTTCATTTTCATATATGCGCTGACTATGTCATATTGCCTATTGCCTGTTCCTTTACATTGCCTGTCTCTTTATATTTTTCCATTACATTATTCACTGTCTTCTCAGTATCTAGCATCATCTGTTTATTACTTTATAGTCCTTATCAATTATATGGAACTGTTATTTGAGATTTGTACGTTGCTCCTTCCTGACTGGAAACATTTTTCCAGACTATGCCTTAGAGGACCGCTGTCCGACACTTTATGGACCATATGGTGAGTAGCTGCAGACTTGGTTGTTTAGTCGTGATTCCGGGAGGTCTAGCCGGAATCACTAATTCTTCTAGTTTTCTGATTAGTTCTTTTAGCAGACTATTGGTACCGGATTTGTCTCCGACATTTTTGATGACTTGGATATTGTTGAGTTAGTTATTACTTTTTGGACTTGTGTTGTATTTAAATTTTGTTCGATATCTTATCGTGCTGTCATCCTGTGATTGAGTATGTATTCATTTTATTTGTGTCATCCGTGCCTCCTTATGGAGATTGGATGCTTGTGTGAGATTTGGCTAGATAGTATCAAGACCCTGACAGCGTTCTACCGTCGATGCTGCGGCGTAGGCTGGACGTACCCACGCACCCGTGCCCTAAACCGGGTGCGGGTCGTGACACGTTTTGAATGAAGCATGAATGGCCCCTCGTAACCCGAAACATTTCTGAGTGGAGCATGGAAACGGTCAAGTTTGACGCGTTCTTTCAGGCCAGTCTTAATAGCGGATTTATTGGGAGTAGGTGTGACCTCGCTTGCCTATAAAAGGGCTGAGGAGTTAACCTGTTTCTTCCCATATTTCCTTTCACCATGCTGAGATGATCGCCGGAGTTCGTCGGGTCGACCTGAGAAAGAAGAAGACCATGTTCTTCCAGCATGTAAGGAGCCGAAAAAGACGGCGTCTTCGAGCAAGTGTCCATTGCAACGATGGATCATGGAAGGATATCTTAGCCTCCCTTGCTCGGGATAATCAGCAACTTTGT
The DNA here is from genome assembly GCA_036927795.1 of Iris macrosiphon. Taxonomy (NCBI): domain Eukaryota; kingdom Viridiplantae; phylum Streptophyta; class Magnoliopsida; order Asparagales; family Iridaceae; genus Iris; species Iris macrosiphon. The sequence goes on from JAYESA010000137.1 coordinate 166,507, forward strand.
ATGGCGTTGCACCAGGAGAGAGGAAGGGTCGCATTAGACCACACCGCTTGCAAGTGGCGCCTCCTCTCGTTACCTCTGGTGACGAGAGGCGGACAGACCGGCCAGAGTGGCGGTGGTCTGTAGGAAAGCAGAGTTACCCTGCTTTGGAGGATGGGTCATCTGCCCAGTTGTGTATCCTCCTGCCATCGATCATCTTCTTGGAATAAGAGGAAGACCATCACCAGCGCGAGATCCCGTCAGAGCGGCTTCTCGGTGTGATCTTCAGACGACGATGGGGGGAATCCTTTGTTGACGAGATTTCCCTCATATGTAATCACGAAAATGAAGAAAACCCCTGTAGACAGGATTTCCCTCATATGTAATTATGATTTTAAATAAAGTCATCTTTCTTCTCTGCATATGATCGTCTTTGCCATACGTTGCTGTGAAATCTGGATATGTGCAGCTTCGACATGTCTGAATTTTTACGCCGACTGATAGAAAGAGTATTAGGCCCCGTCTTTTACGCGTAGCGAATAGTCCATAGAACGCCGCTGAGCGTCCTTGAACATTTAGAACTGTCCTGTTGCTAGGACTGAGGGACGGCGTTGAATTCTGAACTGTTGCTTCTTTGATGAGCAGGATCTTGTTCAGACTTCGTCTTCAAGAATGATCTCTCGAAACTCCCTTGGAACAGGGTCGAGATTTTTGGCTGTCAAATTGAGTTGCCACCTTGATAGACGGGATGTTCAGACTGGAGTCTGGATGAACCTCCAATTTTGGACCCGAGAAGAGTAATTTCTCAATGTTTGAACTCTGTATGCTTCGGGTACTTGGGATGCTCTGGGTCAAGAACGAGTATCTTCTGTGTGAACTCTTTGCAATTGACCGCCTTGGGGACTGTTCGGATATGCGGAAAGTCGTGGAGCGTAAAATCATCAGTCTGTAGCCTCTGAGCGTAAAAATACCACCGAGCGCGAAATCGTAGACTTGTGGTTCCTGAGCGTGAAGTCATAGGTTTGTTGCCTCTCGAGCATAAAAGCTACCGACCACAAAGGCATCCGGACATAAACCGTAGACTTGTAGCTGTCAAACGTGAAGCCGTAGATCTGTTGCTGTCGAGCGTAGAAAAGCTCCTTTAGCGCAGAACTGTAGATCTGTAGCCTGTGAGCGTAAAAACACCATCGAGCATGAAATCGTAGACTTGTGGTTCCTGAGCGTAAAGTCATAGGTTTGTTGCCTCTCGAGCATAAAAGCTACCGAGCACAAAGGCATCCGGGCATAAACCGTAGACTTGTAGCTGTCGAACGTGAAGCCGTAGATCTGTTGCTGTCGAGCGTAGAAAAGCTCCTTTAGCGCAGAACTGTAGATCTGTAGCCTGTGAACGTAAGAACACCATCGAGCGTAAAATCGTAGACTTGTGGTTCCTGAGCGTGAAGTCGTAGGTTTGTTGCCTCTCGAGCATAAAAGCTACCGAGCACAAAGGCATCCGGGCATAAACCGTAGACTTGTAGCTGTCGAACATGAAGCCGTAGATCTGTTGTTGTCGAGCGTAGAAAAGCTCCTTTAGCACAGAACTGTAGATCTGTAGCCTGTGAGCGTAAAAACACCATCGAGCGTGAAATCGTAGACTTGTGGTTCCTGAGCGTGAAGTCGTAGGTTTGTTGCCTCTCGAGCATAAAAGCTACCGAGCACAAGGCATCCGGGCATAAACCGTAGACTTGTAGCTGTCGAACGTAAAGCCGTAGATCTGTTGCTGTCGAGCGTAGAAAAGCTCCTTTAGCGCAGAACTGTAGATCTGTAGCTCCTGAAAAGAAAATTTCTTCGAGCGTGAGGTTTTGCGGATCTGTTGCTTCTGAGCGTAAACTGAGCACCACCGAGCGTGAGATCGTCGATTTGGTATCTGCTGAGCGTAAAGTCATAGGTTTGTGGCCTCTCGAGCATAAAAGCTACCGAGCACAAAGGCATCCGGGCGTAAAACCATAGACTTGCAGCTTGCGAGCGTAAAACCGTAGATCTGTTGCTGTCGAGCGTAGAAAGCTCCTTTAGCGTAGAACCCGCTGAACCGTCTTGCACGAAAAAACCTTTCGAATTCGCTGACTGTCCGTTTTTCGAGGGTAGTGGGCTGACGTAGCATCCAATCATAACCAACTCTTAATTGCGAGATCCGGTTGGGGTCTCGAGGGGTTCGTCCGAGGATTCGAGGAGTCGACTCGGACCGTATATATACCCCAAGCTTTTGAGAGAAAAAAAGCTTTTTATCTGTCTTCTGCGAAAGAGAGCTTTCCTTCGTTCCTTCTCCGAGCACTTCGAGTCCTCAGAAATGGCGTCGAAACAAACTCCCTCCGCTAAGGGAAAGAGCGTAGGTTCTTCTTCTCGTTCTTCGGCACCGGCGAGAGAATCTTCGGTCGGGCAAGGTGAACCTCCTTCTGAGAGGAGTATCCCGCCGATGAGCAGTGCACCCGGCTTTAGAGGTAAAGCTTTTTGGGATGACAAACGACAAAAAATCCTTCGCATACGTTGAATGTGACCGCGCTAGGTCGTCTTCTGTGCTGATAGCCTCTTTTGAGGAAGATGACGCACGGAGATGTTTTCATCTTTTACGCCCACATTTCTAATGTGCCAGCGTAAAAACTCTATATTTTCATAGTTCTGAGCGTAAAAGCTCTGGCTAACAAAAATTGGGGTATATCGTAAAATTTTGAATTTTTACGCTTGCGGAGGAGACTTCCGGCGTATAGAGACCAAATTTGCGCAATCTTGGCGTAAAGCACAGACTGTCGTTTCTTTGGTCCGCACTTTGTGTAGGATTTGCAATGACCTATTTTTCTTGCACCTTTGTAGTTGATTTGGGTGAGTCTCCGCTGGCTGAGGTGATGGGCTCCGCTGCCGGGATGCTGCACTCGAACTACCTGGAGGATCTGTCCCATGTGGCCTTTCCCATCTCTGGACCCCAGTATCCTGAGGGCAGGGGGTTTCTGATATCGGCCCAAGGTGAGCGAATGCTGTTGAGCATGATCAATGGCGAACCCTTGACGCATGTAGACGGGGAGAAGTACATAAAGCCAGCTTTCCTCTTTGGGGATATGATCGATAAACAGTCCCAGACGAAGCCCAAGAGGGAGCCTTGGGTCTTTCCTGCCGGGAATTTAGTCTTGTATCTGCCGACAATGCCGAGGGATTATCCTATCTCGGCTTTCTCCCATGCGACGCATCCTAGGAAGATGTCGTGGAAGCTGACTCCTGATCTTCACGGGAAGCCTGGAAAGATCTTTCATCTGAAAGGAGCTGACCAGGGGTCGTTTGTCAGTCGCCCCTCCGGCGTTGTGACGCTATTCCGGGGGCTGTGCCCGGGTAATGTCCCGAGTGAAGTTAGCTCGGTGATCCAGCCTGTCCAGTTGCCGACCTTCTGCAACGACTTCATGGGTCGAGGTGGGGTATATCCCAAGGAGAATCCTCGGTGCAACGGGTGGATCGCCCCAACGAACTCCCGATGGAGATGCCTAGTTGATTGGGCCTTGTCGCACTTCCGAAGAGAGCTGGAGGACATTGGACTATATGCCGCCGTGAGTGCGACGAGTGTTGGGTTGCCTCCCAATGCTAATTTGTTCTTGGCACTGTTGGAGCGGTATATTCCGCTCACCGGGACCTTCGCCACTCCACTGGGGGAGTTGGGATTGGCCCTCCATGAGATGGCAGTTGTCTCGAGACTGCCGATGGGGGATACCCCATATGAAGAGTATGTCCCCACCAACCAGGAGTTGGGAGATTTGGACCCTCGGGTGGCGGAAGTATATCAGGAGTTGATGTGTCAGTACTTCGCGTGCACCGCTTTTTATGACGAGCCCTCTGATTTGGCCCATACCACTAAGTGGATGTCTTACCTCTTCTTCCATCGGGCTAGGGCCGCCAAGTCGGAGAAAGCCTCGGGGGGTAAGAATGAGCCCGTGAACTGCTTGGGCGTCCTTAGTGCCCAGGTTGTTGAGGCTCTTATGGAAGACGCCAAGGCTCCCGATCAGATTCTCGTTGAGGGGGTAGGAAAATACTCCGAAGGTAGCAAGGCCCACAGTTATTTGAGGCGCTGTCGCAGGCCTCTGTTTAAGGAAGCCCAGCTGGCTGGTTTCCTCTCCATATGGCTGCGTCGAGTGGTAGTACCCGGTATCGCGTCCGCGGATCGTATTCACCGGAACATCTTGTGGCCCGCAGTGCGTCTGGTGTTTGGGGCAAGACTGGGCCTGCTTCCTGCCATGGTGTGCCGTATTCAGGCTGACCTGAGGGCCATGACCGATGGGTTGCTCGTCGATGAAGCTCGGCGTGAGAGTTTTCCCAGGGTGGAATTGCCATACCTGTATCTGATGGGATGGTTAATTCTCCACAACCCCCGGGTGATGTCTCCCGGTTCCGGTAGCAGCTCAGGGGGTATATTCTTGCTGAATTACAGGGATTCTACCTGGAATATGAACACAGTTTTAGACTGTCGGTTAGTGTTGAACCTCAGCCATGGCTGGAAGATCCTCTGTACTCCTCCTCCGGTATATCGCAACCAATCCGGGGTGTGGCTTGAGGATTCAGGTGGAGAGAAGACCGTTCTTTCTCCGGAGGCTTTTAATTGGTTGGTCTGTATCAGACCATCCCATCTGCTGTATAGGAGCGAAGACTATTGCTTCTTCGAGCCCTACTTGCCTAGTCGATTTGCCAGGCAGTTCGGGTACGATCAGTTGCACGTGGGTAACGCCGTCACCAGCTTCAGGCCTAGGGGCGGACTCATTGATGGAGCTAGAGGGTGGCGATATTTTATCATGGGTTGCACAGGGGCAATTTTTATCTTGCCAGTCATTACAACCTCCACGGAGCTGCGCATCCTTCATTCTTACGCCCAGTTTTATGTGGCGATTAACACCTTCCATCGTGATTTCGACAGGCGTGGAAGCTTTAGAGTGCCTTCTGCCAAGCCTGGGGGAAGAGTCGAAGTCCCCTCGGTTTCTTCTGACGAGGGCGAGGAGTCTGGTACTCCGGATGAGCCTCTGGTGTCGTTGCCGAGGTGTGCAGTGCCTGCGCCGGCGGGGGCTTTGGTAGTCTCTTCTGGGAAGCGACGGGCTTCTGCTCCGAAGGAAGCTTCCCTTCGTAAGAGGAGGAAGGAGACGGTTGCTCGTCCTCTCCGCATTCCTGGTATTGAGGCTCCCGTGAGTGAGCCGGCACCTCCCTGCATCAGGGATGAATCTTTGGCTGGAGGTTCCTCGCCTTTTAGAGAGGGACCTTCTACAGTTCCGGCTGGTGGCGTCGGAGAGTCTTCGCTAGAGGTTGCTGTCGCTGCGGCTGCTTCAAGAAGTGGAGCGGGATTGCCCACGTGGCCGCTGCAGATGGGAGAATCTTTCCCGAGGTCAGCAGTGGGGGAAGTTGCTTCTGTGTCAGCGAGTGCGCTTAGCAAGACCCCGGCTGACGAACCTCGACCGCGTCTTGGGGAAGGCTTGACCGAGCTTTTGGCGATGTCGGTCGGCCCACCTCTTTCTCCAAGTATGACAGGTCGTATCGCGTCATTAAGGCGTGGTTTAGCCACATCGGCTGCAGACGCGTCGTATATGCCGTTGGCTCCGGGTAAATGTTATTTTTTTTGGTCTCCTCCTAGGAAGATTACCATTGTGTTGACATTTTTGCTTTTTGTCCTCTTTTCAGGGGATGACGTCCACGGGGAATACGGCATTGAAGCGCCTTCTGGCTCTGCTCTGGCTCCTAGCGATGACGTGGAGGCGCCTAATTCTGAGGCAGAAGTGTCTTCGGGGGTCAGCTCGCCTGGAGAGGTTTTGTCGTCTCAGGAGGGGGACGAACCTGTTATCGTGACCTCGCCTTTCGCGAGTATGCCGATGACTTCGATCGTTGCCGTCACACCTTTTTCGGCCATGCCACCCGTCGAGGCGGCGGCGGTGGCTACCTTGTCTGCAATTGTCCCTAGAGAGGGAGTTACTAGCATCGTGGCCACTCCGGGCGTTCAGTCGGGTCTAGTCGCGTTGACCGAGCAGCATACCAGCCTTGTCTACACCGGTTTAAAAATGATGGTACCGATGGTGTTGGCGAAGAATCTTGACTTCGAGCTCCTGAAGAAGACTTCTCAACTTTCGATCGAGGTTGTCAGGGGGCTTGGAAATCCTGGAGTAGCTGATGCTCTGGAGGCGGTGGTTAATGGTTTAGAGCAACCCATTAACGAATATTTGCAGCGGGCTGAGGGCAGCCTTGATGCTGATGTCCAGGCTCGATACGACCTCATGGCTGAGCGGCTCGCTACAAAGCTTGAAAGCCTAGACAACTCTATCCAGAAGCACAAGCTGGAGATGGATAGGAGAAAAGCTATTGTGGAAGAAGCTCTTGCTGTTGAGATGAAGTGTCGATCCGAGCATGAAGGGAATGCAGCGAGGGCCTCCAAGCTGAGGAAAAAACTTGCTCGGGTAGAGGAGTGGGCTTCCCAGTCGTTGGCAGGTTTAGAGGTAGCGACTGGTCGACTGAGTGAAGCGCGACGGGATCTGGACCGTACGGAAGCTGCCCGTGCGGGCTGTCTTCGGGCAAGGGCTAATCTGATCCTTACGCATACCCCCGAGGCACAGCTGGAGCAGGCTCACGCCGATGCCTTGGCCCTTAGGAATGAGAGGATAACTGCACTGGAGCGGCAGATTCGTGGTCTGATTACTCCGCCATCTTGATGTATCTCTCCCCATGTAATTTTGCCTCCTTCTGGGAATAAATAAAAGCGACTCTTTTCTGACTGTTGTGGACCTGTCATTTCGGAATATAAATGACAGTTTTTTAGGTGAGGGGGATATCAGAGGTAGTATGGACCTGATATACTCTCGATAAACCTCTTTAGCAGGATATATCTATTCAGAGGTCATACAGACATGATATGATATGACCTAACTAGTTTCTTTTCTTGGAGTAGTTTTGTCAGAATTGAGATTCTCGCTATGTTTCGCCTGGGCAGGGGAGAATTAAGCATAGTATCTTTTCAGGAATTTGCCGTTGATGGGAGCCATTAATAGGTCCCCGTCAGGCTGGGCTATCCTGTAGGCGCCGTTCGAGAATGTTGTCTCGATCACATAAGGGCCTTCCCACTTGGGCTGGAATTTGCCTTTACTTCTGTGAGTTAAAATCATCGGCCTTCTTACTGCTAGAACTAGCTCACCGACCTTGAATACCCTTTCCTTTACTTTATGGTTAAAAGCCCTGGAAATGTGTGCTTGGTAGAGCGCGATGCGCTGTTGAGCTTGGAGGCATTTCTCGTCTAATCCTTCTAGCTCCTGAAGCCTTAAAAGGTCATTCTTTTCTTGAGTCAGCTCATTAGCCACGGCTATTCTGAGCGACGGGATCTGGATTTCAATGGGAAGAACTGCTTCGCTCCCATAGACCAGCGAGAATGGGGTACAACCCGTCGGCGTTCGTATCGTCGTACGGTATGCCCAGAGGCATTCGCCCAGCTTTTCATTCCAGTCTCTTTTGTTTGAAGAGACAAACTTCTTCAAGAGTTTGATAATGGTTTTGTTGAAAGCTTCCGCCAGACCATTAGCAGCTGGATAGTACGCCGTGGAGGCAACATTGTGTATCCGATTTTTATCGCAAAACCGATGAAACGTTTGGCTGATAAACTGGGGCCCATTGTCGTGAATTATCCTTCGGGGTACCCCGAAGCGATAGATGACGTGATGTTTGATGAAGCTGACCACGTTGGATGCCTTTACCTCAGTGAGAGGGATTGCTTCGGCCCATTTGGAAAAGTAATCCGTGATGGCCAGTATGAACTGGTGACCCCTGGAAGAAGATGGGTGAATAGGACCGATGATATCCATTCCCCATGCTTCGAAAGGCCAGGATGCGACCGTAGGATGTAGATGTTCCGACGGTTGATGTATGAAGTCTGCATGAACCTGACAGGCTCTGCAATGCTTTGCATACTGTATTGCATCTGCGATCATGGTCGGCCAGTAATAGCCCATTCTCTTGATGCGATCATGTAGCTTAGGCTCGGGTTGATGCGCTCCGCATACGCCGTCGTGAGCTTCACGGATAATCTGCTGTGCTTCGGCGCCAGAGAGACACCTCAACAGCAGTCCGTCGTAGGTCCGGCGATACAGGCATTGTGAAGATGCATCGAAGTAGAAGCGTAGCGATCGTCTCTTGACGGATACTGCTTCCTTGGGGTCCTCCGGTAAGATTCCGTATGCCACGAAATCTATGAAAGGACTTGTCCAATCTCTTATAGGAGGATCGGTGTTTACAGCGTAGCTGCGTTCTATGTGACAGCTGTTCTTCACACAGAATAAATCTCTGTTAAGAAGGATTACCGAATCTTGCCTTCTTATAGGAGTAGCTAAGTCTGCAGCTAGGCTGGCCAGGGCATCAGCTTCCAGATTCTGAGATCGAGGTACGTGCTCTAGGAAGAACCCTTTGAACGTCATGGCTATCTCGATTGTCGCCCGGTGATAGGGGATGAGGTCTGGATTACGGACTTCGTATATTCCCCTGACTTGATTGACGATGAGCAGAGAATCACCGAAAGCTTCCAGGGATTCTACCCCCAGTTCTGTAGCAACTTGGAGCCCAATTAGTAGAGCATTGTATTCCGCCACGTTGTTGGAGCAGGGCTCGCTAAGAGAGTATGCTCGGTAGATGACGAGTTGATCCGGGGTAACTAGGATGACTCCCACTCCTGAAACGACGTTTCCTTTAGGACCGGTTCTGGAGGCGCCATCAAAGAATAGTTGCCATACGTCACTTTTTCTTGCGAAGTTACATTCTGCAACTTCATCAGGGATGTCTTCGTATAGTTTGGAGGTCTCCGGGATCGGATGAGCCGCTAGGAAGTCGGCCAGTGCTTGGCCTTTGATGGACTTCTGTGGGATGTATACCATGTCGTATGGTGTTAGCAGCATCGCCCAAGTTGCGAGTCGGGAGTTGAGGGCACTTGGCTTGCTCATCAGCACTCGGAGAGGGTTGATCCTGGAGATGATATGAATAGTCTAGCCGGTGACATAGTGCTGCGTTTTCTGGACAACGAACATCAGAGCCAAGCATTCCTTCTCTACTGGGTTGTACCGGTGCTCAGCCCCGACCATCATCCTGCTGAGATAGTAGATAGCCTGTTCATGACCCGCATTATTTTTCTGTGCGAGGAGAGCTCCTAGCGAATGATCCATTGCCCGAACGTACAGCAAGAACAGTTTTCCCATGACGGGAGGCACCAGAACTGGCGGACTGGTTAGGTAGCATTTGATATCCCCGAACGCTTGCTGACAGGTTTCGTCCCATATGAAGGATACACCTTTCTTCATGAGATGAGAGAAGGGATGACATCTTCCTGAGAGGTTGGATATGAATCGCCGGATATAAGCCAGACGTCCTTGGAACCCCCTGAGTTTCCTCAGATTACGGGGCGGTCGCATTGCCGTGATCGCTTGGACTTTATCAGGGTCTACTTCGATGCCTTTGGTGGTAATGACAAATCCCAGGAATTTGCCACTGGATACACCCAGAAAGGACTTTGTAGGGTTCATCTTGAGTTGATGCTGGCGCATTAATTCGAATACCGCCCTCAGGTCTCGGGTGTGATCACCCTTGAGGCAACTTTTGACAGCTATGTCGTCTACGTAACATTCCACTGTTTTGCGTAAATGCCCACGGAATATGTTACTCATAGCCCGTTGGTACGTAGCCCCAACGTCCTTTAATCTGAAGGGCATGACCCCAGTGGTGTCCGGAAGGCAGTGTGCTTCTCGTCTTCAGGATGCATCTTGATCTGATTGTATCCTGAGAACCCGTCCATGAAAGATATGCGTTCGAAGCCGCAGGTGTTGTCGATCATGATGTCCGTGATGGGAAGAGGGAATTCATCTTTGGGGTAGGCCGCATTCAGATTTTGGTAGTCGATGCAGATACGTACCTTCCTATTTTTCTTCATGACTGGGACCACGTTAGCGACCCAGTCGGGGTGTTGTTCCTCCCGGATGAAACCGCAGGTTATCAACTTCTTGACTTCAGCCTCGATGGCGTCCATCATATCGGGGTAGAACCGTCGTTGGTGCTGCTTTACCGGCTTCGAATCGGTCAATATATTGAGCTTATGAGTAGCTACCTTCGGGTCTAGGCCTGGCATGTCCTCATAATCCCACGCAAAGACGTCAATATATTCCTTTATCAGCTGTATAACTTCTTCCTTTTCAGGTGGGGGAAGATTGTTACTGACAAATATTGGCTTTGGTGAGAGCTCACCCCCAACATTGATCTGGATGACTTCGTCCTTGGTGGGAGGTTCCCTCTGCTCGAAGCAGAATTCCCACTGCGTATCCATCTTTTGAGCCCAGGGGTCATCCTCGAATGGCTCCGTATCCTGCTCCTCGGCTTCTGAGGGATTTGTCATTACCATATTCACTGATAGTGCTTGTTCGAGAGCATCTGGCGAGTTGGAGGGCGATGAGCTGTTCTGGGAGGAGGAAAATGGGTCCTCTTTTGGCTCGGAAGTCGCGAGGGAGGTGGCATACCCTAACCCGAGACGAGTTTGTCGATTGCGGGGGTTGCCGTACGGAGGCGTTCGTCTACCTCTTCCGTAGTTGAGGCCTGGCTTCTGTTTCAAGTCGTAGCCCATGTTTTGCATGATCTTTAGCGCTTGCGGGCTATAACGGTGAATCTGTATTTTCCCGGTGTCGTCATCGAAGGGATCTTCTTGAGCAGTCGGTTGATTCCGCCTGCGACCGAAGACTATTGAGTGCTGACTGCTGCCGGTAGGCGGGACGATGAAGATAGAATCCTCTTGTGGCCCATATGTCGTGACGACGTTGGATGGCGATGCTACTTTCCAGACATATGGGCGGTAGGAGCTTATAGCTTTCAAGAATTTTTGTGCTATGGGTTCTACCTCGTCATGTAGAGTGGGTCCTTGTTTTGGAGCTCGAGCATAAATATACTGAAAAAGAGGATGTTTATTATCATCTGGAATTTCACTCCTGGTCGCCTTTACACCAGTCGACTGCCTGTTGTGTCAAAGGTTGATGACCAAGGGTAGAGGCTTTCGGTTCAAAGTGATCACTAGAGGATCACCCCCTTCTCCCGTCTTGGTCTTGTCCAGGTGGATAGCCAAAGGTTCTATGGCTTTCGGACGAGTGGTTCGTCCTTTCACTTTAATGGACAGCGGCAGTGTGGCAGAGGGCTCTTCTGGCTCCAGGTGGGATTCCTCCTTTGCCTCGCCCGACCCTTCTTCCACGTGGTCCTGGGAGTACAATATGGCATCGGAGTAGTACGACTCTATTCCTTTGAACGGGTTTAGGTCAGCTACCTCCGTCTGTACTGTTCCTTGTGCGTCTACATATTTAAGGCATTGATGTAGGATTGAAGGAACGATGTTGTGGTCGTGAATCCACGGTCTCCCTAGCAAAATATTGTAGGACACCTCTGAATCGATGACGTAACATGTGGCCACCGATCTAAGGTTGCCGATCTGGATTCTCAAGCAAAATTTCCCCAATGGCTTACTTTTTCCAGCGTTGAAACCCACGATTGTAGTGGTAGTGTAAGCCAGTTCACTGGTAGGAATTCTCAGTTGCCTGAGCAGACCGTGAGGGATGATGCTGATCGACGATCCCGGATCTATGTGAATCCGGTCGACTTCTATGGAACCGACGTACCCGGTGTAATAGAGGGGCCTGTCATGTCTGTTATGTTTTAACAGCATATCGTCTTGAGTGAAAGTGATATTTGGGACCACCTCCATTACGCTGTGGCACTGAGGACATGCCACTGGTTCCTCGTCGGGGGACTTGAGTTGGGTCAAGTACGCCTCTGCCTGTATCAGCGCTTCACTCAGGGCTAGACGAGTGTCAGGGGAGAGCCTGAGTAGCTCAAAGATGGACAACCTGGCTGGCGTATTGGCTAGTTGGGCCAGGATATCAAATTTGTATGGCTTCTCTAAACCTTTGCTTGGAATGTTTTTCACAGGTTTGTCGAAGCGTATTTCTTTCTGCTTTCCCTTTTCTTCCGGAGTAGGTTTCGCAGGGCTGACGTTTGGTACGACGGGACCTTGCTCTGAAGGTTTGGTAGATGGAACGTCAGCTGGCGCGCCTTCCTGATTTGCTCCGTTGTCGTCGAGGTAGGCCCTCCCTGAACGGGTTGCGACAAGTACCTCGTCTTCGTCTGATGCAGAAGAAGTTGTGATCATGTGGCATGATCTATATTTGGGACTCTTCTTGGAGGTAGGCTTGGTTGCCTTGGTCTCCCTCTCGAGCTCTGGCACCAAATCCGGGTGAACCCACATAATCTCGCCCTGCCGGGTAGTTAGGGGCACCAGGTTGTGATTTTGACCCCTAGCCGGGGGGAGGTTAACGATGTTCATCGTTGCCCGGGATATAGGTGCAACACCATTAGGGACCTTTTGGGGAGGCAGATTGCCAAACTGTAGAGAGATCATATTGGCCGCGACCGTCTTCTCGGTGCTGTGCAGAGTGATGGCCTTAGCATCAATTAATCCCTGGATCTTCCGTTTTAATACATAGCACGCCTTTGTCGGGTGGTGTACGTATCTGTGGAAGACGCAGTATTTGGGGTCGTCGGTATTGCCAACCTCCTGGGGCCGTCTTAGCTCCGGGAGGGTGATCATGCCACTTTTGACGAGACACTCAAAGATACTTGGGATATCGTCGTCGTCGAAAGAGTAGACTTCGACGGGCCTAGAAGTCCCGGGTTTTGCTTGCGTGGTTGCCGCAATCTTTGGTCTGGCCGTGTTGATTGCCAAGGCTTCTTTCCCTTTGGGACCACGAGGATGGTCACTGCTGGGAGATGACCTCTTGCCTCTGTCAGAGGCGGAGATCATGATGCCATTGTCGCGCGCCTTGCGACTGTTGTCTTCGGCGGCTACTGCCGAGATGATGAACGAGGGCCAATCATGGAACTGATATGGTCCTGTGAACACCGAGACCACGGGAAGGAGATTTTTCCTGCAAATGTCCACCAACGCAGAGTTTGGAACTCCTGGAGGCATCTGTAAGGTGGCCTGACGAAAGCGTTCGATGAAGATGCGAACGTCCTCTTTTTTCTTCTGTTTGACTTCGATGAGGGAGGACATAGACATGTCCATTCCTCCCTCGTAGAATCGTGTGAAGAACAGAGCTTTGAAGTCCTCGAAGGAAGTAATGCAGTTGTCCGCCAAGCTACGGTACCACTGATAGGCTACTCCTGAGAGACAGCCTTTGAACACCCGAGTGAGGAGGGCATCGTTCCCTTGTAGCAACACCGTCATCATACTGAAATAGTTCATGTACTGACTTGGTGATGTTTTTCCCTCGAACAGAGCCATAGTCTGAGGTTTGTATCTCGGAGGAAAAAGGACCTCCTCCCAGACAGCTGGGTAGGGCTGGTTGATTCCCAGTTTCTTGAGCTGATCTTTGTGCTTCAAGGTGTCGAACTGGGCTTTCAACTCTCGCACTGCCTGCATCGGATTCTCAGTCGAAAGCGGGGCTACTGAGTGGTGCGGAGTTAGTTGTATTGTAGCTCCAGCGGGAGGCAGAGCATTTTCTAGGTGAGGAAGCGGAGGAACTGTTGACTCTTGATCCAGCGTAGGCTCTTGCCTTGGGTTGGATGGTGGTGAGTCCACCCCCGCGCGTATCTGAGTCGATGGGACCGACGCTTGAGCCATGGTAGTTGCGTGCTGAGCGAGCATCATCTGGTGTATGTTTTCCATTACGGATTGTATTTGTTTCAGAGATGTCTCCAGTATAGTGATGCATTCCGCATTTCCTGATGGCGAAGCTTCCTCGCGCTCATCTCCAATAGCGTAAGCTCCCATTTCCCTGGGGGTCATTGAGGGATTAGTATAGGTCATTATAGAAGTTGACTCCATACTTTCTGCCTCTGATTCGGGAACTTGGCGACCTTCGGCGTCAGAATCAGAAGAAGATGACGCTGGTTGTTGTGACCTTGCGCGAGTGTTTTGGAACACCCCGGCTTCAACGTCTCCGAGGGGCTTACCAAACCTCCTTCGGCTCGGAGGTCTAGAAGGATGACATCTTGAGCTCGACCCTCCTCTAGGTATGTGTGAAGCCATGTTCACAGACGCATGCGCGGGTTCCCCTTCCTGGAAAGACAGCGAGTAGCTCAACCGGTCGAAAATCGATCGTTTTGCCTTGGAGCAGCAGCAATTAATCACAACTTTATGAATATTACAATAGTGTTCGCCAGGAGGCAAAATAGACATGTTGGAAGGTCCCCTTTCTTTACGCCTCCTGATTAGATACTTGCGTAGGTCAGGAGGGTTTCTTTCTGCCGTCTGAGTTTGTTTTACGCCGAGGGACCGTGCCTGGCGTAATCTGGAGGTTCGCTCAGTTTGGCGTGAGGCTGGTGAGGCCCTCAGTTGGCCATTAGCTTCTCGCGTAATCCGGAGAGTAGGCAGATCATTCTTTTGCTGGCGTAAAGGCCCAGTAGTTGAGTATTCACCCGCTTGCTTCCCTTTGCGGAGATCGCAGCGCTCATCTGGTTCACCGTAAAGGTCAGATGTCGTTTTGCGCATAGAGCGTGATCTGTACTTCTGATTTGGTGTTGAGGCGCCATCAGCAGTTTCGTCTGTACCGCGCGTAGCGGGAGACTGATTTCTGCGCGTAGAGCGCAGTGGATACTCCTGGGTTAGCGCTGAGGCTTTTCCAGAAGCTTTGTCTGTACCGCGCGTAGCGGGAGACTGATTTCTGTACGTAGAGCGCAGTGGATACTCCTGGGTTAGCGCTGAGGCTTTGCCAGAAGTTTTGTCTGTACCGCGCGTAGCGAAAGACTGATTTCTACGCGTAGAGCGCAGAGGATACTCCTGGGTTAGCGCTGAGGCTTTGCCAGAAGCTTTGTCTGTACCGCGCGTAGCGGGAGACTGAATTTTACGTGTGGGGCACGGAGGGAGCGATGCTACCACCTCATTGGTCGGAGAGATCGGAGAGTCCACAGGAACGGCGGAGGATGTCTTGGGCTTCCACACTTTGCGTAGCTTCCTGCTGTCTTGGACGAAAAGAGAGTGAGAGCTACCCCCAGTCCGAAGCATGTCTTCGTAGGCAGACTGGTCGAACTGAACGACCAGTGTCTTCTTCACGGTTCCTACAGATACCGTATCGTGTTGAGCAATTACTTCCTTGTCAGAAGAGAAAGATGTCCCCAGCAGAGTCGTCATCTTGTTTGTGGTATTAAACGAAAGAATGAAAGTGTATTTCAATGACGGAGTTTGTAAGAGACCCGCGCCCTTTGGTTTACAAACAAACTTGTACAATATAATCCTATACGAGGATATGGGAGTACAATTTATTTAATCTGGGTATAAATTGCTATAGGTGTCTGATCTGCGGTCGATCACTTTAGCCCTTGGACTACACGATGTTGAAGAAGTGCCGTGGAAGACAGGATGCAGCTTCGGAGGTTGCAAAGGAGGGTGGATGCGCGATGCTGAAGGTCATCGCTCCCTGTTCCTTGCCCGAGCTCTGGGTTCTTCTCTCTTTCTATCTCTCCTCCTTGATCTCTGGTTCGATAACCTTGTCCGATCTTCGAGTTTTTTAGTTTTTCGACCTCTCCTCCTCTCTCTTTTTCCTCTTTCTTTTCTCCTCGATAGGGGTCTCTATTTATAGAGTTTTGGTGACAGTGACCACTCCGTCGGTGTAACAACCAAGGAGTGGACAGTATAGCACCCCTTTACACAACGGTTTAAAATAACCAATATCTGCGTGTAAATGACCTTTTGAGTGAGCATGTGACGCGTGTCCAACTAAGGGGACAAAATGCATATATCTGCTACGAAGATCACGGCGTAGAAGCCATGTAGGTAGGTATCCCTTGTGTAGCAGAGGTTGGCGTAAAAGCCAAGTGACTGTCACCTTGGCGTAGAAGCCAAAATAGGCATAGAAGCCGAACAGGCGTAGAAGCCGAATAGGCATAGAAGCCGAACAGGCATAGAAGCCGAATGGGCATAGAAGCCGAATGGTTGTAGAGACTGAGAGGACGTTGGAAGCCGAGGGAGCACTGATCCTGAGTGGGCGTAGAAGCCACTGCGTACCGTGCCGAAGTGCTGATGTGGACGTCTTAGCCGGAATTACGGCTTTCGAAGATATAATCAAATCTTCTACAGAGATTTGCCATCATCTTGTGCATTAAATGCGGAGACGTATTTTGAAGGTCTGCAGCCCTTCTGTGCATCCGTCGCAGAGACGTGCCTTGAGGGAAACTGTCACTGCTCTGTGTAATTAGACGTAGAGACGTGCCTCGAGCCCCGTATGAAGTGCAGCTTTTGACGTGGCAGCGGTTTGTCTTACTACGGAGCGTAAAATAGCTCATGTTTGCCTGTGTAAAGCAAGACAACGTTTCCCTTGTACGCGAAAGAGCGGTTTACGCTGGGGGGACTTTGGTAAACGACGGTTTGGTGATATTTTAACCATATCCTCTGCATTAAATGCAGAGATCCGCCATCATACTGTGGGGTACGTCCCGAGGGGTCTGCCATCGTTTCCAGCCGTCGTCTGGGTAGCCGTGCAATACTTTTTTGTCAGGAGTCAGAGGCCAGGTTCACCGCGTGACTTGACAGGTTCATTTCGGGGAAGACGAAGCGTTCCTCGTACGCATTAACGCTGCTTTGAGAGCGACTGAGTTTTACGCCATGAAGGCGATAAAGAACTCTGTTTATGCTGGGACGGCCTGGACGTACCGTACTTACGCGGATGGTCCTTTGAGCTCATATTTTACGCTGTATTTGGCGGAAGAGCTCTGTTGCATGTTCGACGGCTCTGGAGGCCTCTGCTTACGCTGCTCTGCATTAAGATGCCGCATGGATCCTCCCAGCGTATTTTTCATGCTTCTACAGGAGGCTGCTGCGTATTGGAGAGAAGGAGACTAACGGGTTCGGGCGGACGGGCGGACGGGTCGGGTCTACGGATCCGACCCGATCCAAAATACTGCGGGTCGGATCTGGGCTAGTGGGTCGGGTCTGGGTTGGACCCGGATTCGACCCGCTAAGGATTGGGTTTGGTTCAATGAACCCGGTCCGGTTCAGAAATTGGTTTGGTTTGGTTTATTTTAAATAAACCCGGTTTATTTTGGTTTAATTAATTAGTTTTTAGGACTTTTAAAATGTTTCTGGGGTCCAATAAATTCCCGGAAAATTATCCTATGTCCAGTTTTTTATTTTACACCATAAAATATTATTTTTACTTAATAATTAAAATACCTGAATTTAATTACAGAAAATTCTCAGAAAATTCCAGAAAATTGTGAAAAATCCAAATTTAAAAATTTCTTGAAAATTAGGGGGTTTACAGATACTCCTACAACACATCACCAAACTATCCCCAAAGCTCATGAACAAGTCTAATATCATAATTAAAGACTAATTAGAGTGATAGATATATAATCTAGTGCTTGTGTACCACCCATATCGAAGGAAGACCCCCCAAAATTATCCCGTATCATAAAGTATTATGATACGGCCTACTCGTATCCAATTATAGATATAAAACTAGTCTCATACAACCAATCTAGTATCAATTTGGTCCAATTGACCAACTGACAAATATGGTGCACCAAGCTCGAATTTCCTCCAAATTGGACACAAAAACCAATGTAACATTCACAATAAGGGTCTCTAGAGGCTAAATATTCTTCCTATAGGTAGCCCTAGTCCATAGGTGAGTTCCTAATGATCAAATTGCATAAACATAACCTAATTACAGAGAAAATTCTGAAATGTACCTATTGGAAGATGGATTCCTAATGCACTACTCCAAATGGACACAAAGAGAGCTCAACTTGTGCAATCTCCTCCTCCTTGCTGCTCCTTGCTTCTAGATCTACTAATGGTAAAGAATGAGAGTAATTGAAAGTGATTTGGTTGAAAACTGGTAGAGGGATGGGTTAATTTGGGGGAGAACACCAAATTGAAAATAAATGGATCACAAATGAAGATGAGAGAGAAAATCCTCCTCTCCATATAGGGCCGGCCATATACCCCTTTTCCAAGAAATATAAAAAGTATAAAATTCCCCTATTGAGTTGTCATGAAGAGGGTTTAATTAGTGGAAATCTTCTACTCCTAATGAAAGGTTTAGTTAAAACACTAATTAATCGAAGGGTGACTAATTATTGGGCCTAATTGGGTCTAACTTAAATGTTGGGTTCATGGTTCATGACAAGTCTAATTGGGTCCATTAATACAAGTCCAATAATTAATATAGCCTACTATCAATAATTAATAAATATAATATTTAAATATATAACATGCACAATAATTAAATAATTATGAAATGACTAAAATACCTCTAGTAGAAAATATGGTAGTGACAATAATCTTCCATTTACTTGCAACGTTCCACTCGGGTCTTCCGCGAAGTCGGTCACCTTTTCTGTCAAAATCATCTTGCGCATCTTCTTCAGGAACATGTCATCCTTCTGAGCGAACTTTATATTTTCTCGCATACTCGGCTTAAGTTGTAGTTGAGCCAGCTGCGCCCCTTGGCCTTGAACTTTGAGTTCAATGCCCATTACTGCTAGATCTCGTAGTACACGACCGTCTATTGATAACGAACCTATGAACTTCTGACTCAATGCGTCCACTACTACGTTCCCTTTGTCTGGCATACAAACGATCGTCAAGTCATAGTCCTTTATGAGTTTCAACCAACGTCTCTGCTGCAAGTTCAATTTATGTTGGGTAAAAAGGTACATGAGGCTCTTGTGATCCGTGTAGATTTTGCAAACGACACCGTAGAGGTAGTGTCGCCATAATTTCAGCACGAACACAATTGCTGCTAGTTCAAGATCATGCATTGGGTAATTCTTCTCATGCGGCTTCAACTGTCTTGAAGCGTAAGAGATCACCTTATCCCGATGCATAAGAACGCATCCTAAGTCGAGCCCCGATGCATCACTGTAAATCTGAAACCCTTCAGGCCCTTCCAGAAGCACAAGGATCGGAGCTGAGATGAGCCATTTCTTTAACTCCTGAAAGCTAGTTTCACAGTTGCTGCTCCATACGAATGCGATTCCCTTCTAGGTAAGGCGAGACAGAGGCGATGCCACTCTAGAAAAGTTCTTTACGAACCTACGATAATAGCCCGCCAAACCTAGGAAACTTCGAATCTCACTTGCCGACGTAGGCTGCCTCTAGTCTACTATCACTTCAATTTTTTTTGGGTCAACCGAAACACCTTCTGCCGAGATAACATGTCCAAAGAACGACTTAGTTTGGCAAACAACTGATGCTCTTATAAGGTTTACAGCACGATCTTTGAGTGTTCCACGTCCTCTTCCCCGCTCTTTGAATATATAAGAATATCGTCGATGAATACGACCACAAATTTGTCTATGAAGGGCCGGAAGACTCTGTTCATCATATCCATGAATATGGCCGGAGCATTCGTCAAACAGAATGGAATTACTAGGAATTCATAATGCACGTATCTGGTTTGAAATGTCGACTTTGTCACATCTTCAAGCTTAATCTTTAGCTGGTGATAGCCCGACCGGAGATCAACTTGGAGAACATTGTTTCTCCCTAAAGTTGATCGAACATGTCATCTATCCAAGGTAAAGGATACTGATTATGTACCGTGGCTTTGTTTATGTCACCACCCCATTTTCAGAGTCGGGTATTTTTTTATTTTAATTTAGTTAATTATGTATTATTTATATTTAATTATATTTATATTTAATTAATGATTGTATTATATTTTTATTGATTGTTTTAGGATTTTGGCTAGCCTGGACCCATGTCAGACCCTAGTGGACCCATGTCCGACCCAGCCCACACCCTTGTGAGGATTATTTTGGGGCTTAGAAATATTTATTATATTTTTAGTGGGTTAGTTGGAGAGATTTGGAGTTAGTTTGAGTGCTTTTGGAACCCGAAACCCAAAACTGAGTTGCGGGAGGGCATTTTGGACCTTTATACATGTAAACCCCCTTTATTTCTAGTGGCCGGCCTCTACCTACCCCCCATTCCGTGAGAACTCAGCAGCAGCCCCCCCTCTCTTCATATTCTACTTCTTCTTCACTTCTTCTTCTTCTCCACTTCTTCTTTCTTCTTCCTTCCTCTTCAAAGTAAGTTCTTCTTCCTTTTCTTCCTTCTTTCTTCCATTCCTTCTTCTTTATGCTAGCCCTAACCTTGCATTTTTCCTAACCTAGGTGTATGAAGCCTAGATTTAGTGTGGAGGCTAGATTTGGTGGCTTGGAGCTTGAGGGAGGTGATTCCAAGTAGATCGGAGACTTTGGCCTTGGGATTCCAACTCCCAAGAGGTAAACCCTAACTTTCCCCTTGCTAATTATTTTTATATAGTATAATTAGTGTTGTAGAACCTTCCTAGACCCTAAGCCTACCCGTGGGAGGAAGTTGGAACTAGTTTGGTTGAGTTTAGAGACTTTGATATTAGATTTTGTGTCAATTTCGGGTAGAATCCGAATTTGGCCCAATTTTGGGTGATGTCCTAGGTTAGACGGACCTAGGTAGACATTGTCGGGTGTCTTGAGGGTGAGTGCGTGTCTCCGTTCGGACACGGAAAACCGTGTCGCAGAGAAACGGGCGTTTTGGGCATTTTTGGGGTTTTCGTTGTCGCCGATTCTAAGTGCGTGCGCGTTTTCGCCAAGGGCCTAGAATCGACGCGGTAGCATTTTTTCTAGGATCTAGACATCGTTTAGGACCCGTGGTAAATTTTGGGCCAATTCCGAGTTGGTTTGGTGTGCGTTTCAGGAGGTTTTCCGAACCGCACACCGCGTGTTCGTCGAAATAACCGAACGGCCATTTCGGTATGGTTTTCTAGTTTTGGGCTTGTGCGCGCGTTGGGTTAGTATCGGGGAGTGTGTGCTAGAATTCTCGGGCTATATTTTATATATTTATAGGTGTTTGTGCGTGTCGGGGTCGTTGGGCGTGCGTTGGTGAGCGTTGTGGGCGTTGTGTGCGTTGTGTTGTGTGTTGTGTATGTATTGTGTTTATATATATATATATATATGTATATATATTTGTGTGTGTTTCTATATATATATATATATATATTTCTATTTATATGTGTGTTTTTATGTGTTTGTGAGTGTGTTAGTGAGTGCTTGTGTGAGTGTGTTAGTGAGTGCTTGTGTGAGTGTGTTGGTGCTAGTGTATGTGTGTAGGTGAGTGTGTGTGTGAGTGTGAGTGAGTGTTTATATATATATATATATATATATATATATATATATATATATATATATATATATATATATATGTATATGAGTTTGTGTTTGTGTATATATGTATATATATATATATGTGTGTATGAGTATATATATATATATATATATATATATATATATATATATATATATATATATATATATATATATATATATATATATATATGTGTGTGTGTGTGTGAGAGTGTGTGTTAGTGTGTGTGAGAGTGTGTGTGTGTTAGTGTGTGTGAGAGTGTGTGTGTGTGAGTGAGTGTATAGATATATATATGTTTGAGTGTGTGAGTGTGTATATGTATATATATATATTAGTGTGTATATATATAGATATATGTGTGTATATATATAGATATGTGTTTGTGTATATAAGTGTGTGTGTTTGTGCATATGAGTGTGTGTGTTAATATGTGTGTATAAGTATATATGTTAGTATGTGTATGAATATATATAAGTTAGTGTGTATATATATCTATAGAGTTATATATATATGTATATATATGTATGATTATATATATATATATATAGTGATATATATATGTATATAGGAGTGTGTGTGTGTGTGTGTTTGTGAGTAGGAGGGGGGGGGGGGGGAACAGCCCCAGCAGCTGCAGCAGCAGCAGCATGCTGCACCAGCAGCAGGTGCAGCAGCAAAAAGGCGCAGCAGCAGCAGAATATTCAGCAGTAGCAGCAGTACAAGGCAGCTGCAGCAACAACAATTCTTCAGCAGCAGCAGCAGCAATGCAAGCTCGAGCAGCAGCAGCTTTCGCAGGTAGCGAGGTAGAGGGATATATAAATAGATAGATTAGTAGATTGCATAGATATGAATAGATTAGATAGGTAAATAGTTAGAATCAATAGATAGATAGCTAGATCTATAGTTAGATAGATATATAGATTATTAGATAGATAGAAACATAGATAGATAGATAACTAGATAAGTAGATAGACACATAGATAAATAGCTAGGTAGATGGATAGATGTTAGATAGATTAGATTGATAGATAGATATATAAGTAGATAGATAGATTAATAGATACTTAGATAGATAGGTAGTTTGATAGATAGATAACTAAATAGATAGATAGGTAGACAGTTAGATAAATAGATGGACAGTTAGTTAGATAGATTTATAGATCTATATATAGATAGATTGATATATAGTTTGATAGATAGATAGTTTAATAGATAGTTAGATAGATTAATAGATAGTTAGATATATAATAGATAGGTAAATTGATAGATAGACATATAGATAGATAGGTAATAGATAGATAGATAGATAGATAATAAGATAGATAGATAGATATTACATAGTTAGATAGATAGATTGATAGATAGCTAAATATTAGATAGATAGTTAGATATCTATATCTATACGCATATATATATATATATATAGATATATACATAGCTAGATAAATAGTTAGATATCTAGATATACATATATATATTTATGTATGGGTAAGGTAAGGTATTGGGTATATATATATAGGTATATGCCTATATGTATTAGATATCTATATTTTAGCCTAGATTATAGCTAGACATATATGTTTATGCATAGTAAGTTTGCTAGAGGGGTAGTCGGGTTGAGTTTAGAGCGGTATCTCAATACCTTGAGATACCGAGGTATCTCAATACCTTGAGATATCCAAGGTATTGAGTTTCGAGCGGGGTATTTGAGCAATAGCCTAGGAATAGTATTGGAGTGATTTTTATATGCTTATGTGTATATATTTACGTGTGCTAGCATAGATTTTAGAGGGTATAGGCGGGGTATATAGCGTAGGTTGAGGTATCGGATACCGAGGGTATCCAGGTATCTCAAGGAGGCAAGTTTGAGGGTTTTCTAGCTTAATGAGCTCGGTTTGACCTAGAATTTCAGGAGCACCCTAGTTTGACCTAGAGTTGACCGTAGTTGACTTGGTTGACCGCCAAAGTTAACTTTTGACCTAGTTTTGACCCAGAGTTGACTTTTTGGACCGAGAGTTGACTTTTGACCCAGATTTCACCGGTTTGACCCGTTTGACCTAGAACAACCCTAGAAGCCTATTTTTAGTTATTTTATATCTGTTTAACTCATTAGAACCCTGTTTAACCTTGCTTTTCGTAATAGGTCCTTGCGACACCGGTTCGGATCGCTAGTTGCTCAGGACGTCATGCGAGTACATTCTCTGATAGTTTTCATTATCTGATGATTATTATGATTCAGCTTCTAGTATAGTATCATCTGATTATTCTGGCATAATACGGGACACTGACTGGTATTTTTGGATTCATTTACTTGCGACACGTACATTTCATATATTTGGCCTATATTCTGGAATCACTACAGGCATCACCTACAGGCATCACTCATGTTTCAGGCAGGACTCATCTTGATTTACGTGTCGGGTCTTGGATTCACTTGTATTAGTCGGGGCGGGAAAATACTCGAGTAGACATGTAAACATTTTCATTTGGAATCATCAGGAATCATTCCCTCTGGTCTAATCTGGAATGATAGCAGCCGCGCACCCAGTGCACGGTGAGCCGTACTTACCCCTAGCCGTTTATATGTCGAAACAAGTATTTCAAAGACACCGAGTTCATTCTTTATAGTCTGGACTCACTTGCATTCTTGTTGGTCTCACTTACATGTTTCTGGACTTGACTCACTACATGTATTTCATGCTGGACTCACTACACGTTCATGTGCACGGACTTGATCTTAGCTTAGATTTCCTGTATCTTGCAGTTATTACTATCTTGCTCTGATTTCCATGCATCTTTACCTTTATGCACCAGTGAATTATATATTTCTTGTTTCATACTTGCTTTATTCTTCTTGCTACTTGCTATAACTATTTTATAGTTTTTATCATTTAAATGGAACTGCTGTTAGAGATGTACTTGCTCCAGTCCTGACTGGACATATTTTTCAGAGTATCCGGAGGAGTGGTGTCCGACGTTTTATGGACCTGAGCTTGTCGATGGTGCAGACAGGGACCCTCTAGTTTAGGGGTGATTTCCGGGTTGGTAGCCGGGATCACTAGGACCTTGTTATTGTTTTTTATTAGCTTTTAGCACCGGATTTGTCTCCGGTTTTGGATTGAGACCTTGTATTGTATATTATCTTGGATGATGTATTATTATTATTATTATTGATGTTGTGGTTGTTTTAGTTGTTGTTGGTTAGACTTTGGAGTTATTAGTCTTCTTTGTTATCTTATCGTGCTTAGATTCGTGATTGAGTACTTGATTATCATTATGATATTGCCCCTCTGTTTGGAGTTGAGATCTTGACAGGGATATATATTGATTGCGTGAGATTGTTCTAGATAGTTGACCTAAACAGCATTATACCACCGATGCTGCGGCGTAGGCTGGACATACCCACGACTCATGCCAAATTTTTTGGGTGCGGGTCGTGACAGTTTAGTTTTCGATAGTCAATGCATAGCCGCATTGATTAGTACTTCTTCTTCTTCACGAATAGTACCAGAGTGCCCTATGGAAAAATGCTCGGATAGATGTAGCCTGAGTTAAGCAACTCTTATAACTGTACCTTGAGTTCTTTTAATTCTGCTGGCGCCATCCTGTATGGTGCCTTTGATATTGGTCGCGTATCTGGAAAGGTACCGATCGTGAACTTTATCTCACGATATTGTGGCATTCAGGGTAACTCGTCTAGAAACACATATAGAAAATCTGCCATGATGCCAGCCTGAGTCACGCTTGCACCTTCCTTATATGTGTCTCTAACAGAAGCCAAGTACCATTCGCAACAAGAATACATCAAGTGTCTTGTCATCACTTTCGATACTATCATTGTTGTCTTTGACGCCAAGCTGTACGAGTACGAGAACTCTATTTTTTCAAGTAGACGGAACATAACTCTCTTTTCTGCGCAGTCGATCGTGGCATGGCATGCACCTAACCAATCCATGCCTAGGATTATATCGTAATCCGTGATGTCTAGCACGATGACATCCAATGATAGTTTCCTTCCTCCGATGCAGAGATAACCGTTCCTACAAATTAAACTTGCAGACATTTCTATTCCCGATGGGGTACTAACATAAAGGTTCATATCTAATGATATCGTAGCTAATTTACTTTCTTTAACAAATTTAGCAAATATAAAGCTATGCGTTGCACCAAAATTAAAAATCACTCTAGCAGGTATATCTTTGTATAATAATATACATGTTACAACCGTGTTGGAAGCGAATGCTTCCTCCTGAGTCAATGCATGGACTCTTTCCTATGCTCCAGGACGCTGATTATATGGGTTCACTGGCGTTGCATTCGCGCCTTGAAGTGGAGGTCCCCTGTTTTGATTCAAAAAGTTCCTCGAAGGATTTTAATTATGATTGTTGTTCCCGGAGGATTCTGGCGCACCTGACAATACTGCATCTTGTGGTTAAAGCGACCACACTTAAGGCATGCTCTTGCATAGCATTCCCCAGTCTTGTGCCCATTTCTGCTGCCCTTATTACACCGTACTCTTGGTAGGTATCCCTGTTCTTGAACATATTCAGACGCTTGTATGCACCGGATCCTCCCGGGTCATTATGACGCTTGTTAAAATTAATGGGGACGATCGGCCCCATCTTTTGTGAACTGCGTCTAAACAGCCTCTCACTTTTCAGGGTAGTTTCATAGCACTCTAGGTAGGTTGCACATCATTGATTTATGATGTCCCGATGAAGGTCGTCATTTAAGCCATGTTCAAAATGGTAGCACCACGACTGCTTATCAGGTAGAAAGGTCCCTACAAACTTTGCTAGCTTTGCGAAGGCTGAGTCGTAGTCATCCACAGACAGGTTGTCTTATTTCAGTATGGAGAACTCATCCTCCTTCTGCTGACGTATCGTGCGGGGAATATACTGCTCAAAGAAGGCATCCTTGAACATTTTCCAAAAAAATTTTGCAGTTTGGATTGGCTTCGTAGATCCCTTGCTTGGTGGCTTCCCACCAGTCGTGCGCCTTTAGCTCTAATTGCACTGTCGCACACGCTACTCGCTTGGAACCTTTAACTTCGATTAGATTGAATAGTCCTTCAAGCTTGGCTATCCATCCATTACCACGTCGGGCTCGGCCTTCCAGGTGAACGTTGGCTAGTGCATCTTCGTGAACTCTCCCGCCTTGTAATATGTTGACCTGCCTGAGAGCTGGGTCTCTTCTTCTTCTTCTTCTTCTTCTTCTTCTTCTTCTTCTTCTTCTATTGCCACCACGACTTGCGGCATTGGCGCTACCACGATCGTGTTGTTGTTGGACACTAACGATGTTATTATTCACATTATTGTGTCCATATGTTTCTGTTACGTACCAAATTGTGTTTGAATCTGCGCTTGTTGGTCCGTCGCTTGCGTCTGCTGCACTTCCATCATATGTAGCATCTTTTCCATTGCACTGCTTGAACCCGCCCCTCCGGACACTCCCGAGCCTTCTGTTTCGTTCGGGATAACCAGAACACTGCTTACAGCAATAATGTTATTCTTCTTAGCCATTGCTACAAAAAGACAATAAACCCGTTAGTACTTTGTAAAATATTTACGGGTTTGCTGTGTGGGACTATTATTTCATACAACATCATACATCGAAAGCATTCCTTCGAGAAAATTGCATTAAAACCTCAAGAAAACATTTTTGAAAAAATCCGAGGAAGTGAACCTAGTGCTATGATACCACTTGTCATGCACCGACTCCATAAAGTCAATAATCATCCTCCTGGCGTGATGTCGTACGTGCCTAGGTTGTGCAACGCACAAGCCAAGAACGTGTATTTTTGATTATTCGTTTGAAACACATAGTATAAGTCATATTAAAGCAGAAATATTGAGATGCATTATTTAAATAGGAAGAAACTTGCTTTTCATTCATAACTTGAAATATATTACATTCATATGAAGTACATTGCTGATGCCATATCAGCTACATTGCTTGAAATAAAAAAAAGAACAAATAAGTTGTCATGAATAATACTTGTTGTCCCATACATTACACCCTTCGTATAGATTATGACAAAATGCCTTCAAAATGAATTGGGCTTCATCTATACTTCAAAATAGGAAGAGTTTCACGTCGTCTCTTCGATCTTCACCTTCGGGCTAGTACCGTGTGCCCTCTGCATTCCCGACACCTGAGATGTTGGGTATTCGTACGCCTACTTGTACTGGTGAACTGGATGAACCCACTCGCCTAAACCGATGCTGCTTATTAAAGGGGCGCATGCATTGAATATTATCTTGCTATTGTGAACTAGAGTGAATTTGCTGTTCATATCTCGGGCATATTTTGAAAGCAGTACATTGAATATAACGTACGCATCGATGATAGCTTATTCACCCGACGCACACATCCCAGCATTGAAACATAGAATACTTATCCCCTATACAAGATAATATATTAGCATGAGTACTATATTATATACGGTTATTGGCGATATTGAAGACACCATGATGAACTATTTTAAGGCATTTCGGTGATAGTCTCTCAGTCGAATTGCGAGCTCTTTGGAGGTCCCGCAATGCCCTACGCCTTAGCACATTATATTATTTTCCCTAGTTCGATTCGGTTTCGGTGCTCCGGATACCGATTATAACTACCACTTTTTTGGAGAGGAATATTTTTGTTATTTTATATTATTTGTATTATTAATGATAATATATATATTTTATATTGTTAATATAGCTAGTAATTAGTATGTTAGCCTATTAGTTTGACTTAGTGTTAGTGAGCCCAAGAGGAACCAACTAGACTTGACTTGACCCATTGATTCAATAAAATAGTTAGTCATGGTTTGACTCATTAATTTAGGAGAGTGGGTTAGTTATTGATTTTAGACTATTTGACTCGTGTCTTAGTTAGTCATGACTAGATTAAGTCTATTAAACCTATTTAGACTCAAGAATAGAATATTTTTCTATATGATTAGTTGATCATATTCATGAGAGAATGTGAGAAGCCATTGAGTCAATTCAAATATTCCTCAACCTAACCCTAACCCTATTAGGTGGCTATATAAGCCTCTTTATTCATGAATAGCCTCCATTTACTTTCCTAATTAATTCATTCCCAAATTCGGAAGCAAATCCTAATCCACCCATTCCTAAATCGCATCCCTCTCTTTTTTATTCCAAGGAGACTAAGGAGCTTGGTATTGCTACAGGAACACTTGAGGAGGGAAGCATTGGCTTAAGGATTGTGTCCAACCTTCATTTGTGTCCACTTTGTGGTGATACATTGAAAATCTATCTCCCAATAGGTAAAACTTCTATTTTTCTATCAATTTTTTTTCTAATTGATGTATTAGACCTATAGGAACCCTCTCGTGGCTAAGGAATACCTATGGAAGAAGAATTATGTCTTAATAGGCTTTCTTTTGGAAGTTGCATTAACTTTTGTGGCCAATTTGGAGAAAATTCGAATTTGGACCACTAAGTATTTGTAGGAATATCTCATAGGTGATTTTGGAGTGTGGGGCATAATTTGATACGTGTCCATAATTGGATACGGGGAGTCCGTGTCATGAAATCTCCATGATACATGAGTGTAGATTAGTATTTTCCCTTTGTATTGTGTGTCAGTAGGCTAGATTCCTTTAATGGCATTAAAATTTAGTTATTGTAATTGTTATATATATTAGATAGATATATTTGGATAATATGAGGTTTTGGTATCATTATTGGTGTGCTAGATGAGTGAGTATCATGATACATGAGGGTAACACTAGCTTGTGCACTCTAAGTGTTTGAGATATTGTATAGGTGTGTGTCTACCTATTTTGAGTGATATATATATATATATATATATATATATATATATATATATATATATATATATATATATATATATATTGGGAGTTTATCATATATTATGGGTATTATGAGATGGATGGTGTGCAAGTTTGGGAGAATGAGTGTGTGTGTGCTACTGATACAGTAGTATCACAGTAGGACAAGTGGTTGTGGCTGCATGTGTATAGCTTGTGTGTGTGTTAAGTATATCTGTGATGTATATATATGTTTGAGTATAGGCTTTGTGTTGTATATTGGTGGTTGGGTGTGTGTGCAGAGCATGGGGGAGTAAAGCTTGTGTTGCAACTACTGTAGGCAGCAAGGTTGGGTATTGGTGTATATGGAGAGTTACCTACTGTGTAAGAGTGAGAAGAATGGGGGGGGGGGGGGGGAACACTTGGTTGTGTGCTCTGGTGTGTGATGTGAGTGCGAAATATTAAAGTAAGAATGTATCTTCTTTTGTTTGGGATATACAAGGAAATAACATAGGTAGATATGTGTTAGGTGTGGCATTTGCAACTTGCTACTAGCAACAATGTTTAGAGGAGCAGTTGTAGTTAGAATGCATGCAGTGCTTGAGTTGGGGGCTATATTGATACCGTGGGTTGTTTTCAAGTGTTCATTGTTGAAGTATTTCAGTTCTGCAAGGGGTAAGGTGAGTATAAGCCTTTGTGTTCAAGTTTTAGTGTTAGTGAGGGCTCGAGTATTTGATAGTGGCAGGCATGTCTAGTAAGGGGATCGGGCAGACAGTGTGGGTTCAATTTTGGTATCGGTTTCAGTTTGTAGCAAGTTGTGTGAGGGAGCTTGAGAGTGAGGGAGTTATGGTGTAATGGGTAGACAAGTGCGTGTATACCCATGAGGTATCAGTATATAAGAGTAGGATATTAGTGTATCAATGTGTCAGTAGTGCGGGTGTTTAGAGATGTGAAGTGATTGAGTGTGTATCGAGGGATGAGGGGTATCAAATTTAGTATAAGCATTCAGATGAAGACTGGATGTAGGTATTAAGTGGGGGTTCATGCAGTGAAGGAGTTTCAGAGGATGCATGATGGGGGAGCTGAGTCACATGCCAGGATGTGAATGCAGTGAAGTGTACGTGGAGTGAAGGTGTAGTGAGAGTGTATCAGTTGGGTCAATACTCGTGTGTATTAGATAAGATATATATGAGGTTACTGCTAATGTAGAGTTGTGTCATGACCCGCACCCGATATAGGGGCACGAGTATATGGGTACATCCAGCCTACGACGCAACATCGGCAGTAGAACATTGTCTAGGTCAAGACTATCTAACTAGCAATCTCACATAAATATCCAACTCCATAAGGATACAATGATATAATAATATAATTTGAAATACTCAATCACAGAACTAAAGCATGATAAGATATCAAAAGAATAATCCAAACATGACCACAAAGTCTAAACAATAATATAATATAAACTCCAATCAATAACATCCAATTCTCAATATATGCCGAAGATAATTCTGGTACCAAAATCTGCAAAAAGAAACTAACTAATATAACTAGTGATTCTGGCTAGACCTTCCAAAAATCATACATGAGCTATGAGACTGAATATGAAGAACCGCAACTATTCTAAGTGTTTGAAATACTAGTTTCAACATGTGATCAGCTTAGAAACTTATACGATAACTAATGACCTGGCTAACCATACGTGAGGTGTATGTTAAGCACTAACAATATTTTATAATTTATAATAAACATATGATCACATCTCTTACTAGCATTTTTCCTGCCCCAACTACTACAATGGATCCAACTATGACACGTTACGATACACGATCAATGTCCAATGATAATACCATGTACGATGTCTAATGTCAATGTCGTGTACGATGTCAATACGATAACTATTGTAACATCTCATGACTGAAGATCCAAGCTATATACTAGTCTTTGTACCATAGTGTCAAGAATCAGATGTAACATTTCTAAATACTTGAAATATAATAATTATCAAATAATAAAAACTATCAGAGAATCTACTCGTCTGAGGTCCTGAGCTGACAATACCAATCTAAGTCAGGACTGGAGTCAAAGTGACCTATATATTAAATTATAAGTCATTTAGTATTTTAGAATCAATAATATATTTAATTAAATCAAAAATAGGTTAAAAAAGTTAAACTAGGTCAAATCTAGGTCAATACTCC
Source organism: Iris macrosiphon (assembly GCA_036927795.1). Lineage (NCBI taxonomy): Eukaryota > Viridiplantae > Streptophyta > Magnoliopsida > Asparagales > Iridaceae > Iris > Iris macrosiphon. Next base: position 197,639 of record JAYESA010000137.1, read on the forward strand.
AATTCGGATCCAAAACTAGCTTCTAAGTTGTTTAATAAGCTAAACTAGCTGCTACTAGGTGTTACTAGGTTCTCTCTAGGTTTCTAGGTCATTACCTTATAGTATATGGATACTAGGTATCATATATATATATAACTTATGAATATACTAGTACTATCCAGTATATAGTATTACCTTAGTTTTTACTAATACCTTAACTATGAGCTTATTGTCTTGGCTTCGAGCCAATACCTTGACTATATCCTAGTATCTTAGCCTGTATAATGATATCTACCCGATACCTAATTATAACTCTAATACCATGGTATCCCGATACTTAGACATGAACTCATTACCTTAAATACTTATACCTTAATATTCTAATGTCTGGAACTTAATACCTATTACCTAGTTGTTATAACACACAATACTTCACTAATATCTTAATTCCAAATCAAAACCTAGGATCTCACCTATGTGATACATCTATCCCATACGTGAGTTTTACCTACACTATACATCATATGATACACTATACTCACCACACACTAACACACCTAAACTTACTCATATAGCCCTTCCCACTTAATCTCAACCACACCATCACTACCTTACCTATTTCATTAAGTTCACTACCACTTACTTACAGTACAATACATACTCAGGTTCACCCCATCCTATCTTCACTAAGAACTCATGTTCACACTTTCATTAGCACTGACACTCTTGCACATGGCATTTAACTACACACCAAAACACTAATAGTTCCTGCATAAACTTAAGCATCTCCTAAATGAACCTCATATATAACACATAAACATACTCCTATAGTTCTGGACAGAACACTCAACTAATACAAGGCTCCCCTCCACTGCTGCCTTTACTCAAAGAGACCCAAAAACTGTACTTGCACCTAAGATGGATGCCATGCTTGAGTACCCAGACCCACTTACTCTTGTGCAGGCTCAAATGCAATATATTGCTGCAGTACATATCCCTTCAATGTTACTCACTGGCCTAATACTCCCTCATAACCCTGCTCTCGAGCCCCCACAACTCTAATCAAGCCCTGAACTCCCACTGCAAACAGTAGCAGTACCCCTACTCTGATACCAAGCACACTTAAAACACATACACTTATACACCCCCCCCACACATACAATAATACTCCTTGATTTACTAATAAACCTCATAATTCTGCACATAAATCTTAGCTCATAAACACATTGGTCTGATACAACCCTACTACCAAATAAACCACACGCCTCTCTTTCTCACTGCAGTGCTCTAAACCTCACTTCACTGTCAACCCGAACCTCCAATTGATAGTATCTTTCTCTCACACACACACACCTATCAATCATTTTCCCCACTGATACCCGAGCTTGCTGCATTCTCCTCTACCTGACAGCAACCCGACTGAATCCAGATTGGTTCCCACACCCAAACAATACAGAACACTACTAGAAGGCACCCTACTACTAACACACCCTGCTACTGAAAACCCTGACTGTGATGACTCCACACTAGAATACAACACACTCAAGTACACTAAGACACCTAGCAACAACCCAGCACAACACCAATTTCCCCCTTGCACTCGACCAACTGCTCACTGCTACTCTGTTGTTGTGGCTTCTAAGCCACTGTTGTTGCTGATGTTCCTCGTTGCCACAACTGCTAATGCTTGTGCTGATTGTTGTTCTATGCTACTGCATTGTTGCAATTATTACTACTGCTGGTGCTGCTTCTAAATGCTACTGCTGTTGTTGTTTTAGTTCTCCCCTCCGCTCCCTAAGTTCAGTCACTCCACATCAAACATCAACAAGATACTCAACTCCAATACATAGGAAATCATCCAAATACCCACCCAATATATCATAGGCAGCATTTATATATATAATATGATATATTTATAATTATAATAGCTATATATAATGCAATTAAAGGAAAACACACCTATTAGCTTAAAACCCCTAAAATACTACTCATACCGATACGTATCACGATGTATCGCGACACGGCTCTACGTATCTATTTGTGGACATACTAACCCTCTCAAATCATAAAATCACAGCTAAAATTCTCTATGAGATATTTCTACAAACATCTAGTGGTCCAAATTTGAATTTTCTCAATTTGGCCACAAAAGTTAATATAAATTCCACCATATGTCTCCTATGAACCTAGTTCTTCTTTCTATGGGTATACCTTTGCCAAGGGAAGGTCCCTAGGGGTCTATTTCATCATTTAAACTGAAATAACAAAAGAAAAATGAGTTTTACCTATTAAAAGATGGATTTCCAATGTATTCTACCAAATGGACACAAATAAAGGTTGAACACAATCCTCAAGCCAATGCTTCCCTTCTCAAGTTCTCCTCTAGCAATGCCAAGCTCCTTAGCCTCCTTGAAATAAAAATGAGAGGGAGAAAATTTGGAAATAGGTGGATTTGGTAGAGAAGGGATTTGGGTTTGCCTCTAATTTAGGAATAAAATAATTAGGAATAAAATAGAGATTATTCATGAATGGAGAGGCTTATATAAGCTCCCTCCAGGGTTAGGGTTAGGTTGAGGAATGTTTGAATTGACACAAGTGTCCTTCTCATTCCTTCATGAATTAGATCTAACTAAACCATAGAAGAAATATTCTATTCTTGAGTCTAAATAGGTTTAATAGAATTAATTTAGTCATGACTAACTAATAACTCAAGTCAAATAGTTTATACTCAATAACTAACTCATTCTCCTAAACTAATGAGTCAAACCATGACTAACTAATTAATTGTATCAATGGGTCATGTCAAGTCTAGTTAGGTCTACTAATGTCTTGTCTAATTAAATAGTCTAATCCACTAACCAAATATAATACTATATATATATATATATATATCATGCACATTATAAATAAATAAAATATACACAATATTTATAATAATATAAAATGACAAAAATACTCATATTCTAAAAATGTGGTAGTGACAAGTTGAGTAAAGGGAGTGCCAACAATGTGAGTGTGAGGGTTGATTAGTTCAACAAAAGCAGTGGGAGAGAGCTTATTCAGGAATAATTTGGGTTGGATTGCTGCAATATCTTAGATTAAAGTCAAGTGCAGGCAATGGTGTAGGAGTATCGGGTGTGCAAGCTTGGAGGTTTGTGCCTTGATGCACAAGCAATGTTCAGTCAAGTGGTAAGAAAAACTTATGCATTGGTTTGAGTATGTATAGTATGCCATAAGGGTATCTAGTTGGAGCAAGATCATCCGGGTAGTGCACATATATCATGTGCTGCAAGAATCAATATGCACTGACTGAGTTGAGTAATCGATAAGGTGGCAATTCAGCAAGTGTTGGCTTATCATATGTAATATCTGTGCAGTAGGGATCTGTAGAGGAGTTAGTGTGTGAGGGATCCATGTAGTGCAATCCGTGTGCATATGTACTTGTGAGGGGGAGGGGAGTAATGCATGTCTCCATGCCTGTGCATCTGTGGTATCAGTAAGGGAAATAAACTAGTGAGGATGTGTATTAAGAGAGGGCAGAGGTCTGATCTCAGACCTGATACCAACAGCTGAAAGTACTGCAGTGCAATGCTTGGCATTCATGCACTTGGAGTGGGGGGATTTAGTTAGCAGTAGCTAGTTAAATGCACAACAGTAGTTCCAATTAAGTGTGAGTATCTATATATGGGTGTGCATGTCTATGTATGCATGTGTGTTAGTGTATCTAGTTACTTAATTAGGTATGTATCCATCTATCTATCATTAGCCATTGATTTAGTTATCTATCTATTATGTATCTATTATCTAATTATCTATGTATCTATTTACTTATCTATATATTTGTATGGGTTATGAGAGTAGGGAGATATATGTATATATGTAATCTAGGATATTAAATACAAGGTAATTGATTAGATAATAGCTAAGGGTTAATAATTGAGATATTATGAAATACTTGGATTGATACCAAGGTATCAATATCAAGGGTAAGTGAGGGTTAATGTTAATATAGTGTTAGTGAGACAAAAGTATCATGAATGTGAGGATGAGGTCTTGATACTAGGAGGAGATCAAGGTAATATTAAGTGTGGTATCAAGCAAGTAGGGTTTATGAATGCAAGTGAGATTGGTGCACTAGTGTCATGGGTTGGTATCAAGCTACCAAGCTAAGGAATGGTTAACGTATTAGTATGTAATATAGTATCAGTATATTCATGTATATAATATATGGTATTAGTATCTTCAGGACCTAGTATAGTATAGTGTTAGTCAATATTAGTTAATATAACTTGATGTTAGCTAGCATAGGCTTATATTAGCAACGTATTAGCTAGTTTTAATTATATTAGTTTGTAACTTGAGTATTAACTAGTTTTGACCTAGCATTAACCTAGTTGACATAGTTTGACTATTTTGGCCTAGTTTGACCTAGAGTTGACTGGAAGACTTAGAAAATAACTGGTTTAACTTCTTTATCATTCTCAAATACTGTGTTGATATGATATTCTATATTTAGGTCATTGAGGAACTGATTTGGACACTGTTTGATATCCATTGCTCTGGACCACATGCGAGTACATTCTCTGACATTTTTTGTTATTTTGATGATTGCTATTATTCCAGTTTATAGTATTATATACTTTATTTCTGACACGAGAATACACGAATTAGTATATCCTGGATTCTGTCATGAGATATTATTTCCTAGAGGACCCTGTACATGTCCTTTGATTCTTGTACATGTATAGACACCGATTCAGGAGTATGTTGGCCCCCTTCTCCATGAATCCTGTGTCGTAATATGTCATGGTTGGATCCATTATACTAGTCAGGGGACGGGAAAAGTATTAGGAAGTTATGTGATCATATCTCACCTTTACATGCATCATAGATAACCATGCACCATACGTATGGTTAGCATGACCATATTACATGTCTCATAGTTTGCTAGATATGATTATCCTGACCCTTCCTGTATCATAGCTAACCTTACATCTTACGTATGGTTATCCTGAACTTACATGTATCATTGCTAATTATATATAGCAAGTCAGATCCAGATCCCAAGCCGATCACATAACAAACTAATATTTCAAACAATTAGCTAGTTTATTTCATCCCTCTATTTCAGCTTGTACTTGATGAGACTGATATTTACTACTTATTCACTGCTCATTATTTTCTTGTGATATAATTATCTGTTGTACCTGCTTCCTTATATTCTAGTATTACATATTCTATCTTGTAACATATTCTATCTTGTATATTCATTACTCACTGCTTTATAGTCTTTATCAATTTAATTGGAACTGTTGTTAGTTTATGTGCTTCGCTCCAATCTTGACTGGATAATATTTTTTAGTATTGATTGGAGAGCCGGTGTTTGACTTACCATGGACCAGAGGGTTTTCGGAGGAGCCAGTCCCCGTAGAGGAGACACATTTATTAGTTTCTTAGCTAGATTAGCATTTATCTTGTATTATATTTGTTTCCAACTTGAGACTTGAGTTGTATTGTTTTTTAGACTTATATTGTGTTGAGGTAGCTAGACTTTAGACTTATCATTGTTGATGATTTAAGTTATATATTTCTAGACTTCTCATGATATCTTGTTTCATATCTTTATCGTGTCATTCATCTTCCTTATAGATTATTGTGATTGAGTATCGGTTTGACATTATCTTTATATTAACCTCGTTCTCCTTATGGAGTTGAGATATCATTGACAAGTTATATATTAATGTGAGATGCCATAGATAGTATTGTTGACCTAGACAACATTCTACCGTCGATGCTGCGACGTAGGCTGGACGTACCCATGACTCATGCCCAATTTCTGGGTACGGGTCGTGACACCGTTTCAAGAAAATTGTAAACTTTTGCACATGTTGTCCATGACCATGCAAAAGGTTGAACAGTTTATCTATGATGCATATGCACGACACGAAGTAGATTTTGAGTAGTATTATTTATGAACTCATGCACTAATTCGTTCCTCCAAGCCGTATGATTTGATTTGGTAAACCTGTAGGCACCAAACACTCCAAGGCACCATGCCAAAATCAATGACTCAAAATATTCTATCTCTTCTTGACAATTCCATGGTTCTAACCACAACTGCCGACTTGCGCATAAAGCTTGTGTTATGGGTCACACACATAGATGCGCTCGACGATTACAGTTATCACATTTATATTCCTTAGTGGTAAACATGCATTGTGGCTAATCTTTATATATATATTTATATTCAACCGGACATCTTCGATATGAACGTATTCGAGAAAAGTTATGTGTTTACGCGACCGAGTAAAGAAGTAGGGACCGAACCATTCATTGATTAGAGAATGTATCAAGGAAGGAGACTCGCTTTGCTACGATCAAATGTCAACTATGCGCGTTCCTGCAATGGCACCAGCATCGTGTTATAATCAATTATCAATCTGTCCTAGTGAATTCCTTAGAAAAGGAAAGCAGACAATGACGCAAAAATACTTTATCCAAAATCTTGCAATAAAAATTTTCAAGAAAAGTAACAGCCGACCGGTTCCGTCGAAGGAAATCTTATATGGAGCTCACTCGCTGAGGCGCAGTCCGTTGCATCTAGGTCTTATTCCAACAGAAGCCTAACCATGAGTTAGAATGATTCTCTTTTATTCGTCCGCCACAATTCAATGCTGAAAGGGTTATTTTATATTACATTCAGATTTTGAGTCAAACTATCCATAAGCCTTTACGTAGTGTATCTCTCGGTCGGATCGGGGACGGAGAACTATACTAGATGGTTTGGGAAGCACATATCCCAGCTATTTATAGACATTCTCACCGTACGACTATACGCGCATAGAAACTAAAAATACACTATTTTTTGCTCCATGTGCATAAAACTTTGCATGCGTATGGATCCTACAATAACTGTGACGCATAAAGCAAATTTGAATGTATGTGCATATCACGGTCTACCCGACACGTGACATGCGTTACAACTATTGAAAATCACACATTAATGTGGCGACTGCCATTAGAAACATATGCGCTTTAAATGCAAAATTAAATGTATGCACATTAAATGCGCATAATCTTGTCGGATTCATAAATATTCTGTTAAATATGATGAAGAGAGAGAACTCCAAGGATTTGTATGTGCCTTCATTCTTAGGTGCATAAGCTCTCGCCGCATAGTACCATGTGGCACTGCTCTACTGTATACATACAAACGTAATAATTACACTAACGTAAGCGCAGACGTCTTATGCGTAACCGTCGTCTGCACACGTTATGGAGTGGCACGATTTTCAATGCGGTATCAACTCGACTTTATACGGCTAGGCGATATGCGCCTATTGGTCTTGCCACATAAGCTTCTTTAGAATCAATGCTTCGTCGCATAACTTCTAGAGCATGGTCTTCTTAATAAAATGTAAAAGTCCACTGTCTTTGGCCTTCAGTGCGCACGGGGTGGTGCGCATAGTGTTGACTTCACCGGTTCAGACCGTTGAATGGCTAGCTCGGCGCATATCAGTTATGCGCATGGACCCAATTTTTTTTCATGCTTCTACAATAGCATTTTGCTTCTCTTTTTGCTTTGAATTCTTGAACTAGTACTAAAAACAATATTCTGATGCTATCGTAGATACCAGGACCATTAGAAGATTATATGCTAAAGAAAAAAGTATATGCTAGATTTTTTATGTCTTTTTATCATTCTAAAATTGAAAAATATGATCCAGAATCATTATCTCCATCATAAGAGTTTAAATACAAGAACAACTCTTGAGTTGGGAGGATTTTTTTTTTGTTTCTTCCTTTATAAAAGTATACTCTTAGCACGAGATAACTTTGAAATTAAACTAGAACTACTATCTTGAGCAGTTGTACAGGGTCGTCTCGATTCAACTTTTTCTTTATATAAACTAATTAGACTATCTAAACGTTCTTTAATTTATAATTTTAAGCCACTTATATCAATGTTTATATTGTCATAAAAATTATCTAACCATATAAATAGACCATCTAATTTGATTTTAGGATCAAAACCACAACCAAATAATATAAAAGAGGCATTTCACAATATTTTAGAAATTTTATTTCCATTTTAGAAATAACATAATCAAAACCAGGAGCATTTCTATATTTTTAAAATAAATAAGAAATATTATTATTAAAACTAAAGAAAAAATGGATAATAAACTCCGAATAAAATACATGTAATATTGTAAAAAAATCTAAAAATTTATAAATTAAATAATAATTAACCAATCATTCTTAGTTATTTGTTAATCAATATTTGGATTAACATTAATATAGTGTATAATAATATCTCTATATTTAATACAAAATTTTAACATCAAATAGGCAAAATTATATCTATATGGTGCATCATTAACAAATCTCCTAAATATCAAACCATATTGTGTATACAATGTTTTAAACTCTACTTGGAGAATTATTTATACAAATTAAACATGATCTAATATTTTTATAAAATTTCTTGAAAAATTGAAGGCATTCTTGTACAATTAAATTAGCAATATTTTCTAAATTCGCTTAAAGAAATTAAAATAAAAATTATTAATACAATATTCACATAAAACTTGTAATATGGATCCACCGATTGTAGATCTAGTATGCAAAAATTTCAACGGTCTTAGACAAATAATTTATTTTTGTAAAATCTATTTCACATCTAAATAATGTACTGTGATATAAACAAGAGTTATTTGTATTTACTCCCCCCAATCCATAATGCAAACTCCATTACCCCCTTATTTTAATTAGTGGTACCCCCTCCCAATCCTTCATAATTACTTATTTGTAATTAGTGTTACCACACCCCCCCTAAAAAAAAATAAAAAAATTGCTTGATCTTTTTGAAATGGGGGTACCACTAATTAAAATAAATTTGGGGGGCGGGGGTAATAGAGTTTGTGTCATGCCCCAGTCCCAAAATATCGAGGGACTAGACACGTGGCAATGGCCAGCAACACACACCGATGGACAAACCCAATTTAATGGACCCATCAGGGTGTACTTAAGCTATAAAACAACAATAAAGGTCTAGGCTATTAATCTCATCCACAGAAATAAATACAGTCAATATGAAATAATAAGCAACATCAAGTCTCAATAAAACGTATCTCGGGGAACAACCCGATAATAAGTCTAGTACAGCAGTCAATAGACAAGAAATAAGGAGTATAACAACATCAAAGACTGAGTATAGATAAAGTAGATACTCAGGAGAAATCCTCAGCGATTACCTCGTCCTCGGGTTCTGGTACTGCTCTAATGTCTGCTCCTGTCCCGTACACCTCGGGGTAGATCTCCTCGGCTAGCCTGGGGACTTAATCCGGATCTAGGTCCTCAGGGGACATAGCAAGGTACAAGAATAACTCAAGCCAAATAAGTACAGTATATGAAATGAATCAATAGGGCAAACTAGCTAAGTGATATGCAAAATGAGAGCATCACTAGACTTAGGCTGAGACCACTACAAGCTCGGTGTCGGGAAGCCGGTAGTAGTAATATCACGTAATGTGCCTAGCTCTGGTGTAAAGTCTAGAGCCTCACAATAATAAATATATATAAAATCAGCCTGTAGCCTGTGTCTCTCTCCCCACCCAATGTAATCACACGTCTCATGTCCATGACACGCACGATCATGATCTCTAACTGATGCAATGAGTCATAATGATAGCTAAGCATATGCAATATCTGTGTCACGAATCCTGTAACCTATACAGAATCACCATGAATATCTCAAGAAGATTATGTCTCATGAACAGTGTCAAGTGTCCTATGGTATGGCGTACTTGATAATGCAAGTACGAAGATATATAGGATCGCAATATCAATTCTCTAGGTGACGTTACACAACTCCGCGTATGGCATTGACACCCGAATATTATTCGGACGTTAAGCAATGTCACTTGGTCCTGGGTTGAACAGATATATATATAAATAAATTAAGAGAATATTATGTAACAAGTACTGCAAGATTGGCAAGGTACACTTGCTTGGGGTTCGGACTCTAACTTCTGCTCTGGTATCAGCGGGATCTGCTGGTACTCCTCCGAATGCTGAAATAAACATTACCATCATGCTTAAAAGACATCAAATAGCTAGAATATCCATAAGTCCAATTTAGACACAGGGGCAAAATTGACAGTTTATGGTCAAAGCGGGGTCCATATGTGGCCCACTTCGCACCGGAAAATGTACCAGAGACAAAGTTCTCCAAATTTGTCAAACTTAGTGTCTACAAGTCCAGAACGACGATACGAATCCAACGGAATATCCAGAACTGGATTTCGATGACCCGATCACAAAATCGCTCATCAAGTGGAGCCGTGGGGCCCACGATACGGGATTTTGTCAATGTTCTCAGAATCGAACCAAACTTGGGTTACAGGACCAGTGTATTGCTACGAGTCCGATGGAGTAAGTTTTATTTCGAAACTACGAGCACACACAAAGTTACAACGAGTTTCAGAACAGGGCCAATACGGGGTGTTGTCGACGGATACGCGTTGATTCCGCTGTGCACGCACATCCAAATCAACTTTCGCAAAATCTCACACGTCCGTATTGACGGCGCGCACCTTTCGATGAGGTTCGCACACGACCAAGTCACCTCGTTTAGCGGGGCGCACCCACTTCCGGGAAAAATCAGGGTATTTAAATACCAAGCTTTTGGTCATTTTTACCCTCGAATTAAATACAATCTACAGCTCAATAAATTAAACTAAAATAGGGTTTTATAACTTGGTCATACAGTCTAAATTACTGTTCAAGCCAATTTTGAAAACATTTGTCAGGTTGGTCGCAAAACGGTCGTGAACTGGGGAGTTCGGGACAATTTCTGATTTTCAGAAATTGGGAGTTTATTTTCCTGATTTTGAGTCACAGTTTGCGACCGACACAGGACGCGATATCCCGAACGAGTTGTACGGGGTTCGAGAGGGTTACGTAGGGTACGTGTATAATTCGATAGAATGGAAAATAAGGCGGCGAGGAGAGAGAAATTTCTACCTGAACAGGGTGTCAGAGACGACTGAAAAATACGTTTTCGCGATGGCGCGATGCGGCTACGGCGGTGCTCGGCCGGTGACGTAGGTGCTGCGGTGGCTGCTGGGGTTGGCGGGGAGTCGTCGTCGGCGGAGTCGGGTCAGTCTCGCGGAGGCATCGCCGGAGTACGGTGGAGTGGTGTCGGGGTGCGGTGATGGCAGTGGTGGAGAAGCGGTGGTGATGGTTTATATAAGAGGCCCGCGGCGGCCATTTGGCGGGGAGGAGAACTGATGGTACGACGGTTGGAGGCGGCGGGGAGAGGAGGCGATGGGTCTCGGCCGCTAGGGAGGCGAGCAGCCGACGACGGCGGTTATGGCCGGCGAAAAATCGTGCGGGTCGTCGGGGAAATTCGAAACAGTTACTGTGCATAGGTTATAGCGGGTCGGGTTAGCGGGTTTCGGGTTGGGTTCAGACCCGACCCGCTGGGTTTAGGTCCGGTTTGATGTGGGTTCGGCTCGGTTTATTTTATGGGTTCGGTTCGGTTCAGAATGGGTTCAGGTTGGTTTGCTTAGGGTTTAATTAAAAACATAGTTTTTAGATTTTTTAAAATATTTCTGGGGTCCAATAAATTCTAGGAAAATTGCAGTAAGTTTAATTTTTTATTTTACACTCAAAAATATTATAGTCATAATATTTAATAAAATCACACATTTTTTTAATACAAGAAAACATTTATTTTAATTAGTTAAAAATCTCAGAAAAATCTTGAAAATTTATTTTTAAATTCTGAAAAATTCTGGGGGTTTACAGTTTGTATTATGGATTATAGGGTAAATACAAATAACTCTATAAACAAAAGTATAATTTCATTGACTAGTCCATATACCAGGAGTATTTTTTACTAATGTTTATAATATTATCTTTCAAATTATTTTTTTCCAAAAATTTAACAGTTTTTGCTCTAGTAGTAGATATAGAAATTTTAGTAAAACAAGGATTTAATGTACTACTTGCAAAGTCATGATTTGATTCACTCTCACCAAATGTAAAAGATTATGCATAGGGCTGGACATACAGGTCCAAGACCCGCATTTCCGACCCGGACCGTATATACCTGTTGTTTCGACCCGGCCCGAACCGTATATTGCCCAAACAAGTCAGTTCCTAAATATTTACATTTAAACGGGTTGGTCGGTTCTAGTTGTGTAAAATAAATGAGATGGGACCGGCTGTATTTTTAAAATAAACCCCGACCCATTTATTTTAAAAATCTTAATTTTTTAAGTTATTTCTCCTATGCCTAATACCCACATCACAGCAGCCGACCTTAAAATTCTAACTCATATCTCTCTCTCAACCATTATAATATATTAATATATTATAATTTAGAGCCGTTAGCATTGGATGTCTACAGATTATAAGATACTTTAAATTGAAATGAAAGTTCCTTGATCTACTAATTTGTTTGTTGGAACATCAAAAATTCATGAGTGCTTGTGTGCGTGACCGGAAGGAACATATATCATCCCTTGGCATTTTGGAGTTATTATCATTGTGGGTCATAGAATCATAGAGCATAATTCATACTTACTTTATCTCGCATATTTTTATTTGCTTCCTGGAGACTTTGAGCACAGTGATATGGTTTTCTCTGTCTTTCATATTTGTTCATGATATTCTTAATTCTCTAAACCTATTATAGTGTATAACTTTTGTTATAGACATATTTTGTATAGTTTAATTGTTATAGTGTTATGTTAATTTCTAGGATTTTTTGGAGATATTTTAACCTTTTTTTTGGACTCGTGGGTCGGTCCGGTTCGGACCTATTTTGAACGGTTCGAGTTCAGTTTGGTTCCAACATTTTTTTAGCCCCGACCCGCCTCGTCCCGCCAACTAATGGGTCCGATCCAGGTCCATCAAATTTGGCCCCGACGTGGCCTGTGCCCCGCCCTAGTTATTGTCACACCCCGCTCCCAAAATATGGTGAGTCGGATACATAACAAACATCTCTAGGCTACACGACATACGAATACCCTAGTACCCATATTTGCAATTGTCGCCTGTAGGATTCTAGTATAGGTTTATTACAGGCCATATATTACATGAATTAATACATAAGACTTATGGATAAAGGACATTCTTCAACTTGTATCCCAATATACAAATAACCCATTTATACCTTTATACGTGTTGGAAATAAATTCTGGTTTCAACTCAATCGCCTTCCGTTACAACAAATCATTCTTGTTCTCCAACTGTTTGTCAAGGTACAACAATATCTTCCTTAAAAATATTTCTACAAATCTACTGAACAATACTAGGTCGTCAAACAACATGCACGCCCTCAGTCAAGGACGAAGAAAAATAAATGAAATAAGATAAGAATATAAAAATGATTGGATTCTCGAAACTTCATGATGAATAAATGGAATAATAAATTTCTTAAACACATTTTAGTGCAATCATGAGACAAGGTGTTCCAGCTCTAGTAATGTAGCCATAAAATAGGGTATTCCAACTCTTATCAAACCATATTCTACTAGGTGTCCAAATCATAATCCACAATCACAAATAATTTTTCTATATGCAAATACAATTTAGAGTATATTTTTAGATCACAACATCACCTATTATCTTGGCAATAATTCTATATACCTGGGATTAGGTAAATTGTTTTGATGGGTAGTGCTTAGAATTCTAATCCCACAAGTTTTATTTCCATAACTTCACATAAATGTAAAAAATAATTGAAAATTATATCAAGTGTCGAATTACTTGAGTCGTGCTCAAGAATCCATTATTAACAAGAGGTGAATTACTTGAGTTGATCTTAAGAATTCATTATAACAAGTATCAAATTACTTGAGTTGATCACAAGAATATATTATAACAAGTGTCCGATTAGTTGAGTTGTGCTCAAGAATTCTTAAGTGTAGTGAGCTAAGTCTCACCTCGAACCATCGCATGGCCATGCAGATGTTGGCACTACTGGTCAGTTTTTAACATGTATTTATTGTAAAGAATTCGACGGTGTGATATAAATGTTCTCTCCCACCCAATGTAAATCTACAAATTCACAAACATTCCTATATAACTTACAATTTAAGTTGAATTACAGGTCCGATTTGTATCTCGTCTCGTGTGTCAGCAACCACATGCTTTACGAGGATACTATTCGACAAGATATTTTGTCTTAGCGAAAACATTTAATATCCAGTCACATATCTCATTTCGTGTGCTCATGGCATCACGTTTAAACGATAGCATTCCATTTGGTAGGACAATTCCTAAAAGATAAAAATTAGTACTCCTTGCCTTGGAATGTGAAATATTGAACTTTTGTTGCCATTTCATGCACGTGTAGGTGTGTCATATGCATCCTATGGTGTAAATCCTAAATCTAAGAATTTTGGAGTTTGATGCTAAATCAAATAGCTACTAAATGGCTTGAAATAGAGACTAACCAACTAGTCAAATTTTTTCAAAAAATGTTCTCTCTAAATTTTTTTAAAATTTTTGGCAGAGTCTCCTTTGTATTTTGGAGCCTAAATTTTTTATAATTTATAATAAAAGATCCGGAGCAACCCTCCGAAGGATTTCTCGGGTTCACCGACCCCTTCGGTGGAATAACTTAACACCGAAACACACACAATTTATATATATTGATATTAAAATAACAAACATAAACTTTCTTACCCAAGCAATACCTAACCATTAGCAATTAGCTATTTAGCAGCTAGCATTGATCCAAGTTTGTTGCATCAGTCCCATAATTCAATACAAGTAGGAATGCATAATTTATACAAACATCTAAATAGCATAAATATACAAATGAGAAATACGATTCCTAGTAGCTCGTTCATTAAATATTTTATTTGTAAGGTATTAATCATTCATATATTCAGGCACTAACTCCAATTGATTAAGAAATATGTATGCTTAATCAACCACATATCTATATAAGTAGATGATATCCCGTATTTCAGAATTTCTAAAGTTCTAGAAAACTTTAATAAACTTAACAATAAAATCAGTAATTGTATATTTTAATAAGAAAATTGAGACGTCAGAGTTTATAATGATATTTTTGGGGCAAAATCATCAAAGTTTCAATTTTGGCTCCTATACTCAAATCATATCCTAAGATATAAGGACCAAATAAATACACCCTAGTTTTCAAATACTCAAATAATTATAAAAAAGTTCTAAGCATTGTGGAAATGCTAAATTTTATCTTAATTTAATTCCAAATGTCATATTTTAACTAACTTGAGTCGATATAGTCTCAAAAATTTAGAATTTAATTAATAGTATGTTATGTCTAAGGTTTCCAAATCCTACAGAGTTAACTAGGATATACCAAATTTGTTAACGCTGAATTCTAAGGATTGATTCTAAATTCGAGTCCAATATGGCCGATACAGTCTTGTATCGCTTATGGCAATACATTTCATAGTTGCCTATACAACTCTTGTTTAATAATACATAATATTTTCTTGTACGAGTCCTAAGAACAGCTTATAATATTCAAATATCATAATCGGACAACAACTACAACTATATATATAAATGTATATATATAAATAAATAGGTCATTTTCTAGAATCTTAGCATATATTTTCCATTCTCGGATGGACTATAGTTATATATGCGTACAACGAAGTAGTATGAACACCATACTAAGAGTATAATTCCATATATCCTAACACAACATGGCACTTATACAAAATTTAGGTTATGAGTCCGTATTGTTTCCCATATGTATTAATGTCACTCTTTATGATATATGCATAATTTTGAGCATAAAATAAGAATATAATTTTGAATTAAATATTCTACTCACGACAAGAAAAATAAAACTTGATTTCGAGAAAGGGAGTAGGGCTTGCCCTTGAACCTTGAGGATTTGTGATTATTAAAGACCACCTTCTTCTTCTCTTTACTTCCAATAATACACATGTGTATAGTTTAATATATAATGGAATGTCATAACAATGCCTATGACTATAAGTCTTTATTTATTTATATATGTAAAATCTCGAAATTTTTGAAATTTAATTTTTACTTTTTTTGGTTATATTTAGAAATTAAAATTCCTTCGATTTATTAAATTTATATAAATATAGGTGATAATTAGTAAATTAAAGTTAAGTCACAAAAATAGTTTTGAGTGTAAAATTAATTTTAAGTATTATAGAATTTTTCTATAAATTATTTCATGTACAAACCTATTTTTGGTTTACCATATGCATATATATAACTATATATATTAACCTAAAACTAAAGGAAAATAATAAAAGAAAAGAAAAGAAAAGAAAAGAAAACCCAACCCAAACCCTAGCTACTCGCACCCCTACAACATCAAACAACAAGAACAACAACAACAAGAACCAATAACAACAACATCAACAACAACTAAAACTTAAACCCCAACCTACCGACCCTTACCCGAACTCTCCCTCTCTATATATATTCATCTAGAGAAAAACCTAACCCTAATGAGAAGCACCCTCCTTTACCTCTTCAAGTTGCGAACCACCCCGACACACCGCCACCAACGCCGTCATACTCCACAGTGCGCGCCGTGCGCCGGCACGAGCAGACCCGCGGCCGAACAGAACAGCGAGCAGCGACAGTGAACAACCGTGAGGCACTCCTCTTCCCATCTCTATTTTTTCCTACACATGCAACCAAACATTAATCTATCAAATCCTATGTGAATACAAAGTAACCATCTTGAACTCCTTTTAAATAGTTTAGTTTATTATGCTTCGTATCGATCGCAAATCGATACCAAAATGAGGGAAAAAAATTGAGTTCCAGGAACAAAAAAAATGTCCCAAGTACCTATAATTCGAGGCTAATATATTTCAACCTAGATATCAAATTAAGATTTACTTTTTGTTGTATAAAGCCTATATAACCAAGATCATTTTCTGTTAATTAGTTTATTTTATTGTGTTAGAACTGTAGATAAATCAGGTAGAAATCTCAGAAAAACTTATTTTCTAAATCTAAAATTCTCTGATACGGAGTCTGTCCCACCAAACAAGATGACTTTACTGTGTACGAATTGCACCGAAAGGCACGTATCGCCAATGCAGATGTGTGGGCTTTCACGGAACTTGATTCAGAAGTGTGTGCACGTCGGAATCAACGCGTATCCACCGAAAATCCCGTATCGACCTTTTCTAAATTTATGTAATTACTTCATGTGTACTTGTCATTTCACAATAAAACTTGATCCATCAGATTCGCAGTGTTACGATGGTCCTGTGACCCAAGTTTGTCTCGATTTTGAAAACGTTGACCGAAATGCCGTTTTATGGGCCCCATGGTCCCACTTGACGGGCAATTTCATGATCGGCTCACCAGAATCAAATTCTGGATATTCTGTTAGGTTCGTATCATCATTCTGGACTCATAGATACTAAGTTTGTCGAATTTGGAAAACTTTACCTTTGACACATTTTTTGATGCAAAATGGGCCACATGTAGACCCCGCTTTGACAAAAAATTATCGTTTTAGCCCCTGTGTTCAAATTAGACTTATGGGTAGTCAATTCTAGCTATTTATTATATTTTGGAAACGTTGGTAATATTTTTTTCAGCATTCGGAGATGTCCGTGCGGATTCTACCTCTTTGGGAGCAATTGACGTATCGAGCTCACCACCTAGACTTTGCCATACCATCATCCTGAATCTAGAAAGTATACCTTGTCATGATGACTTTTTATTTATATTTTGTACAACCTTTTGTATTTATGTTACTTATTTATTTAGTCGTCCAAGATAGACTTGGGTGCAACGGTGGATTGCGTCATCTTTATTTTATTTATTATGCACATTGACCTAGAGTTGTGATCACCCTATATTTGAGAGGTGTTCTCATATCTCCATGACCTTGACATGTACTTTGTATATACACGGATGTGTAATACGCGTAAGGACACAAATCTTGGTATTCTGGTCACTCTTGATGCATAAGGGACGTGTGTCGGCTTAGTCATATTTATTTTGTTAGGATGCATTTATTGGACTTAGTGGTGAGTAACTGGTCGTGTCATGTCGGGGATACGATCATGACATTCGTTTGGGTGGGGAGGATATACATGAGTCATTTGGGCTACTTTACACTTTCTGTCACGCCCCAGTCCTAAAATACGTAGGACTAGGAATACGTAAGCATGCCAGCCGTGTGTATATGGCAACTCCAATATATGGATACCATAATACACACGTACGCTGTAATATGAATATTAACTCACATGTGGTATATATATTGTCACAAGTCACAGGGCATAACTAAATCTCATCCACATAATCAAATAACCAATCAACTATATATCTGAATCAAGTATAAAATGCTTGATAAGAACAAGTAGTTGGGTGGAGACAAATCCACTACCAAACTAGAATATAAGAGGAACAAAAATAAGTACATCTAATGAACAATGAGACTCGAAGAGAAGACCTCCTCGAAAGAGAATGGAGTAGCTAGTCCTGATCCGTGCTCCTACAAATAGTCAAGATCGTCTACACTTGGAAAGGGACCAGGTCCTCAGAGGAACGTAACAAGATACATAGAAGCATGCCAATTTGAATACAGTAAACATGAATAATAGGTAGAAAATATATAAATATGCTGTATAAGATATTCTATATGAATGCATAATGAGGGCAACTTTTCGACGTATGGGCATGGGTAGGCTACTCTATCTAATCTCACAACTCACACACACGTCAGGGACATCATCAGCCGTCATACCGCGCGGGTAGCGACCATCGTGACACCATCAGCCGACATACCTCGAGGATAGCGACCATCGAACACGACTACCATAGTGCGTGCTAGTTACTACGGTTTACCAGAGTGGTTAGAGCCCATACGCCTACTGATTGTCCTCCTCTCCCATGATACTATGTGTCAAGTGTGTGTCAACATAGATAATATATAATTATGATTGAAGAAAACACACATGCAATGAATATATAAAAATATAATAAACATACAAAGTACTATAAACAATTTGGCAAGGTATCTTACCTGACAAGGAAGCTGCAAAGTGTAAGCGTCCAAACGTCAGGCACAATAGATCAAAAACTATGGCATCAGAATGAACGTTGCCGAATGCTAAAATAAATATCACCAACATTCCTAGAATAAGCGAGATAGCTAGAAAACACTACCCTTTAGTCCAATTTGGACACAGGGGCAAAACGGTAATTTTGGGTCAAAGTGGGTCCACATGTGGGCCACTTTGCACCAAAAAGTGTACCAAAGGTAAAGGTCTCTCAATGGGACAAATTATAGGTCAAACAAATTCTAAACGATGATACAAACTCAATGATATGTCCAATTTTGGATTCCGGTGAGCCGATCACAAATTTGCCCTAAAAGTCAATCGTAGGGCCCGCAAATAGGCGGTTTGGTCAACTATCTCAGAATCACGTGAAACTTGGGTTACAGGACCAGCGTGATACCATGAATCCAATGGCGCAAGTTTTGTCGTATTCCGATGAGCGTACACTAAATGGTGCAGTATTTTGCAAAAGTTACGATATATGGTCCTTTTTACGGATACGGGTTGATGTCGACGCGCACACATGTCCAAATCAGTTTTTGCGAAAGCCCACACGTCAGGACATACCATATGCGCCTTTCGGTGCAATTGGTATGCGACGAGGCGGCCCCGTTTGGCGGGGCGTGCTCCGTATCACAAGTTTTAACATTTTAAAAACAAGTTTTTCTGATTTTTTAACCTAATTTATCTCTGGTTTTAACACATAATAAAATAAAGTAATTTACAGGAAATGATCTCGGTTTTATGGACTTTACACAGAAAAAGGTAGATATTAATTTGGATGTCTACGTTGGGAGATATCGGCCTCGAAACATAGGTCGATGGGGGCAGTTTTCAGCAGTTAAAAACATGGTTTTTCCTTAACTTGGCGTCGATTTCTACCTGGTCTTTAATGCTGTTCGATGAAAACTAATTAACGGGATTTAGAGAGGGATATGTGGTGATCATACCGACGAAGACGAATCTGAATTTGGTCGAGCAAGAAGGCAAAAAATGGCTTGTGAAGAGGTGGACGTTGCTGCCTGAATCTGCAGTTGCTGTGGGTGTCCGCGCGGGCGGACGGCGGCTGCGGTGATCGTCGATACTACACGGCGTTCCGGTGGTGGTGGTCGGCTGTTGGGTGTGGGAGTCGAAGTCTAGGGTTAGGGTTACTAGGTTATTTGGTTGGTGTATATATAGAGATCGAGAGAGAGGGGGAGAGGGGGCCTGGCTGCGCGCGGGTGTGGGATTAGCGGGCTGCTGTGTTCCACTTGGGGGGGGGGATTAGAATAGTTTAGTGGGCTTAGTTGTTTTAAGAGGGGTAGATTAGATTAAGGAGTTAGGGTTTAATAGATTAAGGGTTTTTCTTTTTCTTTTCTTTTCTTTTCTTTAACTTTAATATTATTATTACTATTAATAATAATAATAATATTATTATAACTATTACTTATTATTATTATTATTATTACTACTATTTCTATAATTATTATTATTACTAACCTTATTATTATTATTAATTATATTTATAGCTATATATTATGTACATATGTATTTAAGGTATAGAAATCCAGAAAAATAATATTTGTACCCAGAAAATAAACTCTAAAAAATCTATCACTCTTCCACATGGATCCCAAATATATAATAATAGTTTTGTGCAAAATTTCTTAATGAGTAATTATCCAGGTAATTGAATCAATAAGTATATATTTTCAAATTAACTACAAAATAGTATAGATAAATTCAATAATTAATTAATTAAATATAATGTTTAAAATTATGGGGTTTTATATTCTACCAAACTTAAAAGAATTTCGGCCTCAAAATTAAAAATAGGGCATGATTTGCTAAATCCTTTACATTTGTATATTAAGGCAAGTCAATCGCAATCTCTTTCAAAAATTTAAATAACTATCTATTCAAATCCATCGCAATCACTTCAAAATTAAGATAATCACTGTTCAAATCAAAATTTAACCTATTGTAATCTCTTCTCACTTTTTTAAATTATCAATATCCAAATTTAAATTGAATCCATATAACATCTTCAAGATTTAAATAACCCACATTAATTTTTACATCACGATCTCCACCTATCATAATCTCTCTAGATTTTAAATAATAACAATTCTAATCAAATCTTATTCCTATTCTCAACGTATGAATTCCGTACTCTTCAAATTTTAAACTCAATTTCAATCCTCAACATTTCAAATAGATGATCCAACAATCAAAATTCAACCTTTAATTCAAATCATCAAATTATAAAATTTTAAATCTAATTCACCCATTGTTCAAGTCTAAAATTTTATATTTATCCTCAAAATTTAAATCGATGATTCATCCTTCAATATTCAAAATTTAAATCATGTGCTCAAATTATATATATTTGGTCCGCAATATCAAGTTTTCAAAATTCATTAAATCCTCATTATCTTAATTATTCTTCAGAAAAATTCTCAAAATTTAAAATGACTTAAATCTCTCAATCTAATCTTACTTGATCACAATCTAAAAGAAATTTATCTCAAGTTAACAGTGCGACTTCTACCCAACTTAGAATTTACCCATCTATCATATAAGGCTATACATTTAAAAATATTCCTCAAATTATTTAATTATTTTATTCAATCCTCAAAAGTTTTAACACCAAATATATCCTCTATGATATGCCCTTAATTACGAAATTAGTCACCAAGTAATGCGTTTGGCCTATGGGGTATATCTAGTACTCTACGTGTATCAAACTTATACCAAGCACGAGCGTTCGTCTTTCCAAAATAGGGGAAGACAGAGAACAATAATAAAGAATTCAAAAAGGAGGTGATAGAATACAAGTACGGGGTTCAAGACGATTTTAAGAATTCAAAAGAGAGTTGTCAAGGCAGTTGTGGATTGAAATATTATTTTTGGTAAATTCCTATTCACATGTTCATATCAGAACAATTATGTACCTGATATGATATGCTCTGACTTGTCTAGAGGGCAAGTATATTCATCTAACAAGTTGAGTCAACTATATATCTCAATCCACGTAAGGTAGTCATGCGAAGAGCGAACCAAGCGCACTAAGGTTGATCAGACCATAATACACTGATTCTAAATAGACAATTGTATTAGTGTGTGCACCCAATAATACATATGTCATGAACAAGCTCGATAGAAGAATAATCTTACAAAACTAGGCTATAATAGCAGCATAAGTCGAGGTAGTTCAGAAAATATAAGTACGCTAGATTATGATGAAAGAAGGTACAAAAATAATTTAAATTTACCAAGAAGATCGGTATTGTGCCTCTACAGTTGCTATACTAACTTCTTATCTAAGTCTCTAGTCAACCAAATGGGGGTATGGGCCTCTAAGTTCTACAGTCTGGATAAACACTATCTTCTTATGCAAGCCTATAGTTGGTGTCATTCAATTATACTTCATTAGTGGGTCAAAAGGGCTATGTAATACTAGGTTATGAGGCATACTACCAAACTTACAAGAATTTAACTAATAGTGTTATTGAACATTAGCGTGGATATACCTAGTACAAGTCATCTTCCTAACCCCTATCAAGCACGAAAGAAGATATAAGATTGACGTTGTGAAAGGATCAAACAAGATGCAATACAAGCAATCAAATAAGAATGTGAAATAAAATCAAGAGAGGTGATTAAATAAGTGGATGAGATCCTATACTCTATTCCTATTTGTAGGCTTGTTCGATATAGTAACGTAACCGAGACAATATGCTCTCGACCTGGATGGGCCACCACAAAAATATGTCACACTCCAGTCCCAAAATATGTAGGACTAGGAATACGTAAGCATGCCAGCCGTATGTATATGGCAACTCCAATATATGGATACTATAATACACACGTACGCTGTAATATGAATATTAACTTACATGTGGTATACATATTATCACAAGTCACAGGGCATAACTAAATCTCATCCACATAATCAAATAACCAATCAACTATATATCTGAATCAAGTATATAATGCTTGATAAGAACAAGTAGTTGGGTGGAGACAAATCCACTACCAAACTAGAATATAAAAGAAATAAAAATAAGTACATCTAATGAACAATGAGACTCGAAGAGAAGACCTCCTCGAAAGAGAATGGAGTAGCTAGTCTTGATCCATGCTCCAGCAAATAGTCAAGATCGTCTACACCTAGAAAGGGACCAGGTCCTCAGAGGAACGTAACAAGATGCATAGAAGCATGCCAATTTGAATACAGTAAATATGCATAATAGGTAAAAAATATATAAGTACGTTGTACAAGACAATCTATATGAATGCATAATGAGGACAACTTTTTGACGTATGGGTATGGGTAGGCTACTCTATCTAATCTCACAACTCACACACACGTCACGAACATCATCAGCCGTCATACCACGAGGGTAGCGACCATCATGACACCATCAGCCAACATACCGCGAGGGTAGCGACCATCGGACACGACTACCATAGTGCGTGCTAGTTACTACGGTTTACCAGAGTGGTTAGAGCCCATACGCCTACTGATTGTCCTCCTCTCCCATGATACTATGTGTCAAGTGTGTGTCAACATAGATAATATATAATTATGACTGAAAGAAAAATACACATGCAATAAATATATAAAAATATAATAAGCATGCAAAGTGCTATAAGCAATTTGGCAAGGTATCTTGCCTGGCAAGGAAGCTGCAAAGTGTAAGCGTCTAGATGTCAGGCACAATGGATCCGAAACTATGGCATCGGAATGAACGTCTCCGGATACTGACATAAATATCACCAATATTCCTAGAATAAGCGAGATAGCTAGAAAATACTACTCTTTCATCCAATTTGGACACAGGGGCAAAACGATAATTTTGGGTCAAAGCGGGTCCACATGTGGGCTACTTTGCACCGAAAAGCATGCCAGAGGTAAAGGTATCTCAATGGGACAAATTATAGGTCAAACAAATTCTAAACGACGATATGAACTCAACGGTATGTCCAATTTTGGATTCCGATGAGCCGATCACAAATTTGTCCTAAAAGTCAACCGTAGGGCCCGTAAATAGGTGGCTTGGTCAACTATCTCGAAATTGTGTAAAACTTCGATCACAGGACCAGCGTGATACCATGAATCCAATGGTGCAAGTTTCGTCATATTCCAACGAGCGTACACTAAATGGTGCGGTATTTTACAAAAGTTACGATACGGGACCCTTTTTACGGATACCGGGTGATTTCGACGCGCACACACGTCCAAATCAGTTTTCGTAAAAGTTCACACGTTAGGACATACCATACGCGCCTTTCAGTGTAATTGATATGCGACGAAGCGGTCCCGTTTGGCGGGACGCGCTCCATATCACAAGTTTTAATATTTTATAAACAAGTTTTTCTGATTTTTTAACCTAATTTATCTCTGGTTTAACACATAATAAAATAAAGTAATTAACAGAAAATAATCTCAGTTATATGGACTTTACATAGAAAAAGGTAGATCTCGATTTGGATGTCTACGTTGGGAGATATCGGCCTCGAAACATAGGTCGATGGGGGTAGTTTTCAGCAGTTTAAAAATATAGTTTTTCCTAAACTTGGTATCGATTTCTACCTGGTCTTTAACGCTGTTCGATGGAAACTAATTAACGGGATTTAGAGAGGGATAGGTGGTGATCATACCGGCGAAGACGAATCTGAATTTGGTCGAGCAAGGAGGCAGAAAACGGCGTGTGAAGAGGTGGCTGTCGCTGCCTGAATCTGCAGTTGCTGTGGGTGTCCGTGCGGTCGTGCGGGCGGACGGCGACTACGGCAATCGCCGGCGCGACAAGGCATTCCGGTGGTGGCGGTCGGCTGCTGGGTGTGGGATTCGAAGTCTAGGGTTAGGGTTACTAGGTTATTTGGTTGGTATATATATAGAGATCGAGAGAGAGGGGAAGAGGGGGCCTGGCCGCGCGCGGGTGTGGGATTAGCGGGCTGCTGTATTCCGCTTGGGGGGGGGGGAATTATAGTTGTTTAGTGGGCTTAGTTGTTTTAAGGGGGGTAGATTAGATTAAGGACTTAGGGTTTAATAGATTAAAGGTTTTTCTTTTTCTTTTCTTTTCTTTAACATTAATATTATTATTATTATTATAACTATTACTTATTATTATTACTACTATTTCTATAATTATTATTATTACTAACCTTATTATTATTATTAATTATATTTATAGCTATATATTATTTACATATGTATTTAAGGTATAGAAATCCAGAAAATAAATATTTGAACCCAGAAAATAAACTCTAAAAAATCTATCACTCTTCCACAAGGATCCCAAATATATAATAATAGTTTTGTGCAAAATTTCTAAATGAGTAATTATCCAGGTAATTGAATCAATAAGTATATATTTTCTAATTAACTACAAAATAGTATAGATAAATTCAATAATTAATTAATTTAATATAATGTTTAAAATTATGGGGTTTTATACTTTCCTTTTTGGTCTGTAAGCTCCATCGGAGACGCGAGGCGTTATGATCCCATTATTTACTGTAGGCCTATGACGATCGAAAGACGTTATGCCAGTAGCCCCTGGATCTCCAAGAGAACTATGTCAATCCCATTATTTTAGCCAGACATCTCATTCGTGCTACGGTTATCCTCAATTGCATTCACGTAGCTTGGTTAGTTTATCCAGTACATATATTTATATTCAGTTTATGATTGGCATGCTTCTATGTATATTATTTCGTCCCTCTGAGGACCCGGTCCCTTGCTAGTTTTGTAGCATAGACCATTTTGGAGCTTGCCTGGAGTTGCTGATATGTGTTGCTTTATCATGCGTGCATTGGACTTAGGTACTGTTATCATTTCTATCACCGTTATGTTTATCATTTTTTTGTTACTTATTTCTGTTGATGTAGCCTAGTTTTTATTGACTTATATTCCTTTCTCAAGTCTATTCGAGCTTATGTGTTACTGGGCGGCCGACTTTAGCACATGTAGTTCATTCTTGATATTTTGTTCTTTATGTGGATTATGACATATATATTTTCAGTATTCTTAGATAGTTACCCTTGTTATACAGCTTATATATATTCAAGTTGGACCAGAGTCTCGTCGAATGCGTAGCTGGCATCTTAAGTATTCCTAGTCCTACGAATTTTGGGACTAGGGCGTGACATAATGTTTTGTCGCCCATGCAGGTCCTGCTTAAATCGTCTCAGTTATGTTACTATACCAAGCGAGCCTGCACTAGGATATGTTTGTTATGATCTCAATCCATAATTACTTTGAACCATCTTTTGATTTCTAATTATCGCCTTTAAACCTCGAAAATCGTATTCGATGATACCCTTCTTGAACTCCCTATCATTGATTCTTGTTCTTTCCTATTTCGAAAGAATGAACACTCGTGCTTGACCTTTTATATATTATTATTGGGATAGAAACATGATTGGTAGAAAAATTCATAGAAAATGTTATGAGTATGATAGATGCCTATACTAGATAGACTACTAAAACGAGGGAATAGTTTGAAGTTATATATAAGAACTAGCCTTAGCAGAGAATATGCCCTTATCAATAGATAGTAGAACTACCATGACTTAAAATAGTTAGAGTTAGGTTATAAGATTTACTATTCGTAAAGATTGGCTAGGATAGATATGGAATTTCCATAATGACTAAGACCACTATGGATATGATTTGAGAGAATACCCAGTTGAACCTTAGAATTAGCCGTAGCTCCTGAAATAAAAATAGGACCAACCTTATGGAAGACTCTAGGAGATATGATTAGAGATCCTCATTATGAACAAAATAGTTAGATAAATCCTTGTATCAAGATTAGACCCAAGCTCGTATAGAAATCTTATCATCTCATTGAGTTCAAAATTTTTTACTCAAGAAGATAACCATGACATCCTACTTGTGTAATAGGGAAGTAGCCTAGCTGGAGGATTCTTGTGAGGAAGATAGGTATTATATAGCAAAGACTAGACGAACAACAATACAGAGAGAGAGACAATAGAATAGGGTAAGTTGTATGAGAATCGATAAATATTCCAATTAAAGGTTAGACTAGTAATGGAATGACCAATCCTAAATATGATTTAAAGAGTGTCTGTAGTAAATAATATGCCATGAGTGATAGACCTAAGTACCTGCTTAGTTTAGCCTTGACCCTTACCTACTAAGTTAGGAATATGCGAGGTAGACGAAGTTGTAAGGATCGTATACTGCTTACTTATAGCTGGAAGTAGGTTGCCAATAGTGTGAGTGAGGTTATATAGAATATAACTTATATGAATATAATATTGAGTTTAAATATTAGTTGTATTACTCCCTCGACTACATTCCTATCTTTCCTATTAATAAATTCTTATCTTATTTTGTATATATAGCCTCGTGCTTTTGCAACAACGATCCTTCTAATTATAACAATTGAGTAGATCCTTCTTCTCTTCATGATCGTGCCCTAGTAGCAAATCAATCTTTTGGTTAGTACCCTCTCCATGTGTTAATATCCATATCACCAAAAGGTAATAATCCATTTCTACTATAATCCCCTTAATCTAGTCACTATGACTCGATTCTCCAAATACCTGCATAATCATTCCTTATTCAACCTTGTAGACTTATCATAAATTCTTCTTGTCGTAGTCTAAAATTCCTTGATCTCATGAATTCCTCGATTTTGGTCTCTTCGTCATCAATGTCAACCGATGATCGAAGCCTCTATACAATCTTATCTAAGTTAGATCCGACTCAGTCCTTTCTTCTGCCTTGTAGAAGCTTGACCTATATAAAAGCAGTATTGGATGTGTAGTAATTTCTTTTATAAATTTGTTGACAAATAGCACCATGATAGTATCTAGGTTTTCTTGGATATTTTTGATTGTGACCAGTAATGTAACGCCCCAGTCCCAAAATACGTAGGACTAGAAATACGTAACATGCTAGCTACGCATTCGACCAGACTCTTGTCCGACTCGAATACGTATAAGCTGTATAATAAGGGTAACTATCTAGAATACTAAAAATATCTATGTCACAATCCACATAAAGAATAAAATATCAAGAATAAACTACATGTGCTAAAGTCGGCCGCCCAGTAACACATAAGCTCGAATAGAGTCGAAAAAGAAATATGAGTCTATAAAAACTAGGCTACATCAGAAAATGAATAAACAATATGAATAAATAACCATAAATCTGGTAGAAATGATATAAGCACCTGGCACCAATGCCCGCATGACAAGCAACACACATCAACAACTCTAAAGACTTCATAATTATCTATGCTGTAAAACTGGCAGGGGACCAGGTCCTCAGAGGTACGTAATAGGGTATAAGAAAACCATAATCCATGGTAAACTACTGTAACCAACTATGTGATATGCAAATGAGAGTATGGTATCGTACCCTGGGCTAGTACTCACGGAAGATCTCAAGGTACACTTCCGTAATCTAATAGTACACTCAAGGCTCTGTATGGGGGAACCAGAAGGAAGTTGTATATATATATATATATATATATATATATATATATATTGTTATGACCCGATTTTGTAGAATCATTGGGGCGTCCCCCGAATCGTGATGCCATGCGGGCCTGGGGTTGCGCCCGCACAAGGCTAAAGTATTTTGCATAACGAGCACATATTCAGAGTACGCAGATAAATTGAAACACAGATTTGAAACATAGAAAAGTTCTCTTTATTGATAATGAACATCTATTACAAACTCTTGAACGAGTCAGCTAATTGCCGCACAGGCTTATAAAAGTGTTGACTCAAAATGAGATAGCAGTCCTGTACATTACATCCCTTTACTAAACTTCAAAATGTACAGACCTCCAGGATGGAGGACGGCTTTGCCACGGAGCTGCATTATATATATAGAGTTGCAAGCTCCTATCTTCAAGTACTTCAAAATGTGGCACGATCAGGATGCGCCAACAGCTGGACTGGACCGGGAAGACGACTTTGGCTCCTCGCTCGGTTCACCTTGGTGTGGAGAACCAGTTTCAACGAGGGTCAGTATGTCAAAAAATATTGGTGAAGGCGAGCTAACCGAACTATACCAATCAACACATTGTTATAATGAAGCATGCATATTTTTATGGGTTTCTATCTTGCCTTAGTTCATTTACAAGTAAGCAGCATATAGAATTTACTGAAATAAACTTGCCACCGCTTGGTGGATTTTACCTGCCCGTCTGAACCATCTGCACAATACTTACCATGCCTTCCCTGCCACAAAGACACAAGTTAGTTTGCAACAGGTTTAAATATACAATAGATCATTGGCGTATGCCATAAAGGACACTAGTCATAGACGAGAATGGTTTACAGCGAAAGTACAGTGGGCGCTACAAGCCATCCCGTCCAGTACAGTTGACTATACAGTAGAGTTCCGTCCGGACCGGATCGGTGCTAGTGCCCCAGCGACCGTCCGCAGGAACCAGTTACCTTGTGCACAAGTTGTCCGTGATCGAACGGTATATTTACTAAGTTAACAGTTCATGCAGTTGAGGCAACACGAGTACATGACAAACAGTATTGCATGATTCATTTTACATAGCCTCCCTGAACAGTTTAGCGCAAACAATGTGTTCCATACTTAGCATAATTCATAGAACAGTTATAAACGAACTAGCATACAGTATGATAACCGTTCACAAGTTTAGTTGACAAGCAATATTTTCCAAGTCTATTCCTTTTTTATCTTGACATCTTTTAGTTACTATTTGGTATCGTTTGATCGGGGCAACAAGAATTCAAGAGTTTTAGGGGTGAACACTTGGAAGCAGGGCTAGCTAATCGGGATGGTAGCCACTCACTTAGATGGTTGGAAGGGAGAAGGAAAGAGGCGCTTCACGACTCCGCTCGCAAGCCGCCTACTGCTCGTTCACCTGCATTGCACGAACAGCTCGATCAATACTTCTTTATCTCTTTCCAATTCTCGAAATTGAAGTGCAATTCAATGAACGAAAACAATGAAATCATCAAAATCGTTCAAGAAAACCCAAGAAAATCCAAAACCAACTTAAAGCATAAAAGTAACAAGCGACATCGAAATCTGAGGCAACAAAAGATAACAGCGGAGAGGTCCCTCCTGACTCTGCCGCTAAGTCGATCCCGGGGGCACGGTCCACTGAATATGGGAATCGATTCCGAAGAAACAAATCCATAACGAGGATGAGTTCTTGTTTCAATCTATCCCGATCGAACGATATCATCTTATGTTTCTTAGCCGCGCTCCTTGAATAGGAGGAACGGGGCGCTACATCCTACCCAACTAATTGGAAGTTTCGTCCCAAAACTTAGGAATAGAACCAACCGTTAGGGATTATTTTGTTGCGGGCGACGGTTATTGAGGCGGCTCAATGGACAGTCACAAACAGTATGGTTTGGTTCACCGCAAACTAAACATAACCCAAGTCTCAGGCGACACTTATCCACGGCGTGCCTCGGCCACCTGCAAAAGTGACATAGTCTGTCTAACTTTTCTCCATGCTTGCCACCATTGTTCGGACGCTTTGCAGTGATGTTTCCTCTGTCGTTGCTTTAGCGTTTGTGATTGTAGGTATGCACAGCGCCGGTAGGATAATGCGGTTCAAGAGATAGAGCATGATTCATGACTACCCGCATGGTCTCGTACTGATGAACGACTACGTGCGCATGGATGGCAGGGCGTAGACCACTTTCAAACCTTCTAGCTCGACTCGCTGCATTAGGTAAATAGGCCCTAGCGAATTTGAAGAGTCGGTTGAATTCGACGGAATACTGTTTAACTGTCATGCTGCCTTGCCTCAGTTGCACGAACTCGTTCTCCATCTGACGTTGTACTGGAGGGGGTATAAACTCCTCTTTAAATATGGCATAAAAAGTTATCCACGAGATCGCCTCCTCTCCATGATCAAATTGAAGAGATCGTCGATGTACGTCCCACCAATCGTGCGCGTTGAGGCAGAGCTGTATTTGAGCTCATGCGACGCATTTCTCTTCGGGGACCTCTAGCAGAGCGAAGTGGTCTTCAAGTTCGGCCAACCAATCTAGAGCAACGATTGGGTCCTCAGTCCCGTTGAATGGGGTATTGCAGGCTTTCTTGAAGTGGCCAAAGTCGAAGGCAGTCACGTCCCTCGGACTTGAAATTTGTGGCGTCTCTACTTCAAGCGCGGGCTGTTTCACCGGAGTCATTGCTGTTACAGCAGAATGGTTGGAAGCCAAAGTCTGAACGATCTATTGCAGGGCATCCACCTGCTTCTGCTGGACTGAGAATCGAGCTTCTATATTATCTTGAAACTTGAGCTGACTCTCCTCCGCTCGCTTCTCGGCCCGTTCGTAGCGAGCCTCGTCCCTTTGTTGGTTTGCCTCCAACATCCGTAATATTTGCTGGATGGGATCGATGCTTGGCACGGCCCGCTAGCTCCTTGAACTTTCCAAAGTGCCTGAACTACTTTCTTGGCCTTGCGTTTTGTCCGGTGCTAGCGCTGCAGATTGCGCTGGAGCCATTCCTTCAAAAGAAGGTAAATTACATTAGGATCATAATGTATTATGGACTTATTGCATGAACGTATCTTATTTTGGCCTAGTGAGTTCAAGAGTTCGCACAGAAATTTGATCGTTAAAGGAACTTTTCCAGTACGAGAGTCTAAGGAACTTGAATCTGTGCTCTGATACCACTATGTCACGACCCGATTTCGTAGAATCGTTGGGGCATCCCCCGAATCATGATACCGTGCGGGCCTGGGGTTGTGCCCGCACAAGGCTAAAGTATTTTGCATAACGAGCACAAATTCAGAGTACGCAGATAAATTGAAACACAGATTTGAAACATGGAAAAGTTCTCTTTATTGATAATGAACATCTATTACAAACTCTTGAACGAGTCAGCTAATTGTCGCACGGGCTTACAAAAGTGTTGACTCAAAATGAGATAGCAGTCCTATACATTATATCCCTTTACTAAACTTCAAAATATATAGACCTCCGGGATGGAGGACGGCTTTGCCACGGAGCTGCATTATGTATATAGAGTTGCAATCTCCTGTCTTCAAGTATTTCAAAATACGGCACGATCAGGATGCGCCAACAGCTGGACTGGATCGGAAAGACGACTTCGGCTCCTCGCTCGGTTCGCCTTGGTGCGGAGAACCTATTTCAACGAGGGTCAGTATGTCAAAACATATTGGTGAAGGCGAGCTAACCGAACTATACCAATCAACACGTTGTTTTAATGAAGCATGCATATTTTTGTGGGTTTCTATCTTGCTTTAGTTCATTTACAAGTAAGCAGCATATAGAATTTACTAAAATGAACTTGCCACCGCTCGGTGGATTTTACCTGCCCGTCTGAACCATCTGCACAATACTTACCATGCCTTCCCTGCCACGAAGACACAAGTTAGTTTGCAACAGTTTTAAATATACAATAGATCACTGGCGTATGCCATAAAGAACACTAGTCATAGACGAGAATGGTTTGTAGCGAAAGTACAGTGGGCGCTACAAGCCATCTTGTCCAGTACAGTTGACTATACAGTAGAGTTCCGTCCGGACCGGATCGGTGCCAGTGCCCCAACGACCGTCCGCAGGAACCAGATACCTTGTGCACAAGTTGTCCGTGATCGAACGGTATGTTTACTTGTAAACTCCCTCACAAAAAATAGATATTTTGTGTGTATTTTATATTATTATATTTATTATAGATTATTTTAAATATTGAATTACTTTAGAGTACTCTCTTAGTTAATTAGAAAATAAATTTCTTAGTATATTTAACTTTCATGATTTACTATAAGTCCATACTTGCATATTATTTCTACCAAATATTTATTTTAGGTTAAAATATTTAATTATATTTTTTTGTAATTTATTTAGAATTTTAAGAAATTTATTTAGATTTTTGAAATTATTTAGAATTTATTTGGATATATATAGTCTTAATATTAGATAGATGATAATTTAGTGTTAATAGATATTAATAAGATTATATATAAATTATTTGAAATATATTTAATTTTATTTAAGATAATAAATTATTGAGATAAACTCAAACTCTCTTTTAAATTAATTTAAAAGGATGAGCCTACTAGAAAAGCAACTTCATGCATATTCTATCATTATTTAAACTGATCCTAATCATATCCAAATTAGCCAATCCTAGTCGTATTCACTTAAGTAGTCTTCATAATTATAAATACCTCATCATTCATTTTTTTCTTCCCCAAATTTACCTCTTTTTCATCCAAAAAGAGTTAAAATTCGTCATAAATTCAGCCTCATTTTCTAGTAGTTATGACGACTTAAATAGACGATATCTCCTAGCTCCGGACTCCAAACGCGCTCCAATTTTTTTTTAGAACCATATCAAGGTTAGTTTTCTGAATATATAAACTATTTTAATAATTTTAGAAACTATTTTTCTAGAATATTCTGAAAGTGCCAGCTGTCCGAAATCAGACGTGTTTCCGTATTTTCGAGATTTTGGGAGATCCCGAATTCGGAATTATGAACCGTTTGAAGTTTCAGAAAGTTGACATGATGAATAATATTTTTAGAATTTATTATGCAGGTTTAATCTACTGTAAAATTCGTGCAACGTAGACGTAAGTAGGAAACCACCGAAAATTATCATTTGTGCGTCCTTGTGGACATAACTCTTTACCGACTTGTGATTTTATAAAACCATCGATTTCGTTGTTCATGTAGCACTGAAATCTATATAATTCTACACACAAATCAAGGATTTGAGTCAGTTGACTTTTTGGTCAATGGATTGCCTCGATTTGCGTGCCATGGATCACAAATCCTTAAAGTTGAATTTTGTTGGACCAAAATTAGGGTTTAACAATAAAATCAGATTATAATAAGATTAAAATACTATTTTATGTTATTTTATTCAGAATTAAAATAGATTAAAATGGAGAAACCTATTCACCCACTTTTGTAATCTAACTTGTTTAATTTATATGACGGGTAGATCGGACGACGCCTTGAGTTGGGACTTCATTCTTTTTCAGATCAGGCAAGATACCTTGCCAAATTGTTTACAGTATTTTGCATGCTTAGTATATTTTTGTATATTTATTGCATTCTGTTTATTTATTGCATGTGCAGTTTCTTTCAGTCATTACTATATATTAGATATGTTGACACACACTTAATCACACTTAGTATCATAGAGGAAAATCATTAGGCGTATGGGCTTTTAACCACTCTGGTAAACCGTAGTATATAGCTGGCACTACGTGCGTGTATCGCGCTGGTCGCTACCCCTGCGGTATGTCGATTTCTGGAGTCTCGCTAGTCGCTACCCCCGCGGTATGTCGATTTTTGATGTCCACTAACGGGTGTATGAGTTGTGAGGTAGATCGAGTAGCCTACCCTTGCCCATACGTCGAAAAGTTATCCTCATTTGCATTCATATAGATTGTCTTGTACAGCGTACTTATATATTTTCAAACATTATGCATGTTTACTGTATTCAAATTGGCTTGCTTTTATGTATCTTGTTACGTCCCTCTGAGGACCTGGTCCCTTTTCAGGTGTATCTGTTCTTGAGTATTCGCAGGAGCGCAGATTCGGATGGTTATATATGTTTCGAGGATGTCTTCTCTTCGAGTCCGTGATTGTTAGCTGGTATTCTTATATTATGTTTATTATGTTGTACTTTTTTATTCGAGTTGGTAGTGGATTTGTTTCCATCCAACTATCATCTTTAGATACTTCTTATTGAGATCTAGTTATATAGATGTTAGTTATTTATTTATATTGATTTTTTGTGGATGAGATTTAGATTGTACCCATGTGACTTGTGATACATTTTATACCACTTGTGGATTTGAAATTCATATTACAGCGTACGTATGGATTATGGTTTCCATATATTAGAGTTGCCATATCCATGCGACTGGCATGCTTACGTGTCCTAGTCCTATGTATTTTGGGACTGGGGCGTGACATTACTAAGTTAACAGTTCATGCAGTTGAGGCAACACGAGTACAGGACAAACAGTATTGTATGATTTATTTTACATAGCCTCCCTGAACAGTTTAGCGCAAACAATGTGTTCCATACTTAGCACAATTCATAGAACAGTTATAAATGAACTAGCATACAGTATGATAACCATTCACAAGTTTAGTTGACAAGCAATATTTCCCAAGTCTATTCCCTTTTTATCTTGACATCTTTTAGTTACTATTTGGTATCGTTTGATCGGGGCAACAAGAATGCAAGAGTTTTAGGTGTGAAGACTTGGAAGCAGGGCTAGCTAATCGGGATGGTAGCCACTCACTTAGATGCTTGGAAGGGAGAAGGAAAGAGGCGCTTCACGACTCCGCTCGCAAGCCGCCTACTGCTCGTTCACCTGCATTGCACGAACAGCTCGATCAATACTTCTTTCTCTCTTTCCAATTCTCGGAATTGAAGTGCAATTGAATGAACGAAAACAATGAAATCATCGAAACCGTTCAAGAAAATCCAAGCAAATCCAAAAAAACTCAAATCACGAAAGCAACAAGCGACATCGAAATCCGAGGCAACAAAAGATAACAGCGGAGAGGTCCCTCCTGACTCTATCGCTAAGTCGATCCCGGGGGCACGGTCTACTGAATATGGAAATCGATTCCGAAGAAACAAATCCATAACGAGGACGAGTTCTTGTTTCAATCTATCCCGATCGAATGATACCATCTTGTGTTTCTTAGCCGCGCTCCTCGAATAGGAGGAACGGGGCGCTATATATATATATATATATATAATACCTTAGATTTTGCATAGGGAACCTAAAGCCTAATACACAATAAATAAGATTAATTAAAATATGCCCAGAGCACGATGGAGACTCTCCCCATGCAATGTAACCTCACATCTCAATCAAGATACATAAGATCATGACCTCTAACTATCAGCAAAATTCATAGTCAATATGTATAACTATAATCATCCCTATATCATGCATCATGTAGTCCTATCTAGAGTCCAAATACCATGAATAAGTCGAGAAAGACTCTGTCACATGAATATCATGTCAAGTGTCCTACGGTTGGATGTGCAAATAACATATGCACAAATTATGGGTTCGAAAGAATGACTCTTTAACTACGATACTCGACTCCGCAGGGGATATCGGTACCCGAATCTTGTTCGGACACAAAGTATCATATGACGGCCCTAGGATCAATAAGTACATCAACCAATCCACACAAATATAATATCTAATACATAAATAATATTAAATAAATAATTTAGAACTATAAACATCTTGGCAAGGTACACTTATCTGGTTCTGCAGTCTGTAGTGGTAAAGATGATCCCGCGTCAAATCCTTCAGGATTCAATTGACCTATCAATGAGTAATATGCTTAAGGGTCCAATTACGAATTCTTGTAATTATAAATTAATTATATAATTATATTCTTTTTTATGTACAACCAAGTCCAATATTATTCCTAACATCTTACTTTACTTTTACAGGGTATCAAAAATTAGTTTCTTGGTTTTTGACTTTCAAAATTTAAGTTTAAGTCCACAATTAAATAAAATAAACATAAATTATAATAAATTATATAATCTTGATTTAAATATAATTTATATTCATTTTAACAATAAATTTCCATATTTGACAAAATAATATATTTTAATATTATGACTACTTTAGGTTGACTAGTTTTGTCCGAAACTTGTTCGGGACATTGCTAGTCCATTAGTATGGTTTATATTTATAAAAAAATATTTCATATAATATTATATTCTGATTTAATCTAAGAAAATATTTATCCATTTATTTCTTCTAAAAATAACCTCTATTTACTAGCAAAACAATGTCATAAAGTCACCCGAAACATCAGCTAGTGGTCATTATTTTTAGGGTTCAGGTTTGACATGCAAATACCATAAATATAAATTTAAAATACTTTACTTCCAGAATTAAAACATATATAAATTTAGTTTTAGGAATTAAGATCAAACCCTCCAAGAATCGTATCACAAAGTCATGTTGTACGTCGACTAGGTATTCTAGCAACTTGATGCTAGTTTGTACATGCAACATTACCAACTTGAGTAATAAAGTATTTTTAATATGAAATTATATTATTTAATTTTCTAAAATTTAATAATAATTATATATATAAATAATTATATCACATCATTCATGCAACCATCTCAACTACGCTATGTAGCTATTCTTGCAACTTGGCCAAGTAGTCTTTGCATCCAATCTTTCCATCGGCATAAAACATGATTAATTATATAATTATAATATTTATATTCTGAATTAAGAACATATAATTTTTTGGAATTATTTTATATATATTTATCATGACAATACTCATTGAACCTTGTCTACCATTGGTGCGTCGTGTCCGTGTCATAATTGTTCGATTTTCTTGGAATAGTTTCTACATAGAAATACAGATTTCTTATGCATGGAGTTATTCCTACTCATCATATAATATTATCATGAGTTACATAATATTTGGTTCATGAAGAATAGAAAAAAAATCTAAGTTGTAAGACTTACTCGTATGTGATTATGGCGTGGTCCTTTCTCGCGACACGGACCATTCGGAGCACGAAACGGACTCCAACCTCCAAGAAAATTGAGAGAGTGCTTGGGGTATTCACATAGGAGATAAATATTCAGTTTAGAGGTGATTTTAAGGGCAATGAGGGGGCAGAAAATAGTTACAACCAGCAGCAAGTAGTCGGCCTCTAGGGGTGGCTAATGTCTTGCTCTAGGGCTTGTCAGCTTGTGGGGGATGAAGTGGAGGTTGGGAAGGAGTAGAAAGGAAGTGGAGAAGGAGAGGGATAGGCTGAGGTAGCCATGGAAGAGGGGAGGGAGGATATATGGGCGGCCACAAAGAGAGAAGTAGATGTTAGGGTTAGGGTTTGTGAGGAGGATACCTTATATAGATGTTTGTTGGGCCCATGGTGGGGTTTTATGGGATTTCACCTTTGGTTCAGACCTAAGAGATTTGGTTTAACCCTTATTAAGGTTTTGAGTGCATTTGGATCTAGTTGTGTTGGTATTGGTTTAGTTTGAGTGCAAGTGCACAAGAAGGTTTACTAACTGTACTTCAAATAGGTCGTTTGTTGTGTTATTAAGTTGTTGTACACGTGAGAGGGTTTATATATATATATATATATATATATATATATATATATATATATATATATATATATATATATATATATATATATATATATATATATATATATATGAGAGGGTTTATATATATATATATATATATATATATATATATATATATATATATATATATATATATATATATATAATGGGAGATGAGTGTGGGGGATAGTGTACATATCTCATGATAATCGGTTTGAGAGCCCGATTAGGGTATTTGGGCTCGGTTGGGTTCAACTAGTCAAATAAGGGTAATTTTGCAATGTCAATGGTTATAGATGTTTGTCAATATTTTTCGATCATGGGGGTGATCAAATAAATACAACATCCATGTTCCAACTATATTAGACTCAATTAAGATTAATATTATAAATTTTGTTAGAAAAAAAAGGTCGTGCATTGCTCAAAATATCAAAGCAATGGTAAAGTGTCATATATATTAAAAATAATTTTAGAAATTAATTCTTTAAATCTATTTAATTAATTTTTTTTACAAATTATCAAATTATTAAATTGTCCCTATTCCAAAATAAGGGGGCTTATAATCTACCCACCTTAAAAGAATTTCGTCCTCGAAATTTAAGATCTTCAATAACATATTTTTTTTTCTCCATCAAAATTCAAGCAATATAATCATGTAGTCAAATCACTTTTGTTATTTAACAAATTTCTTAAAATTTACTTCATCTTCACAGCTTAAAATTTTAAAGTAATTTTTTGAAATTTGAATTTATCTTCAAAATTTTAAAATCCAATAATTTTTTTAAAATCAGATTCTCAAGTCGTAACTCTTAATTACAATCTAACATTATTTCCTCAAAAATTTAAATCTTATTTATAACAGTCTTCAAAATTTTAATAATTTAATCCTTCAAATTTAATTCCATATCCAAACATAAAAAATCAAATCCAATATTGATTTTTTTTGAAAAAGAATAAATTTAATTCTATCCTTGAAAATTTGCATCTCATATTGTAGTCATTTTTTAAAATTTTCTAATAATTCAATTTTTTTCTTATATTCATAGTTTGTCTTGTCATCACTGCCATTACGTATATAAATTTTTTTGATATTTAAATTAATGGTCATCCTTAAACATTAATGAATGAGTCAATCCTAAAAATTTAAAAGTTAAAAAACAATTCCTCAATTTAAATCCTACTAATGCATATCTCATGCATAAATTTAAATATTCAAAGTCTTATCATCAAAATTTAAATTTGAAATCTACTCCATCAATCGTATCTCTAAAAAAAAAACTTTAAATTTTGAATTCAAATTAAGTCCTTAAAAGTCAATTCTATAAGTGATAAAGTCAATCTTTATATTGTTATTCTTTTGGTATAACCCAACCCATAAATCAAATCTCAATATTATATTAAACTCCTAACACTTAAAATTCTCAACATTATCCTTGAATTATATCTCAAACTTTTAATTAAAATTTTAAAATTCTTTGAAATTTAACCACATCAAGATTTAAACACCTCAAATTTAAATTAAACTCAATTCCCACCTTTAAAAATTATTATTATTCTACCCATTCAAATTCTTTAAAATCCTCAAAATTAAATTCATAAGATCCCAAGTCCTCAAATTCTTAAACTTGAATTTAATTCAAATCTTCAAAAAATATAATTTGAATCCAAATCTTGTAGTCCACTATCTATGATGTTAATTTTCTTAATTTTCTTAAAATTTAAATTTAATAACCCAATACTCAAAATTTTAAATCCAATCTCCAAAACTATATTCTCCAAATGTAAATTCTAAAATTTAAACACTGCTAGATTTAAGTCCTTCAAATTTAAAGAGAAATCAAATCAGTATATCGTGGCCTTTGCAGAATTTAAAATTCAATCTTACCATATAAACCTTTAAATTTTTTTCTCAAAGTTTGTCGCATTTCACCATTTTAAAATTTAATTCTCAAATAGTCTTCTCCTCAATTTCTCTAATGTTTAAATAATTTTTATTTTCTCGAAACAATATTACTTGTAACTTAATCAATTTTACCTTCTATAACATCATTAAACCTAGCAATCATAAAGTTACCCAATAAAATAATTTATATATGACATATCTAATTCTAACCAACCTTCTAAGATCAAATCAAATCCCCAAAATTTATAATCTTTAATACAATATATCTTTATCTCATCAAATCTCAAAACTTAATTTAATTCCATCTATTCTTAAAATTTAAATCCAACCACAAGGTTTAAAATAATCTCATTTAAAAATTTTAAATTACAAAAATTGTTCCATCAAATTTTACTCCTCTATATTTTTTTTCTTTATATAATCAACCACAATTTCGCACCATAAATTTTTACTTACCTTCAATTCAATAATTATCGGAAAACTTACTCAAATTCACCAAATATTATTTAACCACTAAAATTTTCTCAAGAAAATATAAATCTATTTTAGCAAACTCTTCTCAAAGTTTTAAAAGTTTAAATTCTCTCTATTAAATTTTTTAATTTAAATTCAATTTCTCAAAAAATTATTTAATAACTCAATCTTAATAATTCAAGTTTAAATCCAATCTTCTAATTTAAATCCAACCATTGCATAATCTCCTGAATAAATTTTAATTCAAATTCTCATCCACAAAATTTTAATTTAAAACTTTTCACTCGATCTTTTCCTTTATATTATTATTTCCACACAATACTCAAAC
Organism: Iris macrosiphon; assembly: GCA_036927795.1. Lineage (NCBI taxonomy): Eukaryota > Viridiplantae > Streptophyta > Magnoliopsida > Asparagales > Iridaceae > Iris > Iris macrosiphon. The sequence continues at coordinate 238,514 of JAYESA010000137.1, forward strand.
AATAAAATAATTATAAAATCTTGAAATTGAGATTCACCAATGCGTCGCCTCTTCAGATCCTAAAATTCTTAAATTTAGATTCCAAGTCAAATATTTTCAAAATTTTCAAACTTAAACCCCACAAAATTTAAATGCCTCAAGATTCTTAAAATCTAAATTTAAATTCATCACATAATCTCTTTTAAATTTGAACACAAATCTAATCATATCATAATCTTCAAAAACTTATGGTTTAACAAAATCGTTAATGCTGTCATATCAAATTATCAGCTCTTTATTTAAATTAATATTTATCCTTAAAATTTTAAATCTATTACATCATATTGCCTTAAAATTTTAAATTAAATAAATCTCTAGCTCCTTATCTCATCATTTTTTTAATTTAAATTGAAAATACCTTTTTTTTAAATTACATAGAAGTTTAAGCCTCGAAGCACCAAAATGGACAATTCTCATCTTCACCAATTGATTAACCTCCAAAAAATTTGCTAGTCGAGAAGCCTACCCACCTTAGATCAAACTATCTTATCAAAATATACTATTATATCCTCACATAAAATGACTCACATTCATCTAAAAGATTTATCTAATAGTACCCCATCACTTATAATCTAGATAATTGATATAGTCCACCTTGGTTTAGGTTATTACTGATAATGTCCTTAATCTATTCTATTTTTAACATCTAGAAATCATCTACCATAATATTTCCTACTCAAGTACCCCTCTTCTTACAAATATTCTACCAAATATGTCTTCTTCGTCTTGACAAGAATCTTCTAGAAAAATTACCGCGCACGAGTCTTCATCTCTTCGAGATAGGAAAATATAAGAATCAAGGAATAATAGTTCAAATAAAGTATGTATGAATATAATTTTGAGGTTCAATGACGAAATTAGAATTCAAAGGAAATTCTAATAGCAATTGTGGATTGATATCCTAATAAACTTATCCTAATGCAGGCTCGCTCGGTACAGTAATACAACCGAAATAATTTAATCAGGACCTGCATGGGCCACCACAAAAACATATAACGCCCCAATCCCAAAATACGTAGGACTAGAAATATATAACATGCCAGCTACGCATTCGACCAGACTCTGGTCTGACTCGAATACATATAAGCTGTATAATAAGGGTAACTATCTAAGAATACTGAAAATATCTATGTTACAATCCATATAAAGAATAAAATATCAAGAACGAACTACATGTGATAAAGTCGGCCGCCCAGTAACACATAAGCTGGAATAGACTCGAGAAAAAATATGAGTCTATAAAAAGTATGCTACATCAGCAGATGAATAAACAATATGAATAAATAACCATAACTCTGGTAGAAATAATATAAGTACCTGACACCAATGCCCGCATAACAAACAACACACATCAGCAACTCCAAAGGCTCCATAATTATCTATGCTGCAAAACTGGCAGGGGACCGGGTCCTTAGAGAGACGTAATAAGGTACAAGAAAATAATAAGCCAGAAGTAAATAGTGTATAAAACAATAATCCATGGTAAACTACTATAATCAACTAAGTTATTTGCAAATGAGAGTATGGTATCGTACCCCGGGTTGGTACTCATGGAAGATCTCAAGGGACACTTCCGTAATATAATAGTACACTCAAGACTCCGTGTGGGAGAACCAGGAGGAAGCTGTACATATATATATATATATAATACCTTAGATTCTGCATAGGGAACCTAAAGCCTAATACACAATAAATAATAATAAGTAAAATATGTCCAGAGTACGATGAAGACTCTCCCTACCCAATGTAACCTAACATCTCAATCAAAACACGCAAGATCATGACCTCTAACTATCAGCATAAGTCATAGTCAATATGTATAACTATAATCATCCCTATATTATGCATCATGTAGTCCTATCCAGAGTCCAAGTACCACGAACAAGTAGAGAAAGACTCTGTCACATGAATATCGTGTCAAGTGTCCTATGGTCGGATGTGCAAATAACATATGCACAAATCATGGGTTCGAAAGAATGACTCTCTAACTACGATACTCGACTCTACAGGGGATATCGGTACCCGAATCTTGTTCGGACACAAAGTATCATATGATGGCCCTAGGATCAATAAGTACATCAACCAAGCCACACAAATATAATATCTAACGTATAAATAATATCAAATAAATAATTTAGAACTATAAACATCTTAGCAAGGTACACTTGCTTGGTTTTGTAGTCAGTGGTGATACAGATGATCCCGCGTCCAATCCTTCAGGATTCAATTGACCTATCAATCAATTAATACGCTTAAGGTTCCAATCACGAATTCTTGTAATTATAACTTAATTATATAATTTTATTCTTTTTCATGTACAACCAATTCCAATATTATTCCTAACATCTTACTTTACTTTTACAGGGTATCGGAACCTAGTTTCTTGGTTTTTGACTTCCAAAATTTAAGTTTAAGCCCCCAATTAAATAACATAAACATAAATCATAATAAATGATATAATCTAGATTTAAATATAATTTATATTCATTTTAATAATAAATTCTCAGATTTGATAAAATAACATATTTTAATATTATGGCTACTTTAGGTTGACTAGTTTTGTCCGAAACTTGTTCGGGACATTGCCAGTCCATTAGTATGGTTTAAATTTATGAAAAAATATTTTATATCATATTATATTATAATTTAATCTCAAAAAATATTTATCCATTTATTTCTTTCAAAATAATCTCTATTTACTAGTAAAACAATGTCATAAAGTCACCCGAAACATCAGCTAGTGGTCATTATTTTTAGGGTTCAGGTTTGACATGCAAATACCATAAATATAAATTTGAAATACTTTATTTTCAGAATTAAAACACATAAATTCAGTTTTAGGATTAAGATCAAACACTCCAAGAATCGTATCACAAAGTCATGTTGTGCATCGACTAGGTATTCTGGCAACTTGATGCTAGTTTGTACATGCAACATTACCAACTTGAGTAATAAAGTATTTTTAATATAAAATGATATTATTTAATTTTTTGGAATTAATAATTATATATATATATATATATATATATATATATATATATATATATATATATATATATATATATATATATATATATATATATATATATATATATATATATATATATATATATATATATATCACATCATTCATGCAACCATCTCAACTACGCTATCTAGCTATTCTTGCAACTTGGCAAAGTAATCTTTGCATCCAATCTTCTCATAGGCATAAAATATGATTAATTATATAATTATAATATTTATATTCTAAATTAATAACATATAATTTTATGGAATTATTTTATATATATTTATCCTGACAATACTCATTGAACATTGTCTACCATTGGTGCGTCGTGTCCGTGTCATGATTGTTCAATTTTTTTGAAATAGTTTCTACATAGAAATATGAATTTATTATGCATAGAGTTATTCCTAATCATCATGTAATATTATCATGAGTTACACAATCTTTGGTTCATGGAGAATAGAAAAAAGAATCTAAGTTGGAAGACTTACCCGTATGTGATTATGGCGTGGTCCTTTCTCGCGACACGGACCCTTCGGAGCACCAAACGGACTCCAACCTCCACGAAACTTGAGGGAGTGATTAGGGGCTTCACATAAGAGGTAAATATTTAGTTTAGAGATTATTTTGAGGGCTATGAGGGGGCAAAAATCTGTTGCAACCAGCAACAAGTAGTCGGCCTCTAGGGGTGGCTAATCTCTTGCGCTAGGGCTTGTCAGCTTGTGGGGGATGAAATGGAGGTTGGAAAGGAGTGGAAAAAAGTAGAGAAGGAGAGAGAGAGAGAGAGAGGCTGAAGTGGTCATGAAAGAGAGGAGGGAGGATATATGGGTGGCCACAAAAAGGGAAGTAGATGTTAGGGTTAGGGTTTATGAGGAGGATGCCTTATATAGATGTTTGTTGGGCCCACAGTAGGTTTATGATGGGCTTTAACCTTTGTTTCAGACCTAAGGGATTTGGTTTATCCCTTATTAAGATTTTGGGTGCATTTGGGCCTAGTTGTGTGGGTATTGGTTTAGTTTGAGTGCAAATGCATAAGAAGGTTTACTAACGGTACTTCAAATTGGTCGTTTGTTGTGTTATTGAGTTATTGTGCACGTGAGTGGGTTTAAGTGTGGAAATATATATATATATATATATATATATATATATATATATATATATATATATATATATATATATATATATATATATTGGAAGATGAGTGTGGGATAGTGTACGTGTCTCATGATAATCGGTTTGAGAGCCCGATTAGGGTATTTGGGCTCGGTTGGGTTCAACTAGCCAAATAAGGGTAATTTTACAATATCAATGGTTATAGATGTTTGTCAATATTTTTGGAGCATGGAGAAGATCAAATAAATACAACATCTATGTTCCAACTATATTAGACTCAATCAAGATTAATATTATAAATTTTATTGGAAGGAAAAAGGTCGTGCATTGCTCAAAATATCAAAGCCATGGTAAATTATCATATATATTAAAAATAATTTTAGAAATTAATTTTTTAAATCTATCTAATTAATTTTTTTTACAAATTATCAAATTATTCCTATTTCAAAATGAGGGGGCTTACAAGTACACCCTAGAATGCTTTTATCATTATTTAAAAAATAGGTCATTTTAGAAATCTTGTTAGTAGGACCATAACTTTAGTTTTGATACCAATTTAATTTTTATAAGTTGGGTAGAGGATAATCCCCTTGGTTTTAGTGTAGGGTTATTTTTGGAAATTTTAGAATAAATTTAAATTTATTTGGTATTAATTAGGTGTAATCTCAAACATTTTAAATTACATCTTTAATTTCTGTATCCTTGATACCCTTTGTTGTGGCTCAGATAGTTGGAAGACAACAATATCCTTTCCTTCCAACAACTTCCACCTTTATGACCTAGACTAGTCACTCTACACCCATAACTGGATTATCATTCACAAACCCACCTTTCCATGCTTCATCTTAGTCACAACATTCGTGACACATCTCTGTACACACACAAATGACACATAGATATTATTTTTCGTTACGGGCAATTTTAATACGCAACACCGACTCAATTCTTTCGATAACTTTGATATTCATGAGTCTAACTAGACCTATCGTGCTCATGACCCAGCTGTTACTCCCAAATACACACTCCTATGCTCCATATTGACCCTACAACATTCATAATATATCTCCTTCTAAAAATATATATTTAAATATTCAACCCCGTTGTAGTTAAATTAAGTTGTACGTCGGAAACCCAATTACCCCAACCATTAATATATCTGTAGCCCACTCGAGCCAAACTACGTCCATGATACTTGTGTTACATTAAATTGAGCCACCATGTACTCCCAATACGATATCAATAACCTAGACAAATTATATTACCTTTTGACACTTATTGTTGAACCGTTCATCGGCATTTATGATATGCGATGATCATAATCCTCTATACCATCACACCATAATTACATTGGACTATGATATTTTTTATTGTCTTGTAAACTCATGGCCTAATTAGGAGCAATAAGAACTGGCAAACTTCCTTTATAGAGTTATTGACTCAATGACACTATGGTAGTAGCGAGATTTTCTTTGTTAGTCTGTAACTATGAACATAAAAGCCTCATCACTTTGTATCCTTTCTTGAAGTTAGACTTTCTATAGCCCTCATAAATATGATTATGACTAAAACTTCTTCTACCAACTTAATTTTGATAAGTTGGGTAACGTCTTGAACTAAGTGTCATCTTGCTCTTAGAACGTAGAGTCAAACTAGGATTTCAATGGTAACTGTATCCTACATCTTTCGTGATTCAAGGTTTGACCTTGCGTACCTAAATTCCTTCCTACCATTTTCTATTCCTAATCTTTAGATCGGGGCTGATTTTTTATATATATCGAGGAACTCGATAAGACGAGTCGTAATTACATTTCTTTCGCAGTGAGCTCTCTTAATCTCTACTACCGTATTTTATTTTTAATTTCGAGGATAATTTTTTTATAAGTTGGGTAGATTGTAAAATCCCTCAATTTTTAAAATTTAATTTTTACAATTTTTTTATTTTCTAGAAAATAAAATTCCTTTAATTTATTAAATTTATATAAATATAGGTTATAATTAGTAAATTAAAGTTAAGTCACAAAAATAGTTTTGAGTGTAAAATTATTTTTAAGTATTATAGAAATTTTCTACAAATTATTTCATGTACAAACCTATTTTTGGTTTACCATATGCATATATATAACTATATATAATAACCTAAAACTAAAAGAAAAGAATAAAAGAAAAGAAAAGAAAATCCAACCCAAACCCTAGTTACCCTCACCCCTACAACATCAAACAACAATAACAATAATAACAAGAACCAATAACAACAACAATAACTAAAACTAAAACTAAAACTAAAACTTAAACCCCAACCTAGTGGCCCTTACCCAAACTCTCCCTTTATATATATATTTATCTACAGAAAACCCTAAACCTAATGAGAAGCACCCTCCTTCCCCTCTTCCATTAGCGAACCACCCTGACACACCACCGCCAATGCCGTTGCACGCCGTCATGCGCCACCTCGAGCAGACCCGCGGCCGAACAGAACAGCAAGCAGCGGCAGTAAACAACCGCGAGGTACTACTCTTCCCATCTCTGTTTCTTCCTACACATGCAACCAAACATTGATCTACTAATCCGAGATGAAGACCACATAACCATCTTAAAATCCTTTCAAATAGTTTAGTTTATTATACTTCGTATCGATCACAAATCGATACCAAAACGAGGAAAAAAATTGAGTTCCAGGAACAGAAAAACTGTCCCAAGTACCTATAATTCGTGGCTAATATATTTTAACCTAGATATCCAAATTGAGATGTACTTTCTGCTATGTAAATCCTATATAACCGAGATTATTTTTGTTAATTAGTTTATTTTATTTTGTATTAGAACTGTAGATAAATCAGGTAGAAATCTCAGAAAAACTTATTTTCTAAAATCCAAAATTCTCCAATACGGAGTCTGTCCCGCCAAACGAGGAAACTTCGACGTGTGTGGATTGCACCAAAAGACGCGTATCATCAACGTCGAAATCAACGCGTATCCGCCAAAAAATCCCGTATCAACCTTTTCTAAATTTGTGTAATTACTTCATGTGTGCTTGTTATTTCATAATAAAACTTGATCCATCTGATTCGCAGCGTTACGCTGGTCCTGTGACCCAAGTTTGGCTCGATTCTGAGAATGTTGACCGAAATACCGTTGTACGGGCCCCATGGTCCCACTTGACGAATAATTTCGTGATCGGCTCACCGTAATCAAATTCTAGATATTCCGTTGGGTTCGTATCATCGTTCTAGACTAGTAGCCACTAAGTTTGCCAAATTTGGAGAACTTTATCTCTGACACATTTTTTGGTGTGAAGTGGGCTACATGTGGACCCTTCTTTAACCCAAAAGTTTTATTTTAGCTCCTGTGTCCAAATTGGACTTATGGGTAGTCAATTCTAGCTATATCTTATATTCTGGAAATGTTGGTAATATTTGTTTTAGCATCCAAAGACGTTCGTACGGATTCTACCTCTTTGGGAGCAGTTGACGTATCGAGCTCGCCACATAGACTTTACAATACCATTATCCTGAATCTTGGCAAGTATACCTTGCCATGATGACTGTTTATTTACATTTTGTACAATATATTGCATTTATGTTACTTATTTATTTTCTAGAAAAAACTGCGCGTCCAAGATAGACTTGGGTGCAACGACGGATTACGCCATTTTTATTTTATTCATTATGCACATCGACCTAGAGTTATGTGACCACCATATATTTTTGAGAAATTCTCATATCTCAATGACCTTGACACGTACTTTGTACATTAACGGATGTGTGATACACGTGAGAACACGGATCCTCGTATTCGGGTTGCTCTCGATGTGTAAGGGACGTACGTCAGCTTAGTCATATTTATTGTGTTAGGATGCATTCATTGGACTTAGTGGTGCGTAACTAGTCGTGTCGTGTCAGAAATACAATCCGGATTGTCGTTTGGGTGGAAAGGATATACATGAGACGTTTGGGCTACTTTATACTTTTCTTTTGGCCCGTAAGCTCCACCGAAGATGCGATGCATTATGACCCCATTATTTACTGTATGTTTATGACTATCGAAAGACGTTATGCCAGTGGACCATGGATCTCCAAGAGAACTATGCCCATCTCATTATTTTAGACAGATAGTCCATTCGTGCTACGGTTATCCTCAATTACATTCACGTAGCTTGGTTAGTTTACCCAGTACATATGTTTATATTCAGTTTATGATTGGCATGCTTCTATGTATCTTGTTACATCCCTCTGAGGACCTGGTCTCTTGCCAATTTTGCAGCATAGACCATTTTGGAGCCTACCTGGAGTTGCTGATGTGTGTTGCTTTATCATGCGGGCATTGGACTTAAGTACTGTTATCATTTCTATCGCCGTTATGTTTATCATTTTTGTTACTTATTTCTACTGATGTAGCCTAGTTTTTATAGACTCATATTTCTTTCTAGAGTCTTTTCGAGCTTATGTGTTACTGGGCGGTTGACTTTAGCACATGTAGTAAATTCTTGATATTTTGTTTTTTATGTGGATTATGACATAGATATTTTCAGTATTCTTAGATAGTTACCCTTATTATACAACTTATACGTGTCATGACCCTTACCCGAAAATTGGGAATGAGTTGTGGGTACGTCCAGCCTATGTCGCAGCATCGACGATAGAACGCTGTAAAGGTCCACAATACCATCTAACAAACTCACACAATGATATATATATATATATATATATATATATATATATATATATATATATATATATATATATATATATCCTGTCAATGGTAACTCAACTCCAAAAGGAGGACAAGATGAATATATATAACATCAATACTAAATCAAACAAACTAGAGATAGATAATGTCACGATGTCATAAAAGAAGGGAAATAACAAGTTATTACAATATCAAAGTCTAGAGTTTATCAAATAACACAAAGGGTCTTAATATAAATAACATGCCAAGGTCTAATCTAAAAATATATCCATTACAAATAAAAGATACTATCTACTGGTCTGCTATAGCTAGGTGTGTCTCCTCGATAGCTGAAATCAGATCATCCTGGACTAAGAGATCTACCTCAGCTGGCTCTCCGTCCTGCGGGCCATATTAGGTAGGACACCAGTTCTCTAAGCAGTCATCTGGAAAAAAAATCCAATCAGGAAAGGAACAAAGTACAAACTCTGAAAGCAGTTTCATATACATGGTAGAGAATATATAACAACAATAGAAATGAATAAAAGATGCACATGTTACTAGGGAGTAGAAATATAACTAGAAGAGTAAATACAAGCAATATGGTATGAACTTGCAATAAGAGAACTATAAATAAGAGAACTGATGATACTAACTAGTGCCTTAGAATATAAGTTCATTAAGTGCTCGATTTAGGTTGCATACAAATATTCTACGGTAACTTAATTACACGTGTAGGGTATAATTTACATGCACACGAATACACTAAGGGTTTGATCACATAATCAACTCCTACTCCCTCGTCCCGACTAATATTCATGGATCAAATTACGACATGTTACGTATATGAATATAATATGAGCATACGGACCACACGATATGTACGAGCACGAAGAATACCCGAAGCACACGATAAAGTACATGTATAAGAAGTATCCGATGCACGTGTCAAAAAATAACATCTCCTGACTCGATCCATATAATACTAGCCCGTATAATCATGGTATCAAAATCAAGTAAAACAGATCTAGAACATGCGATATATATACTATCAAGTACTAAAAACTAACAGAGAATGTGCCGCCTGAGGTCCTGAGCAAATGAGGTAGAACGGTATTCGAACTGGTGTCACAAAAACCTATATATGAATTTATAGGTTACTAGGTGTAATGAAAGAGAAATAGTTTAAATAAATGAGATTGGTAATTTCTAGGTCAAACTATGTCACTTTGGTCAAATGGGGTCAACTAGGTCAAGGTTTGACCTTGGAGTCAAACTAGTCAACATTGGCCAACTCTAGTCAAAACTATGTCAACCCTAGTTTCTAGGTCAATACTAGTTAACTAATACTAAATTCTAAGGTATAGGATACTAGGATACCTTGGTATCCATATACCCTATCTTATATATATATATATATATATATATATATATATATATATATATATATATATATATATATATATATATACACACACACACATCTAGTACCATATTATATAATATACAATACACTCAATACTTACTTATCTCTACTAGCTTACCCTTATCAATCTCAAGTATCAAATATACTTGATACACAAATCTAAGGTTCAATTCTCATACCTTGGTATTATCTCAAGGTAATGAGTACAACTACTACCTAGTACTATCACATAACTAATATAAACACTAACTAGCCTCTAACTTATCATATACATAATATATCTAACTTACTAACTAATCACATCTAACATATTATATACTGAAGCTAATCTATAGTTGATACTAACATAACTGATACCAACCTAATTACTAATTGGGCCTTGGTAACCCCAATACTTTGATACCTGCATCAATAGCTACTGCTACTGATGTCCAGTCACCAGGAATTCTAGTGTTGCTGCCACACTCTGTTCAGGTGTGTCTGTTTAGGCTATTCCCTTTTTCTTTCTGACAATACTAACCACCCTCATCTGTGCACTGGATGCTTGATTCCACCTAGAGTATTATAATTCACTCTATAATCTAATTCCTCCCCACTTCTATCTTATACTTTAACCCGATACATCACACAACATGCACTCACAGGTATACAGTCACCTGACTCCCCATACACTTGTCACTGTACTGTGACATGAACCACTCCCCTCATCTAACGACTAAAACACAGTGATACACTAATGTATCATTTATGAACATTCCACACCAATGCACATACCCTCACATCCCTATCAGTCACTGAGCTAAGGTTGCTGCAGCTATTACTGAGGTTTCATAACCCGATCCTCCTCACATCTGACACCAAGTCACTGCAGCTGTTGCTCATACCAAAGTGCCCCTTGTGCACCTGCACATCAAGTCAAAGTAGTTACTGGGTAAACTCTAATACACACAACATACTCTCTGATGTGCATAGCTCCAGGAACACCCTCTCTCCTAGCCAAACATCTACACACATAATTTTCTAGGACTGCAACCCCTCTCTCAAGGTTATGATACACACATTAATCTAACCTATTGCCCACAAGGACATGACATTCACCAATTCAACTCATAAGCCTCACATAGATTGACACCAACGTGATGCATAGTCACCCATATACCCTGGGCATAGTGAACTTAGTTCACTCACTGCTCACACACACACACACACACACACACACACACACACACACACACACACATATATATATATATATATATATATATATATATATATGTAACACTTAAAACTTATATATACCTATCTCTAATGAGTATACCAACCTATAAACATGTGTAAATCTGGGAACAAAGCCAAGAATGACTAAATTATCATTTTGATAAACACTTGGTGTACAACCATGAAGTCTTGCTTATACATATTCGAGTCAGACTAGAGTCTGGTCGAATGCGTAGCTGGCATGTTACGTATTCCTAGTCCTTCGAATTTTAGTACTGGGACTTGACAACACATATCAATGTCATCCCAACCTATATATCTTTAACATCAAAAGCATGGAGACATTAACATACATATTTAATTTACCAATCACAAACACCCTATTGAGCATGGCAATAATAAAAATAAAAATTCACACAACCGTTTCCGTTTTACAATTTTTTTCTTCTAGTTCATGTGTCCACCGTCTCCTAGCCTCGTGTCCGTGTCATAAAACTACACATATTATGGATATATGAGTATCAAAATTGGGAGGGCTTGCCTAGGGAAAATTAAGGATTAGGGTTTGGAAATTATCTTCTTTAATTTTATCTTTATCTATATCTCCTTCTTCTTCTTCTTCTTCTTCTTCTTCTTTTTCTTTTTAAAGGAGGGGTTAGAGCTTGGATTTTAGTGGAGATGAGAATGCTGGTGATGAAGATGATAATGAAGATGATGATGTTGGCGATGGTGGTGGATGACGATGATGGTGGTGACGAAGTGGATGCTCGGACCAGGGGTCGGTCGGTCGACAGCAACCGCCATCGCTGTGGGTGGCCGGGTGTAACTCCCCATTTCTGATATATATATTTGGGACGTATTATTTCTTGCTTGTATGTTTATTAGGCTGCGTGAAGATTAGACCCATTCTTTGGTTTAGTGTGATTCAGGATTTATTTTGTGGGTTGGTTCAAGTTATGAGAGAACCCATGGTCTAAACCTCAAACCCTAGCTATATAACCCAACTTCTTTTTCTCTCTCTCTCTCTCTCTCTCTCTCTCTCTCTCATTTCTCCTCCTTTTATTTTAGGCAAGTACACCTTGCATGATATGGAGAAACTCTTAGGTTTTAATCCTTACTCTTTTTTTGCATTTTATTAGTCTAATATGTGTACATTATGATTCTAAATACTTTTAATGTTTGGAGTTTTCAATTTTGATAGGTGGATGTGAGTAGATCTACATTTTTAGTTTAGGATTTTCATGGATTCTATAAGTTTTTCTTTGATTTAATCTATTAAAACATGGTATTTTAGAAAAAAAAGTTTTTTTAGGTGATAGAACATTCCATTTCAGGCATTTTGGCTTTTGGTTCACTGGATTTGGAGTTGAAATAAAAATATTTATGAAAAGATCAAGTTTTCGGGTTCTTGGAGCTTTTTTATGGCCGAACTTGCTGTTCTTGAATGATGGAGAACCATGCAGCCCAGCAAAATGTGCCCCTCCAGCGTGCGCCCATCTTGTTGGACGCATATATGCTCTTTGCATGCGTTCTAAAGTCGGACGCAAAGTACCTTGAACGCATGAGAATTCACTAAGGCCAGACTCCATGCGCCCATGCGGCCGTGAACCATACATATCTTCTTTTTGGGTGCATTCCTCTGCACGACTTTTGTGACTCTGTACATCTTTTCATGCTTTTGTCTTATCTTCCTGATATTTTTGGCTTGTCATATCAAGTCACATAAGTCACTTCTCTGACTTATATTTATTGCCCGCCATTTAGCACTTGCCACAATGAGTGAACTTTGCCTGTATATGTGTCCCATATTCCATGTGCCCCCGATTCTTTTGTGCCCAGATCGACTATGCGGCCTTGATCTTCATAGGCATATGCGGTCCCTGCATATTTTATTGAGTTGATTTTGTTTGAATGTTCCATTGGACTTTTGATTCATATGTGTAATCTTGATGACTGTGAGAGTATTAGACTCACATGAGCGCTTGACCCGTCTATACGTCCAACCCGACCATGTGTATAGTTCGACCATACGCTATATGACTACACCACCTATCTGCATGACTTGTGTCATGCCCCAGTCCCAAATTACACGGGACCAGGCCACGTGGCAATGGCCAGCTAATACGACTCCGAGGGATTACCCAATTTAATGGATCCGACAAAGCGTACTACGCTGTCCTAAAATACTAACAAGTCTAATATGCTAACATACTGCAGGTAAATATCTAATCTCATCCACAGAATATAATATAATAATAATCGAAACAAATGCTGGTAATGAAATACAAGAGTCTGAATATCCATAATATATCTGAAATAGTCTGATGGGGGCAAACCTATTGAAATACAGCAATAGAATAAAAGTGCAGAAAGAAGTAAGATAACTAGACTAGAGTATCAATTAGCTAGATAGGAATGCTCTAGTCCGAAATAGCTGCGTACCCAAATCACGAGAACTCCTCTGGAAATGCCTCGAAGTCCTCAGTCACGAATCCTGTCTCTACTCCTGCTCCGTAGATGGTCGGGTATAAGTGCTCATCCGGATCTGGAAGGGAACCAGGTCCTCAGAGGGACGTAACAAGATACAAAAATACATGCCATAAAGTAAATATTGTGTAAACTCGAGGGTGATCTAACCAGCTAAGTGAAATGCACTTTGAAGACAACCTTGGTACGTATGGGTAGGTGAAAGGTATAAAGCGTAGCGTCGAGCCAGAGGCTAAGTACCTGGAAATAGCTGTAAACTGGATGCCAGAAGTATATGCTGAGTACATCATCGATCATGATAGCACGCAGCTAGTAACCTCTGCCGGTTATATCGACAAGCATATACGCCCATAACCGGGTAACCTGAGCCCATAATCGGGTAACACATGGCCCATAACCAGGTAATACTGAGGCTCACGACCCCGCAGTTTACTCTGAAACTACGGCAGCCCAATGTTTGTCCCATACGCCTACTAATTATCTTCCCCGTCCAATGCCAATGTACAAGTCACGAACACGACATGGACATCTCGTACTACAATGCAAGTCGCTAAAGAAATATACAACTAAGCTAAATACGGTCACACGTACTGCTCATACTGATGGCCAGTCAGTCATGAAGCACGCGTCCCTACATGAACTCACTCTGTGACATATAATGATACGTGTCAAGGCCTGGGGAGTCATACTGATAACTCCATAACTTTAGGTGAGTCCATTAGACACTAGGTCAGACACAAGTCCTAACGTCAACGCCTTCGTTGACTGCACCTGAGTATAATATTAAAACAATAAACATACAACTAATTAATATCTGAATTTAAACAGTACAACAAGGCAAGGTATACTTGTTTGGAACTCTGGTATGCACAAGCAATAATTCAGAACCAACAGCCAAGGTAGTATCGTCTTGGATGCCTACGAATAAATAACAATAAATATTAATCACTATATTACACTATGCTAATTGTATACACAAGTACGACTTACGCAACATCACGAGTTACGCGGATACTAAACCGAATAAACGTTCTAATTAAATACGATGGCTAGGGTTGACTAGTCACGGGTCAAGGGGGTTAGGGGTACACTTAGTCTACTAGTCCACAACATTTTACAAGTCATCCTATGATATCAATTCTCACATGTTACAATCACGGTCACAGCTAGGATTCATGTAGGTGCTAAGTTGCATCTCTGACACAGGGGTACTAGGTATTTCTACGTAGTAAGATTTCCAGGACACGTCTGATATGGGTAACCATCTAGGTCTCTATGCACGGGTATGTCATGACTCAGATACCATGCACAGTGAAATAATTAATACCAAAATATGCTAAAATAATAAATAATCGCTCACACAAAATACCAGTCCTAATTGATAGGGTAATGTGCACAAGTCCATTTTCTAGACACCTTGGTCAACACAAGTGTACCACATTAAAAAACCCTAATTTCTAAGAGATAAAATCTAACACAAATATTATTCTAAAATACATGTACACCTATACACAAATTTTTGTTCTAAAATACACATAAACACATAGCACTTAGGGTTCATAATACACATGTAGAAAGGAAGGGGATTTGTATATACCAAATTGATCGTGTCCGGGGGGGGGTATCCGCTGCAAGAGGGGGCCGGTCTCTGGCGTGTATAGTAACTACGACAGCTACAGTAGCCGCAGGGGGTGCTCTGGCCACAGCAGCACATAACAGCAGCAGCTCCAGCAGCAGCTGCAGCAGCAATGGCGGTGGCAGGGGGTCGTGGTGTGGTGGCGAGTTGCTGGCAGTGGCGGAACGGTGGCTAAGGCGGTGGTGGAGGTGGCCGGGTCGCTGTGGTGGCGGTGGGGGTGACTGGGGATGATAATGATGGTGTTGTTGATGGTAATCGGGTTAGTGATGTCGGGAGGGAATGGTGACGACGGTGGCGATGGAGATGGTGACGACGGTGGCGGTGGAGATAGTGATGATATTGGCGGTGGAGGTGGCCGTCTGTGGTGGTGGTGGGGGTGACTGAGAAAGGAGGGAGTCTGGGTGCGGGTTTCTGGCGGTAGGGATGGTGATGTTGGTGACGGAGGGTGGCGGGTGGTGTAGACGACGGTGGTGGCGATGATGGTGGAGACGGTGAGGTGGGGACGATGGTGGTGGAGATGGACAGAGTCGAGGGCGGCTAAGGTGGTGGAGGTGAGCGAAGGGGGAGTCAGGTTGTGCTACGGGGTGTTGGTGATGGATGATGGCGGTGATGGTGGTGTTGGTGATGATGGTGACGACGGTGGCGGTGGTTACTGAGGTCGGGGTCGAGGTTGTGGTGGTCAGGCGATGGAGGAAGGTGGCAGTGGTGCTGTGTAGTAGGTAGTCGAAGAAAAAGGGTGACCAGGTGAAGAGGGTGGTCCGGGTTGGTGAGGAAGGGTTGTGGTTTTCTAGGGTTTCTTTGGTAATGGTTGGCTGTGAGTTTTAGGTTTTTAGGAGAGAGAGAGTAGTATATGTAGGAGAGAGAGAGAGAGAAAGAGAGAGAAGGAGGGATCTCCTTGGGGTTAGGGATGGCTGGGTACTTTTTTTTGGGGGATGTGGGAATCCTCTACATGATGAAGGAAGGGCTAGGATAAAAGGGTTTGAAATGGAGGGTGAGGATGTAAGGAGAAAAAGTTGTAGGAAGTACAACAAATGGGGGAAGGGGAAATATAGGGTGGACCGGTCAAAGAGGGGGGATGAGGTTCTTCATGTGTTGGGTCCAATGAGGGGTGGACACCTCATTGCATATTTGCATAAAAGTTCCTTAACAATTAGAAAATTGCACCATTAATGGAATTTAGGATTTAATGAGGCAAAATACCATATTTAGTGTGATATAGTGGGCTTAAATGGTGTATGGTGTTTAGTATGAACCTCGAGGGTGTGAGTGGAGGTTTGGGTTGGAGTTGGGTCTAGTTTTGGGTGAGGTTGGGTCCTTACACCAATTTAATTAAAATTAGTGTAATTGGTGCTCTTTAATTAATTAGAAATACATAGGGTTAAAATTGGGTGGGACACAAGTATCATAGACGTAGTAGACTCAGAATAGAATATTGTTATTACTTGGGTTGCACAAAACTGGTTAAGGTTGTGTCTCCAATTTTGATTGGAACGGACAAAGATGCAAAGTTGGATTTATTAAATTTAAGAACGGACGTTTGTAACGAATATTGTGCGACTAAAATGAAGCACAAGGAAAGGTATTTATGAGTTACACAAAGGTCAGAATAGAAGGTTGGCATGTCTAGGAAAAGTGTGTAAAATTTGTTTGGAAGCAAATGCTAGTGTAGTACTCCAAATATCGAAGCAACGGTAAGGTGCACTAAGGATTATAAATATTGCACAATAAATCTAAAATAATATGTTCTAAATTTTAAATGGCTCCAAATTAATCATAGTCTCTCTATCTAAGCTAAGTAGACCTAAATTTGGTCGAGGGATTTTACAATCTACCCAACTTATAAGAATTTCGTCCTCAAAATTAAAATAAACACATAATAACTATAAATTATCATGCAATGCTACGGACATACCTAGGACTGGTGGAGCTGTCCTCTGCACTATCTGCTGGGATCTATCGACATACTGGGAACACTCCTGAGCTTGATGTTGGTTTGATCCGTACCTCAAACACAGTCCTAATCGTCTTCTACAATCTTTCTGAACATGTCCCTTCTTTCTGCAAAAGTGACATGTCGGTAGCTCTCTCTGTTGATACGGCACCATCTTCTGCTGCGTCTGCACTCCAGAATGACGGATCGGTCCTCTTGCTCCTGGATGTGTCTTAGCTGGTGCAGCTACACTGGAATATCTCGATCCTTTGCCAATAGCCTCCTGGATCCTAGCCTCTGACAGAACTTCCTAGTAAGAGATCCTCGCCTGGGTGGTAGTGTACCTCTGTAGCTCGAAAGTCAGGCCGTGATGGAATCTCCTAGCCTTCTCCAGATCGTTGGGTATCAAGGCAGCACCAAATCTGCTAAGTCGACTAAACTCTGTGTCGTATGCTTCTACGGTCATATTCCCTTGCTCCAGGTGCAGAAACTGGAAGTATAGGGCATTCTTGACCGTAGCCGAGAAATACTTCGCATTGAAGTACTCTAAGAACTGCTCCCACGTCTGTGTCTTGCCGATGCTGCGCTCTATGGAGTCCCACCAGTGATGGACGTTGCCTTTCAGTTGGGCCCTCACTGCGGTCATCCAAAGGTTCAGATGTATATGAGAAGCCTCTAGCAGCATCTCCGTATTGGCAACCCAATCGGAGATCTCCTCTGCGGTCTCGCTGCCCGAAAAGGTATCCGGGCCCATTTGGCGAAATCCTCGAACAATACCAGCTGTCTGAACAGGTGTAGGCGCTGGTGCATGTCACGCCCCAGTCCCAAAATACCGAGGGACCAGACACGTGGCAATGGCCAGCAGCACACACTGATGGACAAACCCAATTTAATGGATCCATCAGGCGTACTTAAGCTGTAAAATCAAGTCTACGACAACATGGCACAACTAATCTCATTCACACAAGATATAAAATATGATCCACAAAATATAAGGAATGTAAATCATCAACCAGTCTCAACAAAGTACTTTGGGGAACAACCCGATAAATATCTGATACAATGGTTCAACAGACCAAAATATAAATGACAGAATAAAGTAAATACTGAGCATGGAACATAGATGCTCAGGAAAAGTCTTCAGCTAACACCTCGTCCTCGGGTGTCGGTACAGCTCCTGTATCTGCTTCTGTTCCGGTCCCGTATACCTCAGGATAAATCTCGTCTGCAAATCCTGGGGACATAATCCGGATCCAGGTCCTCAGGGGACATAGCAAGGTACAGATAATACAAGCCAAAATAAATGCAGTGCAGATAATAAATAAAATAAATAGGGTAAGTAAGTAACCATCTATGTGAAATGCATGTGAGAGCATCACGAGTACTCAGGCTGAGCCACTACAAGCTCTGTGTCGGGGAGCCGGTAGCGGTAATAACACGTAATGTGCCTAGCTCTGCTACGAGAGGCTACGACCTCACAATAGTAGTAGATATATATATGAAACAGCCTGTAGCCTGTGTGTCTCTCCCCACCCAATGTAACCACGCATCTCATGACCATAACGTCTCATGTCCATGTCAAGCGGGATCATAGCTAATGCAACAAGTCATAATGTATCTAAGAATATAGTATCTCTGTCAAGTCCTGTATCCTATGCAGAATCATCATGAATATCTCAAGAAGATCCTATCTCATGAATAGTGTCAAGTGTCCTGGGTCATAGTGTACTCGGTAAGACAAGTACGAGAATATAAAGTGTCACGAATGTCCATCTCTAGATGACAATACACAACGCCGCGTACGGTGTTGGCACCCGACTATTAATCAGACGCTAAGTAAGTCACACGGTCCTAGGTTAAGCATGCACAATAATGTATAAATAAGTCAAGGAAATAAGTAGCAAAACTGCAGAGTTTGGCAAGGTACACTTGCCTGGGGTTTGAATACCAACAGTCGTCCCTGTATCAGTAGATCCTGTGGGTACTCCTCCAAAAGCTGTAATAAATATCACCAACAGTCTCAGAAGATATCAAATAGCTAGAAACGCCTGTCCTTAAGTCCAATTTGGACACAAGGGCAAAAATGACATTTCCGGGCCAAAGCGGGGTTCATACGTGGGCCACTTTGCACCGAAAAGCGTATCAAGGTCAAAGGTCTCCAATTTCCTCAAACTCAGTGTCAACAAGTCAGGAACGATGATACGAACCCAACGGAACTTCCAGAATTGGATTCCGATGAGCCGATCACAAAATCGCCCATCAAGTGGAGCTTGTGGGGCCCATGATACGCAATTTTGTCAACGTTCTCAGAATTGAACCAAACTTGGGTCACAGGACCAGCATATTGCTATGAGTCCGATGGTACAAGTTTTATCTCGATCCGACGTGTGTACACAAAGTTACAGCATATTCCAGAATGAACAGATACGGGGCGTTGTCGGCGGATATGCGTTGATTCCGGTGTGCACGCACATCCAAATCAACTTCTGCGAAATTCCACACGTCCGTATCAATGTCGCGCACGTTTCGGTAAAGACCGCGTGCGACCAAGTCGTCCCGTTTGGCGGGGCGCACTCAGTTCCGGGGTGAAATAAGGTATTGTTTTTCCTGTTTTTGGATCACGGTTTACGATCACCACAGGACGCGATGCACCGAGCGGGTTGCACGTGCACCGAGAGGGTTACACAGTCTACGCATTGCAACTGATGGAATCAAAAACGGAGTTACGAGGTAAGAGGAAACGTTACCTGAACTGGGCTCCGAGAAGTCTAAATTCTCGTATCCTACTCGTGTCCTGGTCGTCTACTTCGTGTCCTGCGCCCTGTGTCCGGTGTCTTCTGTGGGATCCTGCTGCTCGAGTCCAGGTCGAGGGCTCTGTGTCCGTCGCTAGGGCTGCATCAACCGGCTGAGAAGAGTTCACGGCGGCAGCGGCGAGGTCGGCAGCGGCTTGGGGCTGCTGCTAGTCGGAGCGGTTCGGGCTGCGGTCGGAGTCGTCGAAGGGGGTTCTGGACGGAGAGGTCGACGGGCGAGGGGGTCGACTGGTCTCGGGTCGAGCGGGCGGTGGAAGGATGGAGTGGTGGAGTCGATCGGCTGAGCGGAGATCGACGGCGAGGCGAGCGGGGTGCTCGGGTCGTGGCGGAGGAGGCCGAGGTCGGGCGGCTGCGCGGGTGGGAGAGGAAGGAGTCGTCGAGGGCGGCCTAGGGTTCAGACGAGGTAGGTCGGAGGGAGGTGACGGCGCGGCGGCTAGGGTTTCCGAAGGCTGGGCACAGACTTCGAGGGGGTTTTTATAGGGATGAACAGTATTTCCGGCGGGGATCCAGTTAGGGTTTCGGGTCGGGTTTGATGGATCCGACCCGACCCGACTCGCTACGCAGGTTTGGTTCGGTTCAGTCAGGTTTGGTTCGGTTCAGTCAGGTTTGGTTCGATTTATATATCCAATAGTATTTAGGGCTTTAAAACTGATTTCAGAGTCCAATAAATTCACCGAAAATTACCCTATGTCCGGTTTTCCATTTTACACCATAAAATATTATTTCCATAATATTTTAACATCAATTAACAGCACTTAAAAATATTTTGATCACAATTACCTTGGTTCTTCATCCAGAAAATACCGTAAATAAGGGGGAAAATTATATTAAAATTTATTCTGAAAAAATTAGGGTGTTTACAGTGCAGGTGCTGGGGCAGGTATCCTCTCCAGAACTGCCATCAAGCTCTGTCTCATTGTCTCGATCTGATGCCTCTATGCTTGCATCATGGTATAGAAGAACTGGAACATCTTCGACTGTCCCTCTAGATATGGCATCTACAGTGGAAATGGCGAAGGTGATGGCAATGGGACCTCCGGTTGCGTCGTAGGTGTCTCCTCAGATGTCAGCCTCTCGGACTGCGGCATCAGCGTAGCCCTTGAAGTATGGCCCTCTAGGTGGTGCGTAAGAATGGTCTGAGAAGTTTGGCCCTCGTGTTGCTGCATCGGGTCATCAGGAGGAGTCTGGTGCCAATGTATCATCGGGGCATGTGGGATCACCGGGGCCTGTGGTGGTGGCTACTTTCTGGGTGGTCCAGGGGGTGTATCCTCTCTCTGCGCGGTGGTGGATGGCACAATGGCACCATATGCCTCGCGTCCGCTGTACAAGTTTATCTCGCTGCAAGAGATAGAACTACATTAAAAGAGTACAGGAATAACAAACATGATGCATATATTTAAATAATCTAATGCGAAGGAGGTTCAAAGGCGGTAATCAAGGTGGATGAGATCTAATAATTTCTATCCTATCGCAGGCTCGCTGGGCATGTTACCATACCACAAGCGATAAACAGAGAGACCTGCATGGGCCACTACTAAAACCATGTCACGCCCCAGTCCCAAATTATACGGGACCAGGCCACGTGGCAATGGCCAGCTAATAAGACTCCAAAGGATTACCCAATTTAATGGATCCGATGAAGCATACTATGCTGTCCTAAAATACTAACAAGTCTAATATGCTAACATACTGCAGGTAAATATCTAATCTCATCCATAAAATATAATATAATAATGATTGAAACAAATGTTGGTAAAAAAATACAAGAGTCTGAATATCCATAATATATCTGAAATAGTCTGATAGGGACAAACCTATTGAAATACATCAATGGAATAAAAGTGCAGAAAGAAGTAAGATAACTAGACTAGAGTATCAACTAGCTAGATAGGAATGCTCTAGTCTGAAACAACTGCATACCCAAATCACGGAACTCCTCTGGAAATGCCTCGAAGTCCTCAATCATGAATCATGTCTCTACTCCTGCTCCGTAGATGGTCGGGTACAAGTGCTCGTTCGAATATGGAAGAGAACCAGATCCTCAGAGGGACGTAATAAGATACAAAAATACATGCCATAAAGTAAATACTGTGTAAACTCGAGGGTGATCTAACTAGCTAAGTGAAATGCACTTTAAAGACAACCTTGGTACGTATGGGTTGGTGAAAGGTATAAAGCGTAGCGTCGAGCCAGAGGCTAAGTACCTGACATTAGTTGTAAACTGGATGCCAGAAGTATATACTGACTACATAACCGATCATGATAGCGCACATCTAGTAACCTCTGCCCGATGTATCGACAAGCATATACGCCCATAACCGGGTAACTTGAGCCCATAACCGGGTAACACTGAGGCTCACGACCCCGCACTTTACTCTAAAACTACGGCAGCCCAAAGTTTGTCCCATACACCTACTAATTGTCTTCCCCGTCCAATGCCAATGTACAAGTCGCGAACACGACGTGGACATCTCGTACTACAATGCAAGTCGCTAAAGAAATATACAACTAAGCTAAATACCATCACACGTGCTGCTTATACTGATGTCCAGTCAGTCATGAAGCACACGTCCCTACATGAACTCACTCTGTGATGTATAATGATATGTGTCAAGGCCTAGGGAGTCATACTGATAACTCCACAACTTTAGGTGAGTCTACTAGACACTAGGTCAGACACAAGTACTAACGTCAACGCCTTCGTTGACTGCACCCAAGTCTTTCTTGGACGTGCACAGTTATATAATATTAAAACAATAAACATGCAACTAATTAATATCTGAATTTAAACAGTATAACAAGGCAAGATATACTTGCCTGGAACTCTGGTGTACACAAGCAATGATCCAGAACCAACAACCAAGGTAGTATCGTCTTGGATGCCTACAAATAAATAACAATAAATATTAATCACTATATTACACTATGCTAATTGCGTACACAAGTACGACTTACGCAATGTCACGAGTTACGCAGATACTAAACCGAATAAACGTTCTAATTAAATACGATGGCTAGGGTTGACTAGTCACGGGTCAAGGGGGTTAGGGGTACACTTAGTCTACTAGTCCACAATATTTTACAAGTCATCCTATGGGATCAATTCTCACATGTTACAATCACGGTCACAGCTAGGATTCATGTAGGTGCTAAGTTGCATCTCTGACACAGGGGTACTAGGTATTTCTATGTACTAAGATTTCTAGGACACGTCTGATATGGGTAACCATCTAGGTCTCTATGCACGGGTATGTCATGACTCAGATACCGTGCACAACGATATAATTACTACCAAAATATGCTAAAATAACAAATAACTGCTCACACAAAATACCAGTCCTAATTGACTGGGTAATGTGCACAAGTCTGTTTTCTAGACACCTTGGTCAACACAAGTGTACCACATTAAAAAACCCTAATTTCTAAGAGGTAAAATCTAACACAAATATTATTCTAAAATACATGTACACCTATACACAAATTTTTATTCTAAAATACACATACACACATAGCACTTAGGGTTCACAATACACACGTAGATAGGAAGGGGATGTGTATTTACCAAATCGATCGTATCCGAGGGGGTGTCCGCTGCACGCGGGGGCCGGTCTCTGGCGTATATAGTAACTATGACCGCTACAATGGCCGTAGAGGGTGCTCCGGCCAAAACAGCATGTAACAACAGCAGCTCCGGTAGCGGCAGTGGCAGGGTGGTCGTGGTGTAGTGGCGAGTTGCTGGCAGTGGCAGGACGGTGGCTAAGGTGGTGGTGGAGGTGGCCGGGTCGCTATGGTGGCGGTGGGGGTGACTAGGGATGATGATGATGGTGTTATTGATGGTGATCAGGTCGGTAATATCGGGGGGGGGAGGGAATGGTGACGATGGTGGCCATGGAGATGGTGACGACGGTGGCGGTGGAGATGGTGATGATGTTGGCGTTGGAGGTGGCCGTCTGTGGTGGCAGTAGGGGTGACTGAGGAAGGAGAGAGTCTGGGTGCAGGTTGCTGGCGGTGGGGATGGTGATGTTAGTGACGGAGGATGGCGGGTGGTGGAGACAACGGTGGTGGCGATGATGGTTGCTGATGGTGGTGGAGACGGTGAGGTGGGGACGGCGGTGGTGGAGATGGACGGAGTCGAGGGCGGCTAAGGTGGCGGAGGTGAGCGGAGGGGGAGTCGGGTTGTTCTAAGGTGGCTAAGGTGGCGGTAATGGTGGTGTTGGTGATGATGTCACCCCCACATTTCGGATTAGGGGTATTTTCATATTTTCATAATTAATGTGTAAATGATTGGATAATATTTAATTATAATTAATTGCCGTAATTTTATTTAATTATTGTGCCTTACCGTTGCTTCGATATTTGGAGTGCTACCCTATCTTTTGTCTTTCAATAGATTTCACAACCTTGCCCTAGACGTGCCTGCCTTCCATTCAGACCTTTTTGTAACTCATAATTATGCTCTCTTGTGCTTCATTTTAGCCGCATAATATTCGTTGCGGACGTTTATTTAATTTCTAAATAAAATCCGACTTTGTAGCGTTGTGCGTTCCAATCGAAATTGGAGACAAACTCGACCCATTTTCGTACAACCCAAATTAGGGTAATATTCTGTTCTGAGTCTTCTTCACTAATGATATTTGTATCCCAACTTAATTTCAGCCCCTTGTGCTTCTAATTAATTTTAGAACGCCAATTATATCTAATTTTAATTAATTAAATCCAAAAAACCCACTTCTGTACAATTTTCCAATTTTTGGGGACTTAATTGCAAATTGTGATGGTGTGTCACCATCCTATTGGTTTAACCCAAATGAAGAAAACAACCCCCTTTCTTTGACTAGTCAACCCAACCCCTCTCACCTCCTTTTTGTTTGAATTTTCTCCATGTTGAATCATGGCCATCCATTTAAAATGGAGCCATCCCCACCACACAACCCCTTATATATTCCTCAACCCCTTTTCCCAAGGCAACCCCATCCCTAGGCTTGGCCGGCCCTAATTCCTAGGAGGTCACATCATCTCCTCCCACATACAAAACTACCATCCCCATGAAAAATTCCTCACAAATACAATACCTTCACAAACAAACCAAAACCAACCCTCCTTCAACCTCCGGTCACCTCCAACCCGACCGTCCGGCCAACCTCCGGTCATCTCTGACACCCAGCCACCGATCCAGCCTCCACCACCAGGCCCTCGGTCGAGCTCTCCGACCAAGCTCCGACCCCCGCAGCCGGCCTGCTGCTCCGGCACGGCTCCGCAACTCCCCTTCCCTCGACTCCACGCCGAGCTCTTCCTCCACCCACTGCCTCGACACTCCGGCGCCACCACCTGAACCAACCCGTACCACCACCATCCTCATCAGTCAGCCGGCCACTCCCATTCCCTCGACTCCTCCCGAGCTCCCTCTTCCCCGTCGACCACCTTTCTACCACTGCACTCGACGAGCCGCCGGCCTCCTCCAAAACACAGCTCCACCACCATCAACCACCATCATCAGCAGCTTCACCACCACCACCACGGCTTATCACCACCACCACCACGGTCTATTATCACCACCACCATGACCTATCACCACCAGACTCCTCCCCTCGACTGAACAGCAGCCCGATCCTCCCCGTTGATGTCCCCACGACGACCCATCCGGCCATTCTCCTCGTCGACCTCCTCCCTATCATCACCATCATCTTCATCCTCATCTCCACCATCGTCGTGTTCACCACCAGGACCATCCTCGTCGTCTTCGTCATCCTCGTCTTCGTCATCGTCGTCGACGTCTTCGCCCTCGTCGTACGCAGGTTCGATCTTCCCCTCGCATACGTGTACGTGTACGCGTACATGTACGTATTTGAGTATAGTGTATATACGTATGTATTGGATTCTATGTAATAGTATATATGTATCATACATAACAGTATATATGTATTCATATATATACATATGTATATGTATGTATATTGGTTTATTTTCATATAGTATATATTTAATAAAATGTATACTGGTATAATTTCAATTAATGTTTTAGTATCTGTATTTGTTAATATTAATGATGGTATATATACATATACTTTGTATAAGTATTTAGTATATTCTTAATATATATTTTGTATAAGTATTTAGTATATTCTTAAAATATATTTTGTATAAACATTAGTATATTTTTAGTATATATTTGGTATGTATATGTATACATATATATATAGTATAAACTCAATTGGTGTATTAGTATTAGTATATTTTAATATAAATATTGGTAATATATGTATATATATATATATTGTATGCAATTAATTGGTTATATATTATGAGTATAATATGTATATTTATAAATATCTCTACTAGGTAGCCCGAGTGTAAATACGGATATCCCGTAACTACACATGACCTTGTGACCCTGTTGGACTGATAGTGGACTGCCACATGTACACTAACGTACTAGCAAGCCCCGTATCATTTTGACCGTCTGTCTTGCACAGCAATCACAGACGAGATGTCCGTGCAACTTGACGCACACTGACCCTAGTTGACCAGTGCCATACCTGGCATAGCCCCTGAGTTTGATGTATTTTGATTGTGTGATAGTGTAGCATCTGATGCAAATATTATATTTATGATATGTCTATAGGACTGTTGGATCATCCAGACGATACTCTGGAATAGGACATTGATGTTACCAGCTAAGGACCCAAGACGAGTACATTCTCTGATAATTTTTTTAATTATTTGATAATATCTATAATTCTAGTATATAAAAATATTACATCTGATTCTTGACACTGTGCTACACGGACTAGTATATAGATTGGATCTACAATCATGAGATGTTACATTAATTATCGTATTGACATTGTACACGACATTGATATTTAGACCCTGTACATGATATATTGGATATTGTTCGTGTATCATGACGTATCGTGATTGGATCCAGTATACTAGTTGGGAGCGGGAGAAATATTAATAGATTATGTGATCATACCCAACTCTACATGCATCATAGCTCACCCCATATCTCACGTTGGGTGCGGCCTGACCATTACATGCCTCATAGCTGTTATATATGATTCGCCTGACCTCTACATGCATCATAGCTAACCAAATGGTTAGCCTGACCTTACATGAATCATAGCTAATCATATGTAGCCAGCCTGATCCTGTCCCAAGTCGATCACATGATAGATTGATATTCCAAACACTTAGAATAGTTATAATTCTCTATTTTAGATCATATACTACATCACCCGTATATGATATTGTACCTCGTTCTCTTCGTTTCATATATGCACTGATTGTTTCATATTGTCTATATTGCCTGCCTCTTTACATTGCCTGTCTCTTCATTTTGCCATTGTATTTATTTTCTGTCTTCTCTCAGTATATAACATTATCTGTTTATTGTTTTATAGTCATTATCAATTAAATGGAAATGTTATTTGAGATGTACTTTGCTCCTTCCTGACTGGAAAATATTTTCCAGACTATGCCTTAGAGGACTGGTGTCCGACATTATGGACCATAGGGTGAGTAGCTGTAGACTTGGACTTGGTAGTTCAGTTGTGATTCCGGGAGGTTTAGCCGGAATCACTAGTTATCTAGTTAGTTCTTTTAGCAGATTATTTTGGTACCGAATTTGTCTCCAGCATACTCTTTGAGACTTGGTTTATATTGGTGAGTTAGATTATTTCTACTTTAGACTTGTGTTGCATTTTATCTTATTTCTTCGAGATCTTATCGTGATATAGTTATATGATTGAGTATGTTGTTCATATTATATTGTGGTATCCGTGTCTCCTCATGGAGTCAGATGCTCGTGTGAGATTGGTTAGATAGCATCATAACCTAGACAGCGTTCTACCGCCGATGCTGCGGCATAGGCTGGACGTACCCACGTACTCGTGCCCCAATTCTGGGTGTGGGTCATGACAGATGATGGTGATTATGGTGGCGGTGGTTACTGAGGTCGGGGTCGAGGTTGTGGTGGTCAGGCGGTGGAGGAAGGTGGCGGTGGAGTTGTGCAGTAGGTGGTCGGAGAAAAAGGGTGACCGGGTGAAGGGGGTGGTCCGGGTTGGTGAGGAAGGGTTATGGTTTTCTAGGGTTTCTTTGGTGATGGTTGACTATGAGTTTTAGGTTTTTGGGAGAGAGAGAGTAGTATATGTAAGAGAGAGAGAAGGGGGGCTCTCCTTGGGGTTTGGGCCTGCTGGGTACTTTTTTTGGGGGATGTGGGAACCCTCTACATGATGAAGGAAGGGCTAGGATGAAATGGTTTAAAATGGATAGTGAGGATGTAAGGAGAAAAAGTTGTAGGAAGTACAATAAAAGGGGGGGGGGAATATAGGGTGGACCAGTAAAAGAGGGGGGATGAGGTTCTTCATGTGTTGGGTCCAATGAGGGGTGGACACCTCATTGCATATTTGTATAAAAGTCCCTTAACAATTGAAAAATTGCACCATTAATGGAATTTGGGATTTGATGAGGCAAAACACCATATTTGGTGTGATGTAGTGGGCTAAAATGGTGTATGGTGTTTAATATGAATCTTGAGGGTGTGAGTGGAGGTTTGGGTTGGAGTTGGGTCTAGTTTTGGGTGAGGTTGGGTCCTTACACCAATTTAATTAAAATTAGTATAATTTGTGCTATTTAATTAATTAAAAATACATAGGATTAAATTGGGTAGGACACAAGTGTCATGGACGTAGTAGACTCAGAATAAAATATTATCATTAATTGGGTTGCACAAAACAGGTTGAGGTTGTGTCTCTAATTTTGATTGGAACGGACAAAGATGCAAAGTTGGATTTATTGAATTTAAGAACGAACGTTTGTAACGAATATTGTGTGACTAAAATGAAGCACAATGAGGGTATTTATGAGTTACACAAAGGTCAGAATAGAAGGTTGGCATGTCTAGGAAAAGTGTGTAAAATTTGTTTGGAAGCAAATGCTAGTATAGCTCTTCAAATATCGAAGCAACGATAAGGTGCACTAAGGATTACAAATATTGCATAATAAATCTAAAACACTATTTTCTAAAATTTAAATGGCTCCAAATTAACCCTACTCTCTCTATCTAAGCTAAGTAGACCTAAATTTGGTCAAGGGGTTTTACAACTTGACTCGACCACTTGTATCCGTGCCAATACACTTACTACGTGCTATGTGATCCTACATGCTAAGTGTTCCTACGTGATTATATTATATGTTTACACTGAGGGGTACCTACGTGCTATGCGACATGCGATATAATTTGATTCCTCCAAGCATGGACAAAATGGTTTAGTCAATTTCTAAGCATTGCTAGGACTTGTTTGATTATTGCATTACGCTGGAGTGAATCCAAATTGGATTGATACGTGATAAAGTGGATTCGTATCTAGCGTGTCTGTACTATGGTACGACATATAAGAGAAATATCATGTGACCATGCTATGATATTTTAGTAACAGTAAAGTTAACTAGACATCTAAAACATGTAGAGTATTGGGAGGAACGAAATCCCAAGTTCGTGCTTAATTAGCCACCCCCAAACAATTGTCTGGGATGTGCAGGCTGGCCCCCATGGATATTGTTTAAATTCTCATTAGTTGATAACAATATCCGACTATTATATTATACTATGTGTTCTATACGATCTTAGCACAATGGCCTTACGAGGGACCGGTGCATAAATACTACGTGCTATATGGCAATTCATGGCTCGGCTAGCCCTGCTAGCACATGGCTCGATTAGAGGATTCCTATTATAGGCATATATCTCTGGGATAACCTAGACTCCACCTAGTAAGCCATACAAGTTAATAGCCAATTATGTGATTGAGCTTGATTGTATATTGTATCTTCTGTTAAATACTGTTAAATAGTTTAGGGATATGGACTATCATGGTACGATGGTCTAAATCTTGTCCTTGTTTGGTTGTAGGATTAGATTGCTGTATCACGATAGGTTATGGATCGAAACTATGAGACAAAAAAAAATGTATGTGTGTGTGTGTGTGTATGTGTGTGTGTATGTGTGTGTTTGTTTATTTATTTCTTACTGGTTTTGTTCCTTCATTCGTGCTTCTTTTGTGGTACTTGCTATTTGGGGTCTAATCCCACTGGTTTTGCATGGCCAGGTTTAGAGCCAACACCCGAGGATCCATCTTACTTCCCCCTGAATAATAGCGTGCACCAGACGGCTGGCCGTTGAGGGACACGATTGGGTTTCTTAATCATTGCTCGCTATTGTACATTTTTCTCTTTTGGGCGTTTAGCCACCGTCACTTGTTAGCCATAAATATGGATATTTAGTTTTCTTACATAATTATAATTAATCAGACTGCAGCTGATCATGGTCATGTACTTTTGCTACTCTGCCAGCTTCTTATTTTGTACAGCTGATTTCTAGAATATTTTAGCAGGGTATTGGGACACCATACTTCTTCTATGTTTACTATCCTCCTTTGTTTGATTGAGACATTAGATATTCTATGTGACCCTAAGTAACTTGCTTGTAGAATTTACCCCACTTGTCTAGTTATAGTCGTGACCATCGTACGACGTTCTATACCTTGTTCAGGGTAGCTGGCCATGTCCGTCTTAGTATTTTGGTACTGGGGTGTAATACCGGATGCGGTTCGGACGTTGGTGAGGGTAAGCATGAGAGGAGGGTGAGAAGATGAGTATGGAGAGTGAGTAAGAAGTGAGATGGGGAGAGAGATGTATGGATAGGGAAGGAGATTAAGGGAGGAGGAGTAAAAGAGAGGGAGAGAGACCGAGAGAGAGAGAGAGAGAGAGAGAGAGAGAGAGGGTGAGAGTCTTCTTCTCTTCTATTTCTTTTTTTAATAAGTAGAGAGTGTGCAGGTGGAGTTCAAAGAGAATTATTAGGTTTGATGAGTCATTCTTTAGGTTAGGGAGAGATTGACACCTTAGGTGTGTTGAACATTTATGAAATTACAAGAATTTTCAAAGGGCTGATTTATAAAAGTTATATATATATATATATATATATATATATATATATATATATATATATATATATATATATATATATATATATATATATATATATATTGGTGGTTGCATATTATGAAATCACCCTATGTTGAGTGGGTTGAATTTGGATTGGATGATTGAGATTAAAAAGTATAGACCCCACCATATTTTAATCTCAACAACTCAATCTCAATCCAACCAATGTAACATAGGGTGGTTCCATAATATGAAACCACCCGGATGGTTCTATAGTTCTATAGCACTCCTCTCTCTCTCTCTCTCTATATATATATATATATATATATATATATATATATATATATATATATATATATATAAAGGAAAATAATAGATTCCTATTTATAAGATTAGTAAGATACAATAAAAATATAATTAAATTAACAAAATAAATATTTTAGGAAATAATTATATAGTGTAACAATTATATAATATGAATACCAGGTTATCCGATACCGAATTCTATATTTTGAAAAGCAGCTATGACAGTTATTCATCACAAATAATATATTTTAAGTTGGTTTTGTTACGGGCAACATAATAAGTAAAGTGTTCTATTAAAGATCATTAAGAATTTTAAAGATCATTGAGAATTAATGCTTAACCATGTTTGTCCAGCATTAACTGTGCCATTGCCGTAACAATTTTAATAGTATCTCTTCAAAGTTCCCGTGGAGTCATTTTTTTCTATTTATAGAAAAAAAATTTATTTCTTGCATTTTGCACCCCAAATTATTAGTTTTTGGTCTTTCGGATCTAATATTTTTCTTCTCTCATGATCGGTGACAAATAATTTAGTAAAAAAATCTCATAACATCGATTTTCTCCTAGTTCAAATATTATTACAAATACTTCTAACTTTTTGAGGTGACATTTGTGCCAATGATATTTCATTTTTTACAGAATTATTAGCATAATAAGTATCATTACAATTATTCACATGAACATAACACAGTTTTTGAAATACTTTGATAGGGATAGTAAGAAGTATTAGCATCATTATGATCCATACTATATTTTTTAATTTAAAAAACTAATCAAAATATAATACCAAAATTAACTAATTTATATTAGAAAATTATTTAACCTCAATTTGATTTCGTCCAAATTCGGATGTAGAATTGTTGCAACTTGGTGGTGGTCGATCAAGTTGAAGCCTCCAAAATTTCTGAAATCTTACTATTTTTCTTACACTTCAGTCTCCAAAAGTTGCTACTTCAATAGATTGCTTGTAGGTATTAGAAGAGATGGAAGAAATTTTGTTGTAAAAAAATTGGATAAATTATGTCATATTTATAAGAATTTTTGGGTGTCAAATTACCATAAATATCCTTAGAATATAAATGACCAAAATATCCCTTAATAACATTCAAAAGTAGATAGGATTTAGGGTATTTTTACCAAAATACTCCCTTTATATTAAAATGACATTTGGAATTTTTTCTTTACTACAATACCCCCCCAACATTATACTAACGGTTATAATAGGGGTTATTTAGTAAAATATCCCCCAAATATTAACAGTAGTAGGCAAGGAGGTGGATTGATCGGGCCTTGAACTGGGCTGCCAACTGGACCAGTCTGGTCGTGTCGACCGGGTTGGAAGGACGAGCCCGGTTCGACTTTTCGATCATGGCCGGGCCTACGAGACCGAGAACAAGAACCTAGATCTAACTCGTATTATGCGTGGATCGAGTTAGGGACAGCCCTGGCCCGGGGCAGCCATGTCGACCGCCAAGGGCCCACGAAATAAGAGGGCCAAAAAATAATAATTTAAACATATAGATGTATTAATAATTTTTTATTAAAAATAGAACTAGTATATACCATGGGCCTTTTTTTAACATAAATCAATTATGATATAGTGGTTAATATGTTAAAATTGTGAACTGGAGGTTATAGGTTCTATTCTTAGTGGAAACATTTTTTTAATTAACTTTTGTTTCAATTTTTAAATTATTTTTTTACATTATATATGCGGGCCCCATTTTGAAAGTTTGCCTAGGGCCCCCATATACTCTGGGTCGGCCTTGGGTCGAGGCCAGGTTCCTGGCCGCTTGACCCATTACATGCCTTGAGGTGAATTCAGCCAACATATGTTTGAGGACATACTCTCTGAGGTATGCTATCATAGACGTATCTCATAATGCAATATTATTTAATTATGTTATTTATTTAAATATTTCTTAATAATAAATTTTCCTTAATTAATTAGTTGATAATGTTTTATGATAAGGATTTAGTAATGCAAATTAGATGAATTTTATTTTATCCAAATGAATATTTGCATCAAATTCATGGTTTAATTTTTGCCAATTACAAAAACCACATTGACACCTTAACCTACTAGGTGTCAATTTCTCATCAAACCATGTAATGACTAATCAACCCAACACACTCTTTGGACTCCACCTGTACACTCTCTTCATAGAAAAAGAAAGGAAGAGAGGAATACTCCCTCCTCTCTCATCTGAACCCTCCCCCTCACTCTCTTGGCCACTCCTCTCCATCTCCCTCACTCTTCTCCCTCCACAATTCTCATCTTCCTCCACTCTCCTTCTCATACATTCTCTTTTCCACACCCACACACATCGGACCTGTCCCCGCGCCGCGGCACCACCGCCGTTGACGGCTGCTCTGGTCAGCCCCCACCTTCGTCGGGTCCCCTCACCTCCGTCCGACGACCCCCTCTGGTCCCGACCTCCATCATCTCCTCCTCCTCCTCCTTCATACCTAGGTATAACTCCCTCTTATTCTCTAATTTTTTTATCAATTTTAAAACCTAGGTCAAAATCTATATGATTGATTTTTTAGGTGATATATTGGAAATAATTGTCACGCCCCGGTCCCGCAGGGCCGTTCGTCCTCGCTTTGGTCCCTACGAAGCCGATCGTCCTCGCACGGGCGTGATGCCGTGCAAGCCTAAAGTGCGCTTGCACAAGGCCAAAGCTTGAAACAAGGGCAAGTAAACTATTCAATAATTGAAGCAGCGGCACATAACATTGCAAAAAAGTGAAGAACACAATGGCATATAAAAATAGGCTCTTTTATTGATATTCACTAATGTTACAAGCGGCGCATGGCCGAGGTTACAATTTGCTCAAGCACTCTTCTCTCGATTACAATAACACCGTTCCATACATTATGTCCCTTTATACAAAAGCAACTCAAAGCAGGCACAACTCGATGCGGCTCCAGGCATCGACTCCAGATTTTCGGTTCCTTGGGATGAGGCACGGCTATCGCTTCCTCGTACGAACGACACCTGAGAACAAGCAAACTATTGGTGGGTCAGCACTTTATGCAAGTACTGGTGAGATAAAACAACTGAACAGAAGCTACACCCCCTGAAACCCACACTAAGTAATCTTGTGGCAAAACATTTGCATTTCTAGTGATCTTGCTAGTTTTACCTAAGTTCATTTCATGTAGTTCAGAACTATAGTCAGATTACATCTTTTGAAAACACAAGTTAGAAACCAGTTTTGCATATTCAAACTATAAGCATACGATTCGGGACAGTGCTCTATCGTGCAGTGCGTAGCATGTATTGTGCATCACAATCTATCTCGTTTGGGGCAAAGTTAATCTAGCAGACTGAAAATATCGAATCAAGGCAAGCATATCAAGTAGACTATTATGCACTCAAGCACTTAAGGCAACACATCTATATGATTTCAGTCCCCGAGAAACTCAGGATTGGCAGCGGTAATCCAGCCATCCAATGACTCACATACTAGTACTATTAGCAGCTGTGACTGAAGTTCAGCTCTGCACTAATAGCCATTGTCCAACCGATACAAATGCAATGAAGCTCTATCAGATAAATCATGATGCATACTGAATGATCAAGCAGGCTATAGATAAACTCATAATATTTTTTATCCACGGCCGAACGGTTATCCCTGCAGCAGACACACAAGTTAGCCACAATTTGCATAATATAATGTATACAGTTCTCTAGTTTTCCCTGTTCGTCCCTGCATCAAACAGTTAGGTATGCAAGAAGGCTAGCCTAGCATGCGTCCTAACTATATGATGGTCCCCTCATCGGGATTAGCAGTTGGGACGTACAAGCCCATCTCACTAATAGACGAGTATCGGCTACCCAAGGACGTACAAGCCTTAGGTATCTAGATCTCTTTCCGGGCCGAACGATCCCCAGTGCCCCAGGAACCGCTCGAGAGATAATCCTTGTGCACAAGTTGTCCTGACCAAATGCGAGAATGCAAGCTCCTATCAATACATGATTATGCACTTAATCCAGAACAAGCAAGCAAACACATCTATCAAGTCCAGATAGCCAAAGCTCACTCTCTTAATGCACATTGCCTAATAGCCACATCCTCCCGTAAGTAAGGTGTGTTAAGCCTCAGGGTGGACTATTAGTCTAGATTCACAAGTTCACGCTATTCACCAAGTTTGTCTTTTCATAAGCCAACAATAAAACATATTCAAGCAAGCTAACTCTTAAATAAGTAACAAGCAAGAACAGTTCTTATAACTCTAGCATGCAAATTCTATCTCTTGTGGACAAGCATTCTAGTATTCCAGTCTAGCATACGATATAAGTGCAAGCAATCCTCTTTACACTTGTTATTAGCATGGCAAGGTTCTATCTCGTTTCAGACAAGTATTTCTAGTTCTCTTATTAGGCAAGCAAGCAGATTCATTTTAATGACAAGCTATGTGAGTTCTCTTATTAGCACACTGAGTCGGTTCTATCCTTCTTCTTATGAAACAATCTTATTAAGCAACAAGCATTCAAAAACTCAGATTCATTATTAAGTCGTGCAAGAATCAAAGAATGCAGTTCTGCCCACTCACATTGATTAATCAGTCGGAAACTCTCCGAGAAGACTTTCGTTCGAGCAAGCAAGGCGATCTCACTTGTACATAGTGCCTACGCGGAGCGGGGCACTACAATAATATTAGGGAAATCAAGATCGTTTGGAAGACCAAAACCAAGGCAAGCCCTCCCTTCTCTTCTAAAGTTTTTCTTGTATTCTTATAAAATTTCCAATATATATATATATATATATATATATATATATATATATAGAGAGAGAGAGAGAGAGAGAGAGAGAGAGAGAGAAATATTTTAGAAATTTTATTCTAAAATAAAAATGAGTTTTACGTACTGAATTTATATGCGTACATATATTTGTGTGTATGTCTGACTTGTGTGTCTATGATATGTAAAGTATAATTTCCTTGTTAAATTTAGTTTGGTCTATGGTAAATTGAATTGTGTCTATGATATATACATATATGTGAGTGTTTGATTTGTGTGTTTGTGATATCTAATTTCTTTAGATTTATGATTTGTTTGTGGTAAATTGAATTCTATGTGTTTGTGAATTGTATGTAGGTGAACATGTGATATGCATGAAGTTTTACATCGCCCACCGCCTCGGGTCGGATTCGGGTCGGATTCGGATTGGATTCGGATCGGGTCAGATTCGGATTGTATGTGTTTTACATATACCCTATCGGATCGGGTCGGATTCGGATCCTGAACCCGACCCGATAACCCGCCTACCCGAATCCCTATTTGAACGAATCCCGACTGTCGCAGAAACCGCCGCCTCCTCCGTTCACATTGCCCACCGCCTCCGATGCCTCACTGCCCCGCCTTTGAAATCGTCTAAACCCTCGCCTCCCCCACCGCCTTGTCTCCCAGCGCCGCTCCACCTTCCGCAACCGGCCGTCTGCCCAGCTTCTCCCTATAAAACCCTGGCCTCCCTCTCTCCACCGTCCACCACTCTCCCTGATCTCTTCCGCCAGCATCCCGGCCGCCACCAATGCCGTCACCGAGACCAGCACCTCCTCCCCTCCGGTCATCCAGTGCCGCCTCAATCGACTCCAGCTCCGGCCGCCCCGAGCTCCGCCAAGACCAGCAGCAGCAATGGCCCGCCGTGCCCTAGCCGCCACGACGAGCTCCTCCGGCTGCCTCCAGATCCGGTGATACCTCCGCCGCAGCTACCTCCAGCGCCGCCTCGACGAAACCCTAGCCTTCGGCCGGCCGAGCGTCGCGCTGCCTCATGAAATTATATTTTTTCTTCTTCGGAGTCCTGTTCAGGTGACTGTTTCTCTCTCCTTGCTGCCCCATTTTCCATCCTGTCTGCTGTGACGTGAACCCTGCGTGACCCTCTCGATACCCGTGTAACTCGCTCGGGGTACGCGTCATGTGGCAATCGCAAACTGCGACCCAAAATCAGGAAAATATTTACCATGTTTTTCCCCGAAACTGGGTGCGCCCCGCTAAACGGGACGAGTTGGTCGTGTGCGGACTTCACCGAAAGGTGCGTGCCATTAATACGGACGTGTGGAATTTCACGGAAGTTGATTTGGATGTGCGTGCACACCGGAATCAACGCATATCCGTCGATAACACCCCGTATCGGTCCTGTTCTGGAACTCATTGTAACTTCGTGTACGCATGTCGTATCGAAATAAAACTTGCGCCATTGGACTCGTAGCAGTACGCTGGTCCTGTGACCCAAGTTTGGTTCGATTCTGAGAACGTTGACAAAATCGCATATCGTGGGTCCCACGGCTCCACTTGACGGGCAATTTTGTTATCGGTTCATCAGAATCCAGTTTTGAACATTTCGTTGGGTTCGTATCATCATTCTGGACTTGTTGATACTAAGTTTGATGAATTTGGAGAACATTGTCTCTGATACATTTTTCGGTATGAAGCGGGCCACATGTGGACCCCGCTTTGACCAGAAACTGTCACTTTTGCCCCTGTATCCAAATTGGACTCAATGACTGGCAATTCTAGCTATTTGATATCTTCTGAACCTGATGGTAACGTTCATTTCACCAACTGGAGGAGTACCTACAAATCTCGCTGATACCAGAGCAGCAGTTGGAGTCAGGATCACATGCAAGTGTACCTTGCCAAACTTGCAGTACCTGCTTCATATTGTTATCTTGATTTATTTATATGATGTACATGCTTAACCTAGGACTGTGTGACATTACTTAGCGTCCGAATAATATTTGGGTGCCAACACCGTACGCAGAGTTGTGTAACGTCACCTAGACATGGATACCGAGACCCTATACATTCTCGTGCTTGCCTTATCAAGTACGTCATGCCTCAGGACACCTGCTACTATTCATGAGACAGAATCTTCCTGAGATATTCATGGTGATTCTGTATAGGATAAAGGTTTCATGACATATACTTTATATACATGCTTAGATCTCATTATGACTTATTGCATTAGATATGATCGTGCATGTCATGGACATGAGACGTGTGATTAATTGGGTGGGGAGAGACACACAGGCTATAGGTTGATTATATTATGACGACGTCGTAGTCTCACTCTGAGCTAGACAACTGCATGATATCACTGCTACCGGCTCCTCGACACAGAGCTTGTAGTGGTCTCAGCCTGAGTTCTAGTGATGCTTTCATTTTGCATATCACTTAGCTGGTTATATAGTTTACCCTATTGATTCATTATTACTATACTGCATTATTTATGGCTTGAGTTATTTTTGTACCTTGCTATGTCCTCTGAGGACCTGGATCCAGATTATGTCCCCAGGTATAGCAGACGAGATCTATCCCGAGGTATACGGAACATGAGCATTAGCAGGAGCAGGAACAGGAGCAGTCATTGGAGCAGTACAAGAACTTGAGAACGAGGTGATTGCTGAGGATTTCTCCTGAGTATATGCTTTATCCATACTCAGTATTTGCTGTTGTTATCTTTATTCTTGTATCTTGACTATTGTGTCAGACTCATTATCGGGTTGTTCCCCGAGTTATGTTTTATTGAGATTTGATATTGCTTTATACTTTGATATTGTTGTATTTATTTCTGTAGATAAGATTAGTATATTAGCCCTTTATTGTTGTTTTACAGCTTATGTACACCCTGATGGGTCCATTAAATTGGATTTGCCCATCGGTGTGCGCTGTTGGCCATTGCCACGTGTCTAGTCCCTCGATATTTTGGGACTGGGACGTGACATGGTTTTTGTGGTGGCCCATACAGGTCTTCGACTAAATTACTTCAGTTTTAACTTAGGAATCGAGTAAGCCTGCAATAAGGATATGATAAGTTATAGGATCTCATCCACTTGCTTGAATCGTTCTTGATCACTATATCGGATTATAATTTATTGACTTGCATCCTGCCTTAATTCTTATGCGCCTCTTATTGTTTATTTTGGATGCAGAGTAATGGATCCACGAGCAAACGACAAGAGTCCTGTAGGATCACCATGAGGTGCTGTGGTAACCAACGAAGATGAAGTAACACCAGTAAGAGAAGGTCAATCAGCTCAACAATACAGTTAAGCAAATCAGCATGCCTCGATAATCCAGCAAGATGACATCCCACCTCCGCCGTAGTTTACTCCACCAATGCCCGTATTCCCACAAGGGAAGGCTATGGACGGACAGTAGATGTTTCAAATGATCTATGCAATGATGCAAGCTCAACAAGAGGCTCTAAGTCACAACCTAGCAATTGTACTAGAGCAACCGAATCTACCAGCACGACGGCCAACGACGGGCTCTATCACCGATTTCTGCCAGCTGAAGCCCCGCACCTTTTCAGGCAATGAGGAGCCCACAGAAG
The DNA here is from genome assembly GCA_036927795.1 of Iris macrosiphon. Classification (NCBI taxonomy): domain Eukaryota; kingdom Viridiplantae; phylum Streptophyta; class Magnoliopsida; order Asparagales; family Iridaceae; genus Iris; species Iris macrosiphon. The sequence goes on from JAYESA010000137.1 coordinate 278,446, forward strand.
TTCATGAGTGGCTCACCAACACTCAACATCAATTAGAAGCAGCTGAGCTTCCAAGGGAACGTTGGATGACTGCCGTCAGAATGCAATTGACAGAAAATGTACATCACTGGTGGCTATCTGAGGAGACACGGCTCGGACCAGACTGAGTCACTTGGGAAAAGTTCTCTAGACTCTTTCAGGAGATGTACATTCCAGCCATCGCTCGATCAGAACTGCGAGACAAGTTCAATCGCCTCACTCAAGATAATATGACAGTGGAAGAATACAATACGGAGTTCATCCGTCTAAGTCGCTTCTCCCCAACCCTGATCCCGACAGAAGAAGAGAAGGCTGAGAAGTTCTTCGACGGACTAAACTTTGAGCTACAGAAACTAATCGAATTTGTTGTACCTACTTCTTACTCGAACGTCCTTGCTGCAGCCCGACGCATGGAGCGCATCACCAGGAGAGAGACCAGCCTAATGCGGCATTCCACATCAGCACCAGCCAGAGAACAACAGGAAGAATCTGCAAAAAGATCTCATATGCACCAGCCACCCAGAGCATCTCTGTAGGCACTGCCTATCTGTCAATATTGTGGCAAGAGGGTCCATATTGAGAATGAGTGCAGACGCAAAATAGGATTATATTTAGCTTGCGGATCCAGTCAGCATTTAGTGAGGGAATGCCTTGAGCGTCGAGAAGGAGCACCAATAGTAAACCAAGAAGCTTTACCAGTACCAAGGCCAGCCTATCCAGCATTGGGAGCACCGCAAACAGGAGTTGAAGGAGTCATACCATCACCTCCAGGAGGGTATCAGCCGAGGCCACCTTTGATACCCCAGGCAGTACTCTTCCAGCAGGCTCAGCAGCAGTAAAGGAATCCACCGCGAGGACGCGGACAAGCTTTCGCGATGACCTTGGAGGACGCGCCTACTCGTGGAGTAGCAAATGCGCGTAAGTTATTCATAGATGAATTGCTTTAGCTCGTGCCTGTTAGTTCGTGACCTTAGCCTTAAACCTAGTAATTTTGAACTTGTTAATAATAACCTAGTTTTTCTAAGCTGTAGTTTTCTTACTTTAACCAGTATTCCTTCACTCTTGAATTTGCATAACTTTTATTGCTTAGGGAAATGATGTTTTTTATTCCCTATGTGTTTTGCTAAAACCCTCATCCTTGGATTCTCCTTGATCATGATTCTTTGATGGTATGTGCTGCTGGCCATTGCCACGTGTCTAGTCCCTTGATATTTTGGGACTAGGGCGTGACACATATGAAGTCAGGCCACATGAAAAGTCCTGGCCGCATAAGAAGTCAGGATGCATGCTCAGGATTAAAGTCTACTCCTTGGGACACGTATTGAAGTGACGGGAAATAAATGAAGTGCCAGTGATGTAACATAAAGTGATTGATGTGACAAGCCATAAAGTGTGTCAGGATAGAATGACAAAAATTATAGAAACATGTGCCATGGTTTCAGAGTCATGCATCCAAGGAAATGGTGGCCGCATATTCTTTAATGCCACATAAGTGTAAGTGCCATATATAAAGTCAATGTCGAATGGAGTCAATGTCGCATGGAGGTCTCTTGGACTAAGAGAATTTTTTATTCGTTTAGCGTATGAAAACGCTTGGTGTTTAAGGACACTTGTATAAATAAGCAGTCATACGTCCAACAAGATAGACACATGCTATCAATATGCGATAAGAGTTTAGGCCGCATAACCCTCTCGGGCTGCATAACACTCTCAGCCGTATAAATCGCTGGCCGCATGAAGACTTCGTCTTCTCCAAACAGCAGGTTCGGCCATGGCGAAAGCTCCAAAAATTAAAATCTTATTTTTGTTGGCCCATCTAGTCTCAGTCAACATGATTTTGATTGTTAACTAAACCATGCATTGATATATCATATCTGAAGCCTCAACACTGCTATTGCATGTCGTATGTATTACGTCTATTCAAATATTTTTATTTATTTATTTGAGTCTAGGACTGACGTACGCTGAGTCGTACTGGCAAAACCAAGAACCTATAAACCAGATACATAGTCCACTCAAATAAACCAAAGAATCTATCCACCAAATCTGGCCACATTTATTTATAAAGTCTACCATACTAGGAGACCGAACTCGTGTCGAACTCGGTTACCCTTTTGGTATGAAATCAACTAGTTAATAGCTCCTGATTTCTTGGCCCAACGGATGGAAATTTGAATTAAACCCTGACTGAATTCTGATCAAATTCTGTTTACCTACAACCTATAAATAGGATTAGAATTCTCATTCTTACTCACTTAACCAACTCAACTATTCTTAAGTCTTATATCCTATTATGAGCAAACCTCTAAGACTTAACTTTTCTATCCCAAAGAACAACTCCCTAGCCTTCCTAGTGCCAAGTGCAATCTCGTTATAGAAGTCTTCTGAGTTGTAAAGAGCTTTGTTCGATCAGTTACTCTCTCTCTTAAGCTGTGAAGTTGCGAGACTTCGGATCAAAACTCGTAGTATAAAGAAGTAGCAAGCCTTCAGATCAAAGCTTGTGATTCACTATTGGTGATTATAGTGGAGAAACTCCGAGCCTGTGTTCTCGGGACTGGACTAGTCCTCTTAGAGGGAAATTAATATACATCTTGGTGTTTGTGTTTGCTTTTTCTCTCTACTTTACTTCGCTGTACTATATTTACCCCCTCTAGAGTTACCTCACGGTCCTTCATTTGGTATCAGAGCTAGTTTTCTTAATATTTGGCTTAATATCCTACAAGACTTATGGCAACTGTTAGATCTATCAACACCAATAATGGTGAAGGCCAGTCCACAAATAGGCCACCCCTATTTGACGGTACTAACTACACATACTGGAAGACACATATGAGCTTCTACTTAAAGTCACTTGATTTTGACCTTTGGGCTATAGTAGTAGAAGGATACAAGAAGCCATCTAGAATAGTCATAATGGTAACCTTGTAGAGAAGCCTCGTGATAAATACACAGACACCAAAAATAAACAAGCTAGTCTTGATGCTAAAGCTTTTAACACTCTATTTTGTGCTGTAGATAGAATTGAATTTAACAGGGTCTCCACTTGTGAAACTTTGCACGAAGTATGGAAACTTATTGAGGTCACTCATAAAGGAATCTCCTAAGTGAAGGAATAAAAAATAAGTCATCTAACACAAGAGTATGAAGCATTCAAGATAAAGCAAAAATAAGACGATCACTCAAATATTTACGAGATTCTTCGACATCATTAACCCTCTATTATCACTCGGTAAGGAGTAGAGCAATCACGAGAAGATTCGCAAGGTACTCAGGGGACTTACCAAGAACTGGAATTCCAAGGCCACTACAATCATAGAAGGGAATAATCTTACCATGATGACCCTCGAGATGCTCATGGGCAAGCTGATGACTCATGAGCTATATCTCAAGGAATTTGAAGAACCCACTCCCAAGGAGAAGGCGATCGCTCTTAAGGCATATCACAAAAAGGTTACCAACTACAACTCCGACGACAATGAGTCTCAAGATAAGGAAGTTGCCCTAACCACAAGAAACTTCAGAAAATTTCTAAAGATTAAGAAATTAAAGAAGAAGAAGCCAACTGATAATTGTGATGAAGAGCCTATATGCTACAACTGTAAGAAGACAGGGCATATAAAGAAAGATTGTCCAACCCTAAGAAAAGAAAATTGCCACAATTACTCATCCAGAAGAACATTATCATGGAAATATGCAAACACTAGTATTTGGCACGAAAGTGAAGCTAGTGAATCTGAAGAAGAGAATCCTCGAGAAGCAGCAAACCTATGCTTCATGGCGTTAGCTGGTCAGGTAATGGATAATAACTCTTATGATGATTTTACTTTTGATGAACTAGGTAATGCTTTTAGTGATCTGCTTGATGATTTTATGAAACTTAGAAATAAGTATAAGCATGCTAAGAAAGATGTTCAAGAATGTCAAACTAAAATAGAGAGACTAACATCTCTACTAAGTAAAGTAAATGATACCTCAAACGATTCAGATGAGAATTCTAGACTTAAGCTTAACCTCCATGAGGTACTTGCCAGTCTTGACAAGAGCTCTCAGGAGAACGCTAAACTTAAGAAAAAACTCGAATATGAAAAGAAGAAGTATTCTATTTCTACACGTAGAATAGATGTTATCACTGTTAAATATGATAAAGTATATGCTACCTCTAAAAATTTAAAGATTCGATTGGGTAAACAGGTCGAACAAACCTCCACCCAACCTAACACGAGACACATAGCAAGATAAAAGAACACTCACAGTTATGCTCCTACCTACATGCATAACAGTTCATGCAATCATCATGCACATAGAATCGAACACAATCAGGCATTCTATTATAGATATCCATGAAGACCACAAAGAAATATCAAACACAATCATGTATTCTATCCACATAGACTATAACGAACTGTTTCATACAATCATATCTATCATGCTGCACCAAGCATCAATCATAGAGCTATATGTCACTATGTAGTAAGAAATGACATATATCAAGATTCTGTAGAACAAGAAAATTAGTAGATATGAATGTTTATGCATGGGTACCAAAAACTAACACAATCGGACCCTCAAGGAAATGGGTACCAAGGGTTACATCTATAACTCGTTTTATATGTGGACCAACCCTCTCATGCTAGAATAAAGTGGATTCTCGATAGTGGTTGCTCACGACCTATGACTGGTGATGCTAACCTATTTGCAATGCTATCGATGAAGAAAATAGGTTATGTCTCTTTCGTTAATAACCTTAGAGGATACATTATTGGTAATGGTAATATAGGTGTTCCTCCCTATCCTGTCATAAAAGACGTCTGTCTAGTAACATAATTAAAACACAACCTACTCAGCATCAGTCATCTAGCTGACCATGGTAACTTCGTTAAAAATAAATATTCTATTTATGAAAGATCCATTGGTAAGGTTATCTTTAAAGGGATCAGGGAAGACAATATATATTTTTCTATCTTGCAAAAGGTACTGACAATGCAGGCAAGTGTCTATACGCCAACAAAGATGATAGCTGGCTATGGCATATGCATTTAGGACACGCAAACATGGACACTATTGTAAGACTATCTACAAAGAAACTTGTAAGAGGCTTACCAGAGATTACTTTTAAGAAAGATATGGTATGTGCTGACTGTAAAAAAAATAAAGCTACTAAATCTTCTTTTAAATCAATCAACTCTGCAAGTACCTCTAGACCTCTCCAACTCTTGCATATGGACTTGTTTGGACCCAGTAGAGTCGTCAGTCTGGGCTGTAAGCTTTATGCTTATGTTATTATTGATGATTTTTCTAGATACACATGTGTTTATTTTTTTACAAATAAAAATGAAGCCTTTTCTAAATTTGTCACTTTTTGCAAAAAGGTTCAAAATAAAAAAGGTTTCATGGTTACTCGTATCTGAAGTGATCATGAAGGCGAATTCGAAAATAGTGATTTGAAAAGATTTTGTAATAAAAATGGTTTTTCTCATAAATTTTCTTGTCCTAGAAATCCACAACAAAATGGTGTTGTTGAGCGGAAGAATAGAACTCTTGGCGATATGGCTAGAGTTATGTTAAATCAGTATAACCTTTCGAAATACTTTTGGGCTAAAGATGTAAGTACTTCATGCCATATTTTGAATATGGTGCTTATTCGACCTATATCGAAGAAAACTCCCTATGAACATTGATTTGGTAAAATCCCCATAATTAGTTATTTTAAAGTTTTTGGCTACAAATATTTTATTCTTAATACTAAAGATAATCTTAAAAAATTGACTTTAAGGCCGATGAAGGTATTTTTCTAGGTTATGCCGCCAAAAGTAAAGAATTCAGAGTATTCAACAAAACCTTATTGACTTTTGAAGAATCAATCAATGTTATATTTGATGAACACAACACTCAAGCACTAAACGAAAGCGACGATGAAGGTAGTTAACCCACAACCAATAAGACATCAGAAGATACAAACAGTACAAGTCATCCGAAAAGTCTGCCAAGAAGACTGAAGTTCTCCACAGATCATCCTGAGGACTTGGTAATAGGTGATGTATCAAAAGGTGTACGTACACGTTCCTCAAATAAAGATATCATTACAAGTATTGCATTTATTTCTCAAGTAGAACCTAAAAATGCTGATGAAGCTTTTACTGATGAATTTTGGATTTTTGCTATACAAGAGAAACTCAACCAATTTGAACGCAATCAAGTTTGGAAACTTGTTCCTAAACCTAATGATTATTTGATCATTGATACTAAATGGACTTTTTTGAAGTAAATTAAATAAGGATGGTTCAGTTATACGTAACAAAGCACGTCTCGTAGCTCAAGGATACAACCACGAGAAAGGTATCGACTATGATGAGACTTATGCTCATGTTGCTAGACTTGAATCTATCTGAATGCTTTGCGCTTTTGCTAGTTTTCATAACTTTAAACTTTTTTCAAATGGATGTTAAAAGTGCTTTTCTAAATGGTGTTATCAAAGAAAATGTTTTCGTTAAACAACCCCATAGTTTTGAAGATTTCAAATACCCTGACCACTATTCAAGTTATGAAAGGCTCTATACGGACTTAAACAAGACCCTCATGCTTGGTATGAACGTCTTAGTTTCTTTCTACTTGGAAATGATTTTTTAAAAGGATAAATTGATACTACACTTTTTATAAAAACTACTGCTGATTCTTTGTTATTAGTGAAAATATATGTTGATGATATCATATTTGGATCTACTAATGAGATGCTATGTAACGAGTTTGCTAAGTGTATACAGAGTGAATTTGAGATGTGCATGATGGAAGAACTGACTTTTTTCCTAGGATTGCAAATCAAGCAAGATTCACAAGGAACTTTTATCCATCAGGCTAAGTACACGAAGGATTTGCTCAAAAAGTTTGACATGGACAATGCAAAGCCTATCAGAACTCCAATGGCAACATCCACCAAGCTTGACCTTGATTAAAGCAGTAAACCAATATACATACATAAGTATCAAGGTATGATTGATAGTTTGTTATATCAAACTGCTAGTCGTCCAGACATTATGTTTGATGTATGTCTTTGTGCTAGATATCTGGCTAATCCTAAGGAATCACATTTGTGCACAGTTAAGCGTATCCTTAGATACCTTAAAGGGACTTTGATGGCAGGCTTATGGTATCCCAAAACCACATCCTTTGACCTTGCTGGTTACTCGGATGCTGGTTTTGCAAAAAATAAAATTCTGTTGCATTATCAACAACTGAGGCAGAGTATATCACCGCAGGACGTTGTTGTGCTCAAATTTTGTAGATGAAGCAAATCCTAGAAGACTTCAATCTGCAGTATAAGAATATTCCTATTTTCTGTGATAACACTAGCACCATTAATCTCCCCAAAAATTCTGTTTGCTACTCATGCACTAAGCACATAGAAATCCGTCATTATTTTTTAAGGGATCATCAATCACACAGAGATATTTGTTTAGAGTATGTGGACATGGAACATTAATTAGCCGATATCTTCACTAAACCTTTAGCTGAAGATCGATTCAACTTTATCGGTCGAGAATTAGGTCTTTTAGATTCTAATAAAATATAAGAATCATAAGATGCTTTACTCATTTTTCGTCACATTTTTAAAGTTTTAAATTTTTTGGATACAAGCTGAAAGGGACCTTCTGTCAACAAGGTATAAATAACCTAAGCGACACGGTATTTAAGTGTTTTCGGAGCACCGATAGCTGAGATCCGGCCCCTACAGCTACTTTGAGATGATTTAAACTCTTAAAAATGTACGATTTAAGTTCAACACTTATTATTCTGTATTTATATCCACTTTTGTATGTTTTCTTTCAAAGAAAAAAAGTTTAAATGCAAATTTTTCTTTTGTTATTATATATTATCCTGTATACACTTACTCTCTTGTTTTTCTTGTCATCTCACCAATTTTGGGGAGCATGCCATTTCGATCAAATGACAACGGGGGAGAAAGAATACAATGTACTAGCATACAAGACGATACTTGAAAGATGTTGTCTTCAGCATATCAACTGCTCCATAGTTACAGGAGAGCCTTGCATATCAAAGACTTGCAGTATCATTCATAGTTTGTCAATTATCAAAATTGGGGAGATTGTTGGCCCATCTGCTCTCAGTCAACTTAATTTTGATAGTTAACTAAACCATGCATTGATATATCGTATCTGAAGCCTCAACGCTGTTATTACATGTCGTCTGTATTGCGTCTATTCAAATATAATCTTTCATTATTTGAGTCTAGGACTGATGTACGCTGAGTCGCACTGGCAAAACCAGGAACCTATAAACCAGATACCTAGTCCACTCAAATAAACCAAAGAACCTATCTACTAAATTAGGCCACAATCATTTACAAAGTTTACCATACTAGGAGACCGAACTCGGGCCGAACTCGTGCCGAACTCGGACCAAACTCGGTTACCCTTTTGGTATGAAATCAACAAGTTCAGTAGCTCCTGATTTTTTAGTCCAACAGTTGGAAATTTGAATTAAACCCTGACCAAATTTTGACCGAATTTTGTTTACCTACAACCTATAAATAGGATTGGAATTCTCATTCTTACTCACTCAACCAACTCAACTATTCTTAAGTCTTATATCCTATTTTGAGCAAACCTCTAAGCCTTAACTTTCTCATCCCAAAGAGTAACTCCCAAGACTTCCTTGTCACGACCCGCACCCGGAAGTTCGGGCACGAGTACGTGGGTACGTCCAGCCTACGCCGCAGAGTCGGCGGTAGTACGCTGTCTAGGTTAATCCAAAGTTACTAACTAGCTCATTCACAACAACATAGGCAAGATAATAATGAGAAATGAAACTTAAGATTGCAACTGAAAGTAAATGTGACAACAGATTCAAATGTTTAAGTACAGAAATTCAATATTGAAATCGGGGACAAACCCGATAAATAAGATAAGAAATAGAAATGAAAGATAGCTACTACTAGCTACTCAGCAGCAGGGGTCTCCTGGGTGGGTTCTGGATCCTCATAGGTATCATCTGTACCCTCATAAGGACCATAATAGGTAGGGGCAAGATCCTCATCATCGCCTAAATTAACAGATCCAGTCAGGAAAGGAGCAAAGTACACAGTGCACAACAATGTTAAACTAAATATTTATGACAATTAAACATTGAATATCATGTTAAGGAAACTGCAAAAGGGAATGTTAATATCTCAGAGTCAAAACTATAAACAGGAATATGAGAAAACAGGAGTAAATGAGCAGGAAATGAAACTACAACAGCCAGCAAGAATTTATAACATGACCAGAAATTATCTACCTGAAACTTGAGTTTGTTTTTAGAATACTTAGTTGGCATGTAGGGGTTTATAAGGCTAATTCGGCCGTCATGAACGGCTATTAGTCACGAATAATCGAGATCTGGCTGATGGACAGTCGTGTACCAACAGCTATTATTCACGGCAAGGGGAAGGGTAACTACATGCCTTTCAGTATTCTCCCACCCGACATGAAAAATAAGACATGAATTCCAATATTCAAGACATAAAATATAGTATTCTAACACTACGTGTAATCAGCAAGAGTACTAGTAGAGCAGGGAATTTAATTATCACAATATAAAGATTAACTTGAAGTGCAGGTACTTGCCTGTTGTTTGGATCTGATTAATTTGGTTCTAGGAGGAGTTTCCAGAGATGAGTCCAAAAGCTGAAATAGACATTACCATCACGCTCAGAAGATATCAAATAGATGGAAACGCCTGTCCTTGGGTCCAATTTGGAGACAAGGGCAAAAACGATAATTTCGGGTCAAAACGGGGTCCGCCGGTGGGCCCGCTTTGCACCGAAAAATGTGTCCGGGTCAATGGTCTCCAAATTCACCAAACTTAGTGTCAACAGGTCAGGAACACTTAAACGAACCCAACAGAACTTTCAGATTTGAATTCCGATGAGCCGATCACGAAATCGCCCGTCGAGCGGGGCCTGTGGGGCCCACGACACGCGATTTCGTCAACGTTCTCAGAATCGAACCAAACTTGACCCACAGGACCAGCGTATCGCTACGAGTCCGATGGCGCAAGTTTCGTCTCGATCCGACGAGCGTACAAGAAGTTAGGGTGAATTATAGAAATTACGGATACGGGGCGATGTTCGCGGATACGCGTTGATTTCGGTGTGCACGCACACCCGAATCAGCTTCCGCGAAAACTCACACGTCCGTATCGACGCTGCACACGTATCTGTGAAGACCGTGCGCGACCAAGTCGTCCCGTTTGGCGGAGCGTACTCAGTTCCGGGGTAAAACAGGGTCTGATTTTTCCTGTTTTTGGATCGCGGTGTGCGATCACCACAGGACGCGGCGCCCCGAACAGTTTGTCCGGACACCGAGAGGGTCATACAGGCTTCACAACGCAATTTGCGGAATCGAAAAAGGAGCTACGAGGCGAAAGTTACACATACCTGAAGGGGACCTGAAAATCAGGGTCGCGTCGTGTCCGAGTCGTGTCGGACACTGTGTCCTGTGTTCGACACAGGAACAGAGATTTAGGGTTAGGATTTCGATGGTTTTCCGGCGGCACACGGCGGAGGGCGGCCGGAGGGACGTCGGCGAGGGCGGGGGGCTGTTCGCCGGAGCGAGGCACGTCGTCCACGGGGTGGCGGTGGCGCTAGGCGGCCGGCAGTGGCGGCTGCGGCTGCTGCTGCTGCTGCTGGGTTGCTGTCGGCGTCGGGGACGGCGGGGCGCCGGAGGGGAGAAGACGGGAGGAGGAGGCGCGGCGAGCTAAGGCGGAGCCGGTCGGCGGAGCTTTGGGAGGCGGCGGCGGCGTCTAGGGTTACGGCGAGGGAGTGGGGGAGACGGCCGGGGTCGGGGGGGTTTTATAAGGGGGCGAGGCGGTTGCAGGGGGCCGGCCAAGGCGGAGGGCGAGGCGACGTGGCGCGGAGCGCGGCGAGCGGGGCGCGGGACGCGCGGCGCTGCGCGCGGCGGCCGGCGGGGGAATCGGGCGTCGTGGCTGGGGGAGAGAACGTGCGGGTCGGGTCGGGCTAACGGGTCTGGGCAGACCCGCCCGACCCGCGAAGGAGACGGGCTGGGTTGGGGCTACGGGCCGGGCCGCGGCCCAACGGGCCGTGGGCCGGAAAAGAAGAAAAAATAAAATAATAATAATAAAAAAAATAATTAATAAATAATAATAATAATAATAAATAGTTAATTAATTAATTAATTAGAAAATTGTTTTTAGGCATTTTAAAATAGTTTTGAGGCCCAGAAAAATCCAGAAAAATTACCCTAAGTCCAGTTTTCTATTTTACACCCAAAAATGTTATTTTCATGATATTTTAATATTATTTATTGCCAACTAAAAATCATTTATAATTAAAAGCCTTGATTTTAATTACAAAAAATTCACAAAAAATTCCAGAAAATCGGGAAAAATCCAAGATTTAATAATTTGAAAATTCAGGGGGTTTACAACCTACCCAACTTACAAAAATTTCGTCCTCGAAATTTAAGAATAACAAGGCACGAAAAGAAGGGCCGAGAAATAAAATACACCTCAGGGTTCAAAAAGATAGGGGTATCGCTCTCTAATCTCGTCTTCTCGCTCCCAGGTGGATTCGTCGGGAGAATGATGCTTCCAAGCTACGCGAACCAGGGAGATAACCTGGTTCCGTAGGACTTTCTCCGAGCGATCCAGGATCTCCACGGGTTGCTCTTGGTATGTCAAACTTGGGCCTACTTCGAGCTCTGAGTGATCCAAAATGTGGCTGGGGTCTGACACATACTTCCTCAGCTGCGACACGTGGAAGACGTTATGGACTCCTTCCAGAGAGGGTGGCAATGCCAGACGGTATGCCACTTCTCCAATTTTCTCCTGAATGCCAAAAGGTCCAATGAATCTTGGGCTGAGTTTTCCACTCCTTCCGAACCTAATGGTGCCACGTGTCGGAGAAATCTTTAAGAATACCAGCTCTCCAACCTTAAAATAGAGTCAAAATGAAGCCTTAGTTCCATAATCAAAATGTTTAAATTGACTTGAATTTCATAAATTTAATTACCTCAAATTCCAAGGGCCTTCGGTGGCTATTTGCCCAATGTCGTTGTCTGTCTTGAGCCACTCGAAGTCTGTCCCTTATTTGCTTTACCTTCTCAGCTGAATCGATCACCATCTCTGGTCCCAGTAGGGCTCTTTCTCCAACGTCGTCCCATGATAGCGGGGTACGACATCTTCGGCCATACAGGGCTTCAAATGGAGTCATCTCGATACTGGCTTGGTAGCTGTTATTATAAGAGAACTCCACCAGATGTAAATAGTCTTCCCAGGATCCTCCAAAATCCAGAACACATGTACGGAGCATATCTTCAAGGGTCTGGATTGTACGTTCTGATTGCCCATCGGTTTGGGGATGATAAGCTGTGCTGAATTTGAGTTGAGTCCCCAAGCTGGCTTGTAAGCTCTTCCAGAAGTGAGAGGTGAATCTTAAATCTCTGTCGGAGACAATACTTACTGGAACCCCATGCAACTTAACAATATGTCTGATATATAGATCTGCCAGCTTCTCTGTAGATAGCCCCACTTTGAAAGGTAGAAAATGTGCCGACTTGGTCAGTCTATCCACTATCACCCAGATTGCATCCTTACCACTAGGTGTTCTTGGAAGACCGGAAACAAAATCCATTGTGATATGTTCCCACTTCCACTCCGGAATGGGTAGTGGTTGAAGCAATCCTCCAGGTCATTATCTTTCAGCCTTAACCTGTTGGCACACTAAACAGCGGGATACGAACCTGGCTACTTCTCTTTTCATGCCATGCCACCAAACATGCGTCCTTAGGTCCTTGTACATCTTGTTGGCTCCTGGATGTATAGAGTATTGCGATCTGTGCGCCTCTTGCATGATTTCTTCTCTTATGTCTCCTTGAGGTACACATAATCTATCGCCATGCCTCAGTGATCCATCTTCATGAATTCTGAATTCTTCTACTAATCCAGCTTGCACTTGACCTCGAAGGCTTCGTAGGCCTTCGTCCTGAAACTGTGTCTCCTTGATCTTGTCCATTAAGGTAGACTGAATCTGCAAGTTCATCATTTGGCCTTCTTTTCCTGGGATAATTACTTTGATACCTAAACTTTCCAAGTCCTCCAGCAGGTGTCTGTCCATAGTCAAGTACATCGCCATAGGATACCTGCTTAAAGCATCAGCAACTACATTTGCCTTCCCAGGGTGATATTGAAGAGTGATATCAAAGTCTTTCATCAGTTCCAGCCACCTTCTTTGCCTCATGTTTAGCTCTTTCTGAGTGAAGATATATTTTAGACTTTTATGGTCTGTAAATATTTCCACCCTTTCTCCATAAAGATAATGCTTCCAAAGTTTAAGAGCAAAAATGACAGCTGCCAATTCTAAATCATGAGTTGGATAATTCTTTTCATGGGGTCGAAGCTGTCTAGAGGCATAGGCTATTACCTTCTTGTTCTGTTCCAGTACACAACCTAGACCTTTTCCAGAAGCATCACTATAAATAGCGAAACCTCCGGTTCCGGAAGGTAAGGTCAGAATAGGGGCAAAAGTCAGTCTTTTCTTCAATTCCTCAAAAGCATGCTGACATTCATCAGTCCAGGTGAACTCTTCATCCTTTCTTGTTAACTTTGTCATGGGTTCAGCAATCCTAGCAAAGTCCTTCACAAACTTCCGATAGTAGCCAGCTAGTCCCAGGAAGCTTCTAATCTCTGCTACAGAGTCTGGAGTGGGCCAAGATTCTACTGCCGCTATTTTCTTAGGATCTACTGCTATTCCATCTCCAGTCACAACATGTCCCAAGAATTCTACTTTGTCTAGGAAGAAAGCACATTTGGATAATTTTCCATAAAGTTTTTCCTTCCTCAAAGTCTCCAATGCTAACCTCAAATGTTCTTCATGTTCTTCGGGGGTCTTGGAGTAGATCAAAATATCATCAATGAAGACCACTACAAATTTGTCTAGGTATGGCTGGAAAACTCTGTTCATTAAGTTCATAAAAACTGCTGGAGCATTCGTCAACCCGAACGGCATCACTAAGAATTCGTAATGTCCGTTCCGGGTATTGAAAGCAGTTTTAGGGATGTCTTCCTTTCTCACCCTTACTTGGTGGTAACCAGACCTCAAATCAATCTTTGAAAACACCTGAGCTCCACTCAACTGATCAAATAAGTCATCTATCCTGGGCAGGGGATACTTATTCTTAATTGTTAAGGCATTTAAGGCCCTATAGTCAATACACATTCTGGATGTTCCGTCCTTCTTGGGCACAAATAGTACTGGAGCTCCCCAAGGTGAGACACTAGACCTAATGAAACCTTTGTCTTCTAGCTCTTTGATTTGTTCATTTAGTTCTATTATCTCATTCTTGTTGATTCTGTAGGGGTTCTGAGATACTGGTGCTGCTCCTGGCACTAAGTCAATGGAGAATTCAACTTCTCGGTCTGGGGGTAAGCCTGGGAGATCCTCAGGGAAGACATCATGGTATTCAGAGATGATAGGTGGCAATTCTTCTGTTACTAGGGCTCCACAAATTATGTTATTACCCATTTCTCTAGAACCTCTAGCAAATTCAAATTCTGGCTTGTCAGGGGGCCTGAAGATTACACTACCTCTGTGACAGTCTATGGTGGCATGATGTTGACTTAACCAATCCATACCCAGTATAATGTCAAAACTGGGCACTGGCATTACAAGTAGTCTAGCATACAGTACTCTTCCACATAATGTAATAGGACAATTGTTACAGGCATCACTAACCGGGATGATTCCTCCACCGGTAATGATCTTATAACAATTCCTAAGGGGTTTAGTGATTAAGTTATGCTTCATAAGGAAATCTACTGACATGAATGAATGAGAAGCTCCAGGGTCAAATAAAGTAATAGCTGGTATTGAATTTATAAGCACAGAACCTGTGATCACGTCTGCTGTGGCCTCAGCTTCTTCCAGAGTCATTGCATAAGCACGGCCTTGCTGCGGTGCACCCCTCTGTTGCTGCTGGTGCTGAGCAAAGCGTTGTTGCTGTGTTGGAAGCGGGGGTCCCCTCTGTTGTGCTGCTGGGGGCCTGGCCTGGACTGGAGCCTTTGGTGCAGCGGGGCGTCCTGGAGCAGCAGGACAGTCCCTCAATTGATGTGCTGGGGAGCCACAATAGAGACAGGCACCTAGCCTCTTTCTACAGTCTTGCCAAGTGTGGCCTGGTTTTTGGCAATAGTTGCAAGGGGGAGCTCGCTGGTTCTGACCTTGAGCCTGGGGTGCTGGAGCTCGAGGGAGAGGACGCTGAGTTTGCTGCGGGGCCCTCTGCTGTTGTTGTTGTTGTTGAAAAGGGCGTTTGTTGGGTCCCGCATTCTCGGTATCTCTTTCTCGTTTCAGTTTGTGCCCCATATCTCTCTCGACGCCTTGAGCCACGCTCAAGATCTCCTCATAGGTGCGAGCTCGGCTGGTGGTGACAGCAAGGCGGATATCCGGAGATAGCCCCTTCTTGAATCTACGGGCTCTGTCCTCCGGGGTACGAACCATGTACTCCGTAAAGTGGCTTAACCTGCTAAATTCAGCAGTATATTCATCAACAGTCATGTTACCTTGTTCCAGTCTCTCGAATTGGCTTTCGAGAGCTTCCCGAGCCACTTCGGGGTAGAATTTCTCCTTGAATAGCCTCTTGAAGTCTTCCCAGGTGATGTCGGGAGCAGATAGTTGGGGTTCGTCTCTGAACCAGGTTCGAGCAATGTCGAACAGTTGCAGGCTTGCGGACTCCACTTTGAGGTCATCTGGGACCCGGGCAGTCTTCAGGAGTCTTTCGACATTCTCTATCCACTCATCGGCATAGAGAATGCCCTCAGTTCCATAGAATTCCAGAGGCCTAAGGTTCTTGAAGTCTTTGGCACTTCCTGGCCTCTTGAGTGGCGACTCCTGGGACTTAATAGCTTCTAAGAGGCTGGTCCGCAAGAGTGCAGTCTGTTCTTTCTGGGATTCCACCAATCCCTGGAACACTCCAAGTAGTTGTGCCCCATCAAGAGTAACTGCCGGAACGGATAGAGGCGGCGGGAGTGCAAGAGTCTCGGGCACATTCTGTTCAGCGGGTTCTGATGTGCCTCCTACTGTGTTCCTGGTCTGGACCATTCTGAAAGATTAAGGGATAGGAAGATCAGAATAGAATACTTGGGAATCAAAGGCGATAGGTAAATTGAGCAGCAAAGATATCAAGAATTTGAAATAAGGACGCTATACTGTGAATGAGCTTTTCCTAGAATCCTAAATTTTATTCCATACCCTGTCCTAGGGTATTACCCTATTTTAGGATAAGACCTGCATGGGCCACCATAAAAACGTGTCACGACCCGCACCCGGAAGTTCGGGCACGAGTACGTGGGTACGTCCAGCCTACGCCGCAGAGTCGGCGGTAGTACGCTGTCTAGGTTAATCCAAAGTTACTAACTAGCTCATTCACAACAACATAGGCAAGATAATAATGAGAAATGAAACTTAAGATTGCAACTGAAAGTAAATGTGACAACAGATTCAAATGTTTAAGTACAGAAATTCAATATTGAAATCGGGGACAAACCCGATAAATAAGATAAGAAATAGAAATGAAAGATAGCTACTACTAGCTACTCAGCAGCAGGGGTCTCCTGGGTGGGTTCTGGCTCCTCATAGGTATCATCTGTACCCTCATAAGGACCATAATAGGTAGGGGTAAGATCCTCATCATCGCCTAAATCAACAGATCCAGTCAGGAAAGGAGCAAAGTACACAGTGCACAACAATGTTAAACTAAATATTTATGACAATTAAACATTGAATATCATGTTAAGAAAACTGCATAAGGGAATGTTAATATCTCAGAGTCAAAACTATAAACAGGAATATGAGAAAACAGGAGTAAATGAGCAGGAAATGAAACTACAACAGCCAGCAAGAATTTATAACATGACCAGAAATTATCTACCTGAAACTTGAGTTTGTTTTTAGAATACTTAGTTGGCATATAGGGGTTTATAAGGCTAATCCGGTCGTCATGAACGGCTATTAGTCACGAATAATCGAGATCCGGCTGATGGACAGTCGTATACCAACAGCTATTATTCACGGCAAGGGGAAGGGTAACTACATGACTTTCAGTATTCTCCCACCCGACATGAAAAACAAGACATGAATTCCAATATTTAAGACATGAAATATAGTATTCTAACACTACGTGTAATCAGCAAGAGTACTAGTAGAGCAGGGAATTTAATTATCACAATATAAAGATTAACTTGAAGTGTAGGTACTTGCCTGTTGTTTGGATCTGATTAATTTGGTTCTAGGAGGAGTTTCCAGAGATGAGTCCAAAAGCTGAAATAGACATTACCATCATGCTCAGAAGATATCAAATAGATGGAAACGCCTATCCTTGGGTCCAATTTGGAGACAAGGGCAAAAACGGTAATTTCGGGTCAAAACGGGGTCCGCCGGTGGGCCCACTTTGCACCAAAAAACGTGTCCGGGTCAATGGTCTCCAAATTCACCAAACTTAGTGTCAACAGGTCAGGAACGCTGAAACGAACCCAACGGAACTTTCAGATTTGAATTCCGATGAGCCGATCACGAAATCGCCCGTCGAGCGAGGCCTGTGGGGCCCACGACACGCGATTTCGTCAACGTTCTCAGAATCAAACCAAACTTGACCCACAGGACCAGCGTATCGCTACGAGTCCGATGGCGCAAGTTTCGTCTCGATCCGACGAGCGTACAAGAAGTTAGGGTGAATTACAGAAATTGCGGATAGGGGCGATGTCCGCGGATACGCGTTGATTCCGGTGTGCACGCACACCCGAATCAGCTTCCGCGAAAACTCACACGTCCGTATCGACGCTGCGCACGTATCTGTGAAGACCGTGCGTGACCAAGTCGTCCCGTTTGGCGGGACGTACTCAGTTCCGGGGTGAAACAGGGTCTGATTTTTCCTGTTTTTGGATCGCGGTGTGCGATCACCACAGGACGCGGTGCCCCGAACAGTTTGTCCGGACACCGAGAGGGTCATACAGGCTTCACAACACAATTTGCGGAATCGAAAAAGGAGCTACGAGGCGAAAGTTATACATACCTGAAGGGGACCTAAAAATCAGGGTCGCGTCGTGTCCGAGTCGTGTCGGACACTGTGTCCTGTGTCCGACACAGGAACAGAGATTTAGGGTTAGGGTTTCGATGGTTTTCTGGCGGCACACGGCGGAGGGCGGCCGGAGGGACGTCGGCGAGGGCGGGGGGCTGTTCGCCGGAGCGAGGCACGTCGTCCACGGGGTGGCGGTGGCGCTAGGCGGCCGGCAGCGGCGGCTGCGGCTGCTGCTGCTGCTGCTGGGTTGCTGTCGGCGTCGGGGACGGCGGAGCGGGGCGCCGGAGGGGAGAAGACGGGAGGAGGAGGCGCGACGAGCTAAGGCGGAGCCGGTCGGCGGAGCTTTGGGAGGCGGCGGCGGCGTCTAGGGTTACGGCGAGGGAGTGGGGGAGACGGCCGGGGTCGGGGGGGTTTTTATAAGGGGGCGAGGCGGTTGCAGGGGGCCGGCCAAGGCGGAGGGCGAGACGACGTGGCGCGGAGCGCGGCGAGCGGGGCGCGGGACTCGCGGCGCTGCGCGCGGCGGCCGGCGGGGGAATCGGGCGTCGTGGCTGGGGGAGAGAACGTGCGGGTCGGGTCGGGCTAACGGGTCTGGGCAGACCCGCCCGACCCGCGAAAGAGACGGGCTGGGTTGGGGCTACGGGCCGGGCCGCGGCCCAACGGGCCGTGGGCCGGAAAAGAAGAAAAAATAAAATAATAATAATAAAAATAATAATTAATAAATAATAATAATAATAATAATAAATAGTTAATTAATTAATTAATTAGAAAATTGTTTTTAGGCATTTTAAAATAGTTCTGAGGCCCAGAAAAATCCAGAAAAATTAACCTAAGTCCAGTTTTCTATTTTACACCCAAAAATATTATTTTCATGATATTTTAATATTATTTATTGCCAACTAAAAATCATTTATTAATTAAAAGCCTTGATTTTAATTACAGAAAATTCACAGAAAATTCCAGAAAATCGGAAAAAATCCAAGATTTAATAATTTGAAAATTCAGGGGGTTTACATTCCTAGTACCAAGTACGATCTCGGTCTAGAAGTCTTGTGAGTTCTAAAGAGCTTTGTTCGATCAGTTACTCTATCTCTCAAGTTGTGAAGTTGCAAGACTTCGAATCAAACTCGTGGTGTAAAGAAGTGGCAAGCCTTCGGATCAAAGCTTGTGATTCACTATTGGTTATTATAGTGGAGAAACTCCGAGCTTGAGTTCTCGGGATTAGACTAGTCCTCTCAGTGGGAAACCAGTATACATCTTGGTGTTTGCGTTTGCTTTCTCTCTCTACTTTACTGCTTTACTTTACTGTCTCTATATATACTGTTAGTTAGCAACTGCCTTCATTCCGATAATCTTAAATTGGGTAGATTATTCTGCTATACTCTATTCATTCCCCTCTAGAGTTGCCTCACGGTCCTTCAATTTTATCCATAAAATTCTCATTTAAGTCCAAATCGGGTGAACCAAAAGCCAAAATGCTATAAATTAAAAGCTCTATCATGTAGCAAAATTTGGTTTTTGAATATACATATTTAATAGATCAAAACCAAGAAAACTTTTGAAACCAATAAAAAAAACTAAGTTAGAAATATAGATCTACGCTAATCCATCCATCAAAACAGAAAACTCAAAGTTCTGAAAGTGCTAAAAATATATAACAAATATAATGGAACAATAATATGGAGGGTTTCTTTATTTCTCATGCAATGTGTACTTGCCTATGGAAAAGGGGAGAGCAAACTAAAGAAAGAGGAAGAAATGAAGAAGTGAAGAGAGAGAGAAAAAATGTTAAGTTATATATATGGTAGGGTTGAGGGTTGAACCAAAGGTTCTTATGACTTGAACCATCCCATAAAATATACCATAAGCAAGGTTAAACCAAAGAATGGGTCTAGTCTCCAAGAACATGCAACCATGCTAAAATAAAAATACGTTCCAAATACATATATCAGGAACGGAGAGTGACAAAGGTTGCCTCCAGGCAATCATGAGTCCACACTCATGGACATGTGCCATAGGAACATACTTTCGGCGGTCAGCCTCTGGATGGACTGCAGTCAATTTAAAGACTGGACATCGTTCATCATCAACGTTGTCGACGCTGAAAAAAGGTTAAAGATGACAGGCTCCTGGGAATAAAAATCTTTGTCGCAGATGATAGGGAAAAATGTCCCAAAAATAGCAATTGCGGTAATAACAACCGCGAGAAAAAAGGGAAGCAGGCCCTGGTGGCCAACTTAACCAAGAAGCACGAGCAAAAGTCGGCTGACGTTCCAAATTACTAGGAGACTTACTCCTTCGAAGATAACGACATCATGCCCATTGTTTGTGGTATTAAACGAAAGAATGAAAGTGTATTTCAATGACGGGGTTTATAAGAGACCCGCGCCCTTTTGTTTACAAACAAACTTGTACAATGTAATCCTATACGAGGATGTGGGAGTACAATTTATTTAATCTGGATATAAATTGCTATAGGTGTCTGATCTGCGGTCGATCACTTTAGCCCTTGGACTACACGATGTTGAAGAAGTGCCGTGGAAGACAGGAAGCAGCCTCGGGGGTTGCAGAAAAGGGTGGATGCACGATGCCCTGGTCGCCGATCCCTATCCTTTGCCTGAGCTCCGGGTTCCTCTCTCTCTCTCTCTCTCGATCTCTTCTCTCCTTGCTCGATCTTCAATTGTTCGACCTCTTCTCTGAGTCTTCAATTGTTCGATCTTTCAATTTTTCGACCTTTTTCCCCCATTGATAGGGGTCTCTATTTATAGAGTTTTGGTGACAGTGACCACTCCGTCGGTGTAACAACCGAGGAGTGGACAGTACAGCACCCTTTTACATAACGGTTTAAAATAACCAATGCCTGCGTGTAAATGACCTTTTGAGTGAGCATGTGATGCGTGTCCAACTAAGGGGACAAAATGCGTATATCTGCTACGAAGATCACGGCGTAGAAGCCACGCAGGTAGGTATCCCTTGTGTAGCAGAGGTTGGCGTAAAAGCCAAGTGACTGTCACCTTGGCGTAGAAGCCGAAATAGGCATAGAAGCCGAACAGGCGTAGAAGCCGAATAGGCATAGAAGCCGAACAGGCATAGAAACCGAATGGGCATAGAAGCCGAACAGGCATAGAAGCCGAATGGTCGTAGAGACTGAGAGGGCTTTGGAAGCCGAGGGAGCACTGATCCTGAACGGGCGTAGAAGCCACTGCGTACCGTGTCGAAGTGCTGATATTGACGTCTTAGCCGGAATTACGGCTTTCGAAGATATAATCAAATCTTCTACAGAGATTTGTCATCATCTTGTGCATTAAATGCGGAGACATATTTTGAAGGTCTGCAGCCCTTCTGTGCATCCGTCGCAGAGACGTGCTTTGAGGGAAATTGTCACTGCTCTGTGTAATTAGACGTAGAGACATGCCTCGAGCCCCGTACGAATTATAGCTTTTGACGTGGCAGCGGTTTGTCTTACTGCGGAGCGTAAAACAGCTCATGTTTGCCTGTGTAAAACAAGGCAGCGTATTCCCTTGTACGTGAAAGAGCGGTTTACGCTGGGAGGACTTTGGTAAACGACGGTTTGGTGATATTTTAACCAAATTCTCTGCATTAAATGTAGAGATTCGCCATCATACTGTGGGGTATGTCCCGAGGGGTCTGCCATCGTTTCCAGCCGTCGTTTGGGTAGCCGTGCAGCACTTTTTTTTGTCAGGAGTCAGAGGCCAGGTTCACCGCGTGACTTGACAGGTTCATTTCGGGAAAGATGAAGCGTTTCTCGTACGCATTAACGCTACTTTGAGAGCGATTGAGTTTTACGCCATGGAGGCGATGAAGAACCCTGTTTTACGTTGGATGGCTCCGAAGGCCTCTGCTTACGCTGCTCTGTATCAAGATGCTGAGTAGATCGTTCCAGCGTATTTTTCATGCTTCTACAAGACCCCCTTCAAAGCTTTTAAATTCCTCAGAATTTGAAATGCTTTGAAAGAAGCATGAACGGCCCCTCGTAACTCGAAACGTTTCTGAATGGAGCGTTGAAACGGTCGGTACTGACTTTATGGCAGATTTATTGGGGACCGCTGTGATCTCTTTCGCCTATAAAAGGCTGGGGGGGTGAACCTATTTTCACCACATTCCCATTGTCATGCAGAGATGATCGCCGGAGCTCGTCGGGTCGATCTGAGGAAGAAGGAGATCATGTTCTTCCAGCATGTAGGGAGCCAAAAAAGACGGCGTCTTCGAGCAAGTGTCCACTACAATGATGGATCATGGAAGGATATCTTAGCCTGCCCTGCTCGGGATAATCAGCAACTTTGTATGGTGTTGCACCAGGAGAGATGAAGGGTCGTATTTGACCACGCTGCCTGCAAGTGGCACCTTCTTCCGTTGCCTCCGGTGACGAGAGTCAGACAGACTCGTTCTGTCCTGGCTTGAGCGGTGCACGGAGCTTGGGACCTACAAAATCTATGCAAGCCCCAACTCTGTCATCCTCCGCCATCGACCACCGCCATGCCAGTCAGTTCTGCCGACTGACTGCTGGAGAAGATGGATAAAGAATTGAAGCCCATGCGAGAATCTGTCAGAACAGCTTCTGGGCGATCTTCAGACGACGATGAGGAAATCCTTTGTAGAAGGGATTTCTCTCATATGTAACCATGAAAAGTAGAGAAAAAAAACCCTTGTAGATAGGATTTCCCTCATATGTAATCATGATTTTGAAATCAAGTTATCTTTCTTCTTCATATGATCGTCTTTGCCATACGTTGCTGTGAAGTCTGGATATGTGCAGCTTTGACACGTCTGAATCTTTACACCGACTCTGATAGAAAGAGTATTAGGCCCTGAATAGTCCATAGAATGCTGCTGAGCGTCCTTGAACATTTAGAACTGTCATGTTGCTAGGACTGAGGGACGACGTAGAATTCTGAACTGTTGCTTCTCTGATGAGCAGGATCTTGTTCAGACTTCGTCTTCAAGAATGATCTCTCGAAACTCCCTTGGAACAGGGTCGAGGTTTTTGGCTGTCAAATTGAGTTGCCACCTTGATAGACGGGATGTTCAGACTGGAGTCTGGATGAACCTCCAATTTTGGACCCGAGAAGAGTAATTTCTCGATGTTTGAACTCTGTATGCTTCGGGTACTTGGGATGCTCTGGGTCAAGAATGAGTATCTTCTGTGTGAACTCTTTACAATTGACCGCCTTGGGGACTGTTCGGATATGCGGAAAGTCGTAGAGCGTGAAATCATCAGTCTGTAGCCTCTGAGCGTAAAAACACCACCGAGCGCAAAATCGTAGACTTGTGGTTCCTGAGTGTGAAGTCATAGGTTTGTTGCCTCTCGAGCATAAAAGCTACCGAGCATAAAGGCATCCGGGCATAAATCGTAGACTTGTAGCTGTCGAACGTGAAGCCATAGATCTGTTGCTGTCGAGCGTAGAAAAGCTCTTTTAGCGCAGAACTGTAGATCTGTAGCCTGTGAGCGTAAGAACACCATCGAGCGTGAAATCGTAGACTTATGGTTCCTGAGCATGAAGTCATAGGTTTGTTGCCTCTCGAGCATAAAAGCTACCGAGCACAAAGGCATCCAGGCATAAACCGTAGACTTGTAGCTGTCGAACGTGAAGCCGTAGATCTGTTGCTGTCGAGCGTAGAAAAGCTCCTTTAGCACAGAACTGTAGATCTGTAGCCTGTGAGCGTAAGAACACCATCGAGCGTGAAATCGTAGACTTGTGGTTCCTGAGCGTGAAGTCATAGGTTTGTTGCCTCTCGAGCATAAAAGCTACCGAGCACAAAGGTATCCGGACATAAACCGTAGACTTGTAGCTGTCAAACGTGAAGCCGTAGACCTGTTGCTGTCGAGCATAGAAAAGCTCCTTTAGTGCAGAACTATAGATCTTTAGCTCCTGAAAAGAAAATTTCTTCGAGCGTGAGGTTTTGCGGATCTGTTGCTTCTGAGCGTAAACTGAGCGCCACCGAGCGTGAGATCGTCGATTTGGTATCTGCTGAGTGTAAAGTCGTAGGTTTGTGGCCTCTCGAGCATAAAAGCTACCGAGCACAAAGGCATCCGGACGTAAAACCATAGACTTGCAGCTTGCGAGCGTAAAACCGTAGATCTGTTGCTGTCGAGCGTAGAAAGCTCCTTTAGCGTAGAACCCGCTGAACCGTCTTGCACGAAAAAACCTTTCGAATTCGCTGACTGTCCGTTTTTCGAGGGTAGTGGGCTGACGTAGCATCCAATCATAACCAACTCTTAATTGCGAGATCCGGTTGGGGTCTCGAGGGGTTCATCCGAGGATTCGAGGAGTCGACTCAGACCGTATATATACCCCAAGCTTTTGAGGGAAAGAGCTTCTTATCTGTCTTCTGTGAAAGAGAGCTTTCCTTCGTTCCTTCTCCGAGCACTTCGAGTCCTCAGAAATGGCGTCGAAACAAACTTTCTCCGCTAAGGGAAAGAGCGTAGGTTCTTCTTCTCGTTCTTCGGTACCGGCGAGAGATTCTTCGGTCGGGCAAGGTGAACCTCCTTCTGAGAGGAGTATCCCGCCGATGAGCAGTGCACCCGGCTTTAGAGGTAGAGCTTTTTGGGATGACAAACGACGAAAAATCCTTCGCACACGTTGAACGTGACCGCGCTAGGTCGTCTTCTGTGCTGATAGCCTCTTTTGAGGAAGATGACGCACGAAGATGTTTTCATCTTTTACGCCCACGTTTCTAATGTGCCAGCGTAAAAACTCCATATTTTCATAGTTCTGAGCGTAAAAGCTCTGGCTAACGAAAATTGGGGTATGTCGTAAAATTTTGAATTTTTACGCTTGCGGAGGAGACTTCCGGCGTATGGAGACCAAATTTGCGCAATCTTGGCGTAAAGCACAGACTGTCGTTTCTTTTGTCCGCACTTTGTGCAGGATTTGCAATGACCTATTTTCCTTGCACCTTTGTAGTTGATTTGGGTGAGTCTCCGCTGGCTGAGGTGATGGGCTCCGCTGCCGGGATGCTGCACTCAAACTACCTGGAGGATCTGTCCTATGTGGCCTTTCCCATCTCTGGACCCCAGTATCCTGAGGGCAGGGGGTTTCTGATATCGGCCCAGGGTGAGCGAATGCTGTTGAGCATGATCAATGGTGAACCCTTGACGCATACCGACGGGGAGCAGTACATAAAGCCGGCTTTCCTCTTTGGGGATATGATCGATAAACAGTCCCAGACGAAGCCCAAGAGGGAGCCTTGGGTCTTCCCTGCCAGGAATTTGGTCTTGTATCTGCCGATGATGCCGAGGGATTATCCTATCTCGGCTTTCTCCTATGCGACGCATCCTAGGAAGATGTCGTGGAAGCTGACTCCTGATCTTCACGGGAAGCCTGGGAAGATCTTTCATCTGAAAGGAGCTGACCAGGGGTCGTTTGTCAGTCGCCCCTCTGGCGTTGTGACGCTGTTCCGGGGGTTGTGCCCGGGTAATGTCCCGAGTAAAGCTAGCTCGGTGATCCAGCTTGTCCAGTTGCCGACCTTCTGCAACGACTTCATGGGTCGAGGTGGGGTATATCCCAAGGAGAATCCTTGGTGCAACGGGTGGATCGCCCCAACGAACTCCCGATGGAGATGCCTAGTTGATTGGGCCTTGACGTACTTTCGAAGAGAGCTGGAGGACATTGGACTATATGCCGCCGTGAGTGCGACGAGTGTTGGGTTGCCTCCCAATGCTAATTTATTCTTGGCACTGATGGAGCGGTATATTCCGCTCACCGGGACCTTCGCCACTCCACTGGGGGAGTTGGGATTTGCCCTCCATGAGATGGCAGTTGTCTCGAGACTGCCGATGGGGGATACCCCATATGAAGAGTATGTCCCAACCAACCGGGAGTTGGGGGATTCGGACCCTCGGGTGGTGGAAGTATATCAGGAGTTGATGTGTCAGTACTTCGTATGCACCGCTTTTTATGACGAGCCCTCTGATTTGGTCCATACCACTAGGTGGATGTCTTATCTCTTCTTTCATCGGGCTAGGGCCGCCAAGTCGGAGAAAGCTTCGGGGGGTAAGAATGAGTCCGTGAACTGCTTGGGCATCCTTAGTGCCCAGGTTGTTGAGGCTCTTATGGAAGACGCCAAGGCTCCCGATCAGATTCTCGCTGAGGGGGTAGGAAAATACCCCAAAGACACCAAGGCCCACAGTTATTTGAGGTGCTGTCGCAGGCCTCTGTCTAAGGAAGCCCAGCTGGCTGGTTTCCTCTCTATATGGCTGCGTCGAGTGGTAGTACCCGGTATCGCGTCCGCGGATCATATTCACCGGAACATCCTGTGGCCCGCGGTGCGCCTGGTGTTTGGGGCAAGACTGGGCCTGCTTCCTGCCATGGTGTGCCGTATTCAGGCTGGCCTGAGGGCCATGACCGATGGGTTGCTCGTCGATGAAGCTCGGCGTGAGAGTTTTCCTAGGGTGGAATTGCCATACCTGTATCTGATGGGATGGTTAATTCTCCACAACCCCCGGGTGATGTCTCCCGGTTCCGGTAGCAGCTCAGGGGGTATATTCTTGCTGAATTACAGGGATTCTACCTGGAATGTGAACACAGTTTTAGACTATCGGTTAGTGTTGAACCTCAGCCATGGCTGGAAGATCCTCTATACTCCCCCTCCGGTAATCACAACCAATCCGGGGTGTGGCTTGAGGATTCAGGTGGAGAGAAGACCGTTCTTTCTCTGGAGGCTTTTAATTGGTTGGTCTGTATCAGACTATCCCATCTGTTGTATAGGAGCGAAGACTATTGCTTCTTCGAGCCCTACTTGCCTAGTCGATTTGCCAGGCAGTTTGGGTACGATCAGTTGCACGTGGGTAACACCGTCACCAGCTTCAGGCCCAGGGGCGGACTCATTGATGGAGCTAGAGGGTGGCGATATTTTATCATGGGTTGCACAGGGGCAATTTTTATCGTGCCGGTCGTTACAACCTCCACGGAGCTGCGCATCCTTCATTCTTACGCCCAGTTTTATGTGGCGATTAACACCTTCCATCACGATTTCGACAGGCGTGGAAGCTTTAGAGTGCCTTCTGCCAAGCCTGGGGGAAGAGTCGAAGTCCCCTCGGTTTCTTCTGACGAGGGCGAGGAGTCTGGTACTCCGGACGAGCCTCTGGTGTCGTTGTCGAGGTGTGCAGTGCCTGCGCCGGCGGGGGCTTTGGTAGTCTCTTCTGGGAAGCGACGGGCTTCTTCTCCGAAGGAAGCTTCCCTTCGTAAGAGGAGGAAGGAGACGGTTGCTCGTCCTCTCCGCATTCCTGGTATTGAGGCTCCCGTGAGTGAGCTGGCACCTACCTACATCAGGGATGAATCTTTGGCTAGAGGTTCCTCGCCTTTTAGAGAGGGACCTTCTACAGTTCCTGCTGGTGGCGCTGGAGAGTCTTCGCTAGAGGCTGCTGTGGCTGCGGCTGCTTCAAGTAGTGGAGCGGGATTACCCACGTGGCCGCTACAGATGGGAGAATCTTTCTCGAGGTCAGCAGTGGGGGAAGTTGCTTCTGTGTCAGCGAGTGCGCTTAGCGAGACCCCGGCTGACGAATCTCGACCGCGTCTTGAGGAAGGCTTGACCGAGCTTTTGGCGATGTCGGTCGGCCCACCTCCTTCTCCAGGTATGACAGGTCGTATCGCGTCATTAAGGCAT
This sequence comes from Iris macrosiphon, assembly GCA_036927795.1. NCBI lineage: Eukaryota > Viridiplantae > Streptophyta > Magnoliopsida > Asparagales > Iridaceae > Iris > Iris macrosiphon. The sequence continues at coordinate 306,168 of JAYESA010000137.1, forward strand.
GGTTTAGCCACATCGGCTGCAGACGCGTCGTATATGCCGTTGGCTCTGGCTCCTAGCGATGACGTGGAGGCGCCTAATTCCGAGGCAGAAGTATCTTTGGGGGCCAGCTCGCCTGGAGAGGTTTCGTCGTCTCAGGAGGGGGACGGACCTGTTATCGTGACCTCTCCTTTCGCGAGTATGCCGATGACTTCGATCGTTGCCGTCATGCCTTTTTCGGCCGCGCCACCCGTCGAGGCGGCGGCGGTGGCTACCTCGTCTGCAATTGTTCCTGGAGAGGGAGTTATTAGCATTGCGGCCACTCCGGGCGTTCAGTCGGGTCTAGTCGCGTTGACCGAGCAGCATACCAGCCTTGTCTACACCGGTTTACAAACGATGATACCGATGGTGTTGGTGAAGAATCTTGACTTCGAGCTCCTGAAGAAGATTTCTCAGCTTTCGATCAAGGTTGTCAGGGGGCTTGGCAATCCTGGAGTAGCTGATGCTCTGGAGGCGGTGGTTAATGGTTTAGAGCAACCCGTTAACGAATATTTGCAGCGGGCTGAGGGCAGCCTTGATGCTGATGTCCAGGCTCGATTCGACCTCATGGCTGAGCGGCTCGCTACAAAGCTTGAAAGCCTAGACAACTCTATCCAGAAGCACAAGCTGGAGGTGGATAGGAGAAAAGCTGTTATGGAAGAAGCTCTTGCTGTTGAGATGCAGTGTCGATCCGAGCATGAAGGGAATGCAGCGAGGGTCTCCAAGCTGAGGAAAAAACTTACTCGGGCAGAGGAGTGGGCTTCCCAGTCGTTGGCAGGTTCAGAGGTAGCGACTGGTCGACTGAGTGAAGCGCGACGGGATCTGGACCGTGCGGAAGCTGCCCGTGCAGGCTATCTTCGGGCAAGGGCTAATCTGACTCTTACGCATACCCCCGAGGCACAGCTGGAGCGGGCTCGCATCGATGCCTTGGCCCTTAGGAATGAGAGGATGGCTGCACTGGAGCGGCAGATTCGTGATCTAATTACTCCGCCATCTTGATGTATCTCTCCCTATGTAATTTTGCCTCCTTCTGGGAATGAATAAAAGCGACTCTTTTCTGACTGTTGTGGACCCATCATTTCGGAATGTAAATGACAGTTTTTTAGGTGAGGGAGATATCAGAGGTAGTATGGACCTGATATACTCTCGATAAACCTCTTTAGTAGGATATATCTATTCAGAGGTCATACGGACATGATAGGATATGACCTAACTAGTTTCTTTTCTTGGAGCAGTTTTGTCAGAATTGAGATTCTCGCTATGTTCCACCTGGGCAGGGGGAATTAAGCATAGTATCTCTTCAGGAATTTGTCGTTGATGGGAGCCATTAATAGGTCCCCGTTAGGCTGGGCTATCCTGTAGGCGCCGTTCGAGAACGTTGTCTCGATCACATAAGGGCCTTCCCACTTGGGCTGGAATTTGCCTTTACTTCTGTGAGTTAAAATCATCGGCCTTCTTACTGCTAGAACTAGCTTGCCGACCTTGAACACCCTTTCCTTTACTTTATGGTTAAAAGCCCTGGAAATGCGTGCTTGGTAGAGCGTGATGCGCTGTTGAGCTTGGAGGCGTTTCTCGTCTAATCCTTCTAGCTCCTGAAGCCTTAAAAGGTCATTCTTTTCTTGAGTCAACTCGTTAGCCACGGCTATTCTGAGCGATGGGATCTGGATTTCAATGGGAAGAACTGCTTCGCTCCCGTAGACCAGCGAGAATGGGGTACAACCCGTCGGCGTTCGTACCGTCGTGCGGTATGCCCAGAGGCATTCGCCCAGCTTTTTATACCAGTGTCTCTTGTTTGAAGAGACAAACTTCTTTAAGAGTTTGATAATGGTTTTGTTGAAAGCTTCCGCCAGACCATTAGCAGCTGGATTGTACGCCGTGGAGGCAACATTATGTATCCGATTTTTATCGCAAAATCGATGAAATGTTTGGCTGATGAACTGGGGCCCATTGTCGTGAATTATCCTCCGGGGTACCCCAAAGCGATAGATGACGTGATGTTTGATGAAGTTGACCACGTTAGATGCTTTTACCTCAGTGAGAGGGATTGCTTCGGCCCATTTGGAAAAGTAATCCGTGATGGCCAGTATGAACTGGTGACCCCTGGAAGAAGACGGGTGAATAGGACCGATGATATCCATTCCCTATGCTTCGAAAGGCCAGGATGCGACCGTAGGATGTAGATGTTCCGACGGTTGATGTATGAAGTCCGCATGAACCTGACAGGCTCTGCAATGCTTTGCATACTGTATTGCATCTGCGATCATGGTCGGCCAGTAATAGCCCATTCTCCTGATGCGATCCTGTAGCTTAGGCCCGGGTTGATGCGCTCCGCATACGCCGTCGTGAGCTTCACGGATAATCTGCTATGCTTTGGCGCCAGAGAGACACCTCAACAGCAGTCCGTTGTAGGTCCGGCGATACAGGCATAGTGAAGATGCATCGAAGTAGAAGCGTAGCGATCGTCTCTTGACGGATACTGCTTCCTTGGGGTCCTCCGGTAAGATTCCGTATGCCACAAAATCTATGAAAGGACTTGTCCAATCTCTTTTAGGAGGATCGGTGTTTACAGCGTAGCTGCGTTCTATGTGACAGCTGTTCTTCACACAGAATAAATCTCTGTTAAGAAGGATTACCGAATCTTGCCTTCTTATAGGAGTAGCTAAGTCTGCAGCTAGGCTGGCCAGGGCATCAGCTTCCAGATTCTGAGATTGAGGTACGTGCTCCAGGAAGAACCCTTTGAACGTCATGGCTATCTCGATTGTCGCCCGGTGATAGGGGATGAGGTCTGGATTACGGACTTCGTATATTCCCCTGACTTGATTGACGATGAGCAGAGAATCACCGAAAGCTTCCAGGGAGTCTACCCCCAGTTCTGTAGCAACTCAGAGCCCAATTAGTAGAGCATTGTATTCTGCCACGTTGTCGGAGTAGGGCTCGCTAAGAGAGTATGCTCGGTAGATGACGAGTTAATCCGGGGTAACTAGGACGACTCCCACTCCTGAAACGACATTTCCTTTAGGACCGGTTCTGGAGGCGCCATCAAAGAACAGTTGCCATACGTCACTTTTTCTTGCGAAGTTACATTCTGCAACTTCATCAGGGATGTCTTCGTATAGCTTGGAGGTCTCCGGGATCGGATGAGCCACTAGGAAGTCGGCCAGTGCTTGGCCTTTGATGGACTTCTGTGGGATGTATACCATGTCGTATGGTGTTAGCAGCATCGCCCAAGTTGCGAGTCGAGAGTTGAGGGCACTTGGCTTGCTCATCAGCACTCGGAGAGGGTTGATCCTGGAGATGATATGAATAGTTTGGCCGGTGACATAGTGCCACATTTTCTGGACAGCGAACATCAGAGCCAAGTATTCCTTCTCCACTGGGTTGTACCGGTGCTCGGCCTCGACCATCATTCTGCTGAGATAGTAGATAGCCTGTTCATGACCCGCATCATTTTTCTGTGCGAGGAGAGCTCCTAACGAATGATCCATTGCCCGAACGTACAGCAAGAATGGTTTTCCCATGACGAAAGGCACCAGAACTGGCGGACTGGTTAGGTAGCATTTGATATCCTCGAACGCTTGCTGACAGGTTTCGTCCCATATGAAGGATACACCTTTCTTCATGAGATGAGAGAAGGGCTGACATCTCCCGGAGAGGTTGGATATGAATCGCCGGATATAATCCAGACGTCCTTGGAACCCCCTGAGTTCCCTCAGATTACGGGGCGGTCTCATTGCCGTGATCGCTTGGACTTTGTCAGGGTCTACTTCGATGCCTTTGGTGGTAATGACAAATCCCAGGAATTGGCCACTAGATATACCCAGAAAGGACTTTGTAGGGTTCATCTTGAGTTGATGCTGGAGCATTAATTTGAATACCGCCCTCAGGTCTCGGGTGTGATCACCTTTGAGACGACTTTTGACAGCTATGTCGTCTACGTAACATTCCACTATTTTGCGTAAATGCCCACGGAATATGTTACTCATAGCCCGTTGGTATGTAGCCCCAGCGTTCTTTAATCCGAAGGGCATGACCGTATAGCAATATACCCCCAGTGGTGTCCGGAAGGCAGTGTGCTTCTCGTCTTCAGGATGCATCTTGATCTGATTGTATCCTGAGAATCCGTCCATAAAAGACATGCGTTCGAAGCCGCAGGCGTTGTCGATCATGATGTCCGTGATGGGAAGAGGGAATTCATCTTTGGGGTAGGCCGCATTCAGATCTCGGTAGTCGATACAGATACGTACCTTCCCATTTTTCTTCATGACTGAGACCACGTTAGCGACCCAGTCGGGGTGTTGTTCCTCCCGGATGAAACCGCAGGTTATCAACTTCTTGACTTCAGCCTCGATGGCATCCAACATATCGGGGCGGAACCGTCGTTGGTGCTGCTTTATCGGCTTTGAATCGGTCAGTATATTGAGCATATGAGTAGCTACCTTCGGGTCTAGGCCTGGCATGTCCTCATAATCCCACGCAAAGACGTCAATATACTCCTTTATCAGCTGTATAACTTCTTCCCTTTCAGGTGGGGGAAGATTGTTACTGACAAATATTAGCTTTGGTGAGAGCTCACTCCCAACGTTGATCTGGACGACTTCGTCCTTGGTGGGAGGTTCTCTCTGCTCGAAGCGGAATTCCCACTGCGTATCCATTTGTTGAGCCCAGGGGTCATCCTCGAATGGCTCCGTATCCTGCTCCTCAGCTTCTGAGGGATTTGTCCCCACCATATTCACTGAAAGTGATTTTTCGAGAGCATCTGGCGAGTTGGAGGGCGATGAGCTGTTCCGGGAAGAGGAAAAGGGATCCTTTTTTGGCTCGGAAGCCGCGAGGGAGGTGGCATACCCTAACCCGAGACGAGTTTGTCGATTACGGGGGTTACCGCACGGCGGCGTTCGTCTACCTCTTCCGTAGTTGAGGCCTGGCTTCCGTTTCAAGTCGTAGCCTATGTTTTGCATGATCTTTAGCGATTGCGGGCTATAACGGTGAATCTGTACTTTCCCGGTGTCGTCATCGAAGGGATCTTCTTGGAGGTAGGCTTGGTTGCCTTGGTCTCCCTCTCGAGCTCTGGCACCAAATCCGGGTGAACCCACATAATCTCGCCCTGCCGGGTAGTTAGGGGCACCAGGTTGTGATTTTGACCCCTAGCCGGGGGGAGGTTAACGATGTTCATCGTTGTCCGGGATATACATGCAACACCATTAGGGACCTTTTGGGGAGGCAGATTGCCAAACTGCAGAGAGACCATGTTGGCTGCGACCGTCTTCTCGGTGCTGTGCAGAGTGATGGCCTTAGCATCAATTAATCCCTGGATCTTCCGTTTTAATACATAGCACGCCTTTGTCGGGTGGTGTACGTATCTGTGGAAGATGCAGTATTTGGGGTCATCGGTATTGCCAACTTTCTGGGGCCGCCTTAGCTCCAGGAGGGCGATCTTGCCACTTTTGACGAGACACTCAAAGATACTTGGGATATCGTCATCGTCGAAAGAGTGGACTTCGACGGGCCTAGAAGTCCCGGGTTTTGCTTGCGTGGTTGCCGCAATCTTTGGTCTGGCCGTGTTGATTGCCAGGGCTTCTTTCCCTTTGGGACCACGAGGATGGTCACTGCTGGGAGATGACCTCTTGCCTCTATCAGAGGCGGAGATCATGATGCCATTGTCGCGCGCCTTGCGACTGTTATCTTCAGCGGCCACTGCCGAGATGATGAACGAGGGCCAATCATGGAACTGATATGGTCCTGTGAACACCGAGACCACGGAAAGGAGATTTTTCCTGCAAATGTCCACCAATGCAGAGTTTGGAACTCCTGGAGGCATCTGTAAAGTGGCCTGACGAAAGCGTTCGATGAAGATGTGAACGTCCTCCTTTTCCTTCTGTTTGACTTCGATGAGGGAGGACATAGACATGTCCATTCCTCCCTCGTAGAATCGTGTAAAGAACAGAGCTTTGAAGTCCTCGAAGGAAGTAATGCAGTTGTCCGCCAAGCTACGGTACCACTGGTAGGCTACTCCTGAAAGACAGCCTTTGAACACCCGAGTGAGGAGGGCATCGTTCCCCTGTAGCAACACCGTCATCATACTGAAATAGTTCATGTACTGACTTGGTGATGTTTTTCCCTCGAACAGAGCCATAGTCTGAGGTTTGTATCTCGGAGGGAAAGAGACTTCCTCCCAGACAGCTGGGTAGGGCTGGTTGATTCCCAGTTTCTTGAGCTGATCTTTGTGCTTCAAGGCGTCGAACTGGGCTTTCAACTCTCGCACTGCCTGCATTGGATTCTCAGTCGAAAGCGGGGCTACTGAGTGGTGCGGAGTCAGTTGTATTGTAGCTCCAGCGGGAGGTAGAGCATTTTCTAGGTGAGGAAGCGGAGGAACTGTTGACTCTTGGTCCAGCGTAGGCTCTTGGCTTGGGTTGGGTGGTGGTGAGTCCACCCCCGCACGTATCTGAGTTGGCGGGACCGACGCTTGAGTCATGGTAGTTGCGTGCTGAGCGAGCATCATCTGGTGCATGTTTTCCATTACGGATTGTATTTGTTTCAGAGATGTCTCCAGTATAGTGATGCGTTCCGCGTTCCCTGATGGCGAAGCTTCCTCGCGCTTATCTTCAATGGCGTAAGCTCCCATTTCCCTGGGGGTCATTGAGGGATTAGTATAGGTCGTTATAGAAGTCGACTCCATACTTTCTGCCTCTGACTCGAGAACTTGGCGACCTTCGGCGTCGGAATCAGAAGAAGATGACGCTGGTTGTTGTGACCTTGCACGAGTGTTTTGGAATACCCCGGCTTCAACGTCTCTGAGGGGCTTACTAAACCTCCTTTGGCTCGGAGGTCTAGAAGGATGACGTCTTGAGCTCGACCCTCCTCTAGGTATGTGTGAAGCCATGTTCACAGACGCATGTGCGGGTTCCCCTTCTTGGAAAGACAGTGAGTAGCTCAACCGGTCGAAAACCGATCATTTCGCCTTGGAGCAGCAGCAATTAATCACAACTTTATGAATATTACAATAGTGTTCGCCAGGAGGCAAAATAGACATGTTGGAAGGTCCCCTTTCTTTACGCCTCCTGATTAGTTACTCGCATAGGTCAGGAGGGTTTCTTTCCGCCGTCTGAGTTTGTTTTACGCTGAGGGACCGTGCCTAGCGTAATCTGGAGGTCCGCTTAGTCTAGCGTGAGGCTGGAGAGGCCCTCAATTGGCCATTAGCTTCTCGCGTAATCCGGAGAGTAGGCAGATCATTCTTTTGCTGGCGTAAAGGCCCAGTAGTTGAATATTCACCCGCCTGCTTTCCCTTGCGGAGATCGCATCGCTCATCTGGTTCACCGTAAAGGTCAGATGTCGTAGAGCACAATCTGTACTTCTAATTTGGTGTTGAGGCGCCATCAGAGGTTTTGTCTGCACCGCGCGTAGCGGGAGACTGATTTTTGCGCGTAGAGCGCAGTGGATACTCCTGGATTAGCGCTGAGGCTTTGCCATAAGTTTTGTCTGTACCGCGCATAGCGGGAGACTGATTTCTGCGCGTAGAGTGCAGTGGATACTCCTGGGTTAGCGCTGAGGCTTTGCCAGAAGCTTTGTCTGTACCGCACGTAGCGGGAGACTAATTTCTGCGCGTATAGCGCAGAGGATACTCCTGGGTTAGCGCTGAGGCTTTGCCAGAAGTTTTGTCTGTACCGCGCGTAGCGGGAGACTAAATTTTACGTACTGGGCACGGAGGGAGCGATGCTACCACCTCATTGGTCGGAGAGATCGGAGAGATCGGAGAGTCCACAGGAACGGCGGAGGATGTCTTGGGCATCCATACTTTGCGTAGCTTCCTGCTGTCTTGGACGGAAATAGAGTGAGAGCTACCCCCAGTCCGAAGCATGTCTTCGTAGGCAGACTGGTTGAACTGAACGACCAGTGTCTTCTTCACGGTTCCTACAGATACCGCATCGTGTTGAGCAATTACTTCCTCGTTAGAAGAGAAAGACGTCCCCAGCAGAGTCGCCATCTTGTTTGTGGTATTAAACGAAAGAATGAAAGTGTATTTCAATGATGGGGTTTATAAGAGACCCGCGCCCTTTTGTTTACAAACAAACTTGTATAATGTAATCCTATACGAGGATGTGGGAGTACAATTTATTTAATCTGGATATAAATTGCTATAGGTGTCTGATCTGCGGTCGATCACTTTAGCCCTTGGACTACACGATGTTGAAGAAGTGTCGTGGAAGACAGGAAGCAGCCTCGGGGGTTGCAGAAAAGGGTGGATGCACGATGCCCTGGTCGCCGATCACTATCCTTTGCCTGAGCTTCGGGTTCCTCTCTCTCTCTCTCTCTCTCTCTCGATCTCTTCTCTCCTTGCTCGATCTTCAATTGTTCGACCTCTTCTCTGAGTCTTCAATTGTTCGATCTTTCAATTTTTTGACCTTTTTCCCCCATTGATAGGGGTCTCTATTTATAGAGTTTTGGTGATAGTGACCACTCCGTCGGTGTAACAACCGAGGAGTGGACAGTACAGCACCCTTTTACACAACGGTTTAAAATAACTAATGCCTGCGTGTAAATGACTTTTTGAGTGAGCATGTGATGCGTGTCCAACTAAGGGGACAAAATGCGTATATCTGCTACGAAGATCACGGCGTAGAAGCCACGCAGGTAGGTATCCCTTGTGTAGCAGAGGTTGGCGTAAAATCCAAGTGACTGTCACCTTGGCGTAGAAGCCGAAATAGGCATAGAAGCCGAACAGGCGTAGAAGCCGAATAGGCATAGAAGCCGAACAGGCATAGAAGCCGAATGGGCATAGAAGCCGAACAGGCATAGCAGCCGAATGGTCGTAGAGACTGAGAGGGCGTTGGAAGCCGAGGGAGCACTGATCCTGAACGGGCGTAGAAGCCACTGTGTACCGTGCTGAAGTGTTGATGTTGATGTCTTAGCCGGAATTACGGCTTTCGAAGATGTAATCAAATCTTCTACAGAGATTTGTCATCATCTTGTGCATTAAATGCGGAGACGTGTTTTGAAGGTCTGCAGCCCTTCTGTGCATCCGTTGCAGAGACATGCTTTGAGGGAAACTGTCACTGCTCTGTGTAATTAGACGTAGAGACGTGCCTTGAGCCCCGTACGAAGTGCAGCTTTTGACGTGGCAGCGGTTTGTCTTATAGCGGAGAGTAAAACAGCTCATATTTGCCTGTGTAAAATAAGGCAGCGTATTTCCTTGTACGCGAAAGAGCGGTTTACGCTGGGGGACTTTGGTAAACGACGGTTTGGTGATATTTTAACCAAATCCTCTGCATTAAATGCAGAGATTCGCCATCATACTGTGGGGTATGTCCCGAGGGGTCTGCCATCATTTCCAGCCGTCGTCTGGGTAGCCGTGCAGTACTTTTTTTTGTCAGGAGTCAGAGGCCAGGTTCACCGCGTGACTTGACAGGTTCATTTCGGGGAAGACGAAGCGTTCCTCGTACGCATTAACGCTGCTTTGAGAGCGATTGAGTTTTATGCCATGGAGGCGATGAAGAACCCTGTTTTACGTTGGATGGCTCCGAAGGCCTCTGCTTACGCTGCTCTGTATCAAGATGCTGCGTAGATCGTTCCAGCATATTTTTCATGCTTCTACACCCATCTTCGATGTGTTGATGAAGGGTAGCAAGCTTCGTCTCCCTGACATCAAACGCCCTGTAGAGGCAGCCGAGATGAACAATCCAAAATACTGCCATTACCATCGCTATATCTACCATGCGATAAAGGACTGCTACACCCTCAAATGGTACATCCAGTGTCTGCTTGACACCAAGGCCCTTACCCTGGACTTTGACGATAAGTCGGTTGCCACCAACATGGTGTCCCTCTAATTCGATAACTTTCCCGCGACGAAAGCCCAAGACGGAGTCATGGCTATCCCGAGGGCAACAATAGAGGTAGTTAATCTTCCACCAGCTCATAGCTGATACCTCTTACTACACCTCGGGGTGAGATCATGTGGGTCCACCCGAATCTTATCCCAAACTTGACGCAGCAAGCAGCGCCTTCCGCCATCAGGCTTAAAATAAAAAAACCAATTACTGCCATATGGTTTCTTCCACCGCTGAGGAGGCCTGGCCAGGGGCAGCCAGGTCGAGCCTTACCTACCAGCAAAATTCTGAGGTCCCCGACATCAAAGCATCTTCAACGACCGGGTCAAAGGTAAAGTAATCTAGGTCGAGCCGCATAATCCTTTCCTTAGAAAACATAAACTGTTGACTTCGGATGCTCAACACAGCTCAACAAGTCTCCCTGTGCACAAGAGCCAAGTCTCGCATGACTCATCAACAATGGAGCATTATAGGCAGGATTCCCCTGTGCGATATACAAAAACAAGGGTCAAGTGGGGGTCCTCGACATGGTAGACAATCGTGCGCACGCGACAGTGACTCTACGCGAACAACTCAGCCAACTCTCTTGTATATACGTGGCAGTATTCCCGTGCACAGAGCCTCTTATTCTGCACAAGCTAAGTCATCAACAATATTCAATATAACAAATGATGAGCTGCCAAAGTTCTGTCATTACAACCAACAATCACTCTGTCTCATGCAGAAGATGGGTTATGACCTCCAAAAAGCTGAAGGTCTGAACTTAGGTAAATAATAACGTATTCCTTTACAATCCGACAGTTATTACATCAGCACTCGCAGAAGGCTAGGATATAAAGATGCTAGTCTGCATCATCACTCCAACAAGATGATAACCTATAAGGCTAGAGTTCCAAAATAAACTTCCAGCCATGGTTGATAAGACGGACATCAAGGACAATATTTTTTTGATCCAACCTTCTATCAAAGACATTAAGGACAATGTTTTCTCGATTTAACAATGCATACAAGCTCAACATCTTTCCTAACGCTTAGCCTGTCAAGCAGCAACAATGACTGTTTTGGCCGAATATTATGAACGCCATCGAAGCTTAAGTCAATAAACTGATAGCTAGTGGCTTCATCCGCGAATAACAATACCTAGAGTAGGTAGCCAATATTGTATCCGTCGTAAAAAAGAACGAGAAGATCCGAAAATGCATTGACTTCCATGATCTAAATGCGGCCTGCCCCAAAGATGAATTCCCTCATTCGATCATAGACATAATGATCGACAACACTTGCGGCTTCGAGCGCATGTCCTTTATGGACGGATTCTCAGGCTACAATTAGATCAAGATGTTCCCTGAAGATCAGAAGCATACATCATTTCGAACGCTGATAGGAGTATACTTCTATGCAGTCATGCCCTTCGGTTTGAAGAATACAAGTACTATATACCAGCGAGATATGAGCACCATCTTCCGTGAGCATCTACGCAAGACGGTCGAGTGTTACGTCGATGACATCGCCGTCAAAAGTTACTCCAAAGGTGATCACCTCAGGGACCTGAAGACTGTGTTCGACCTCATACGTACACAATAGCTCAAGATGAACCCTATCAAATCCTTCCTAGGAGTCTCCAGCGACAAATTCCTGGGCTTTATCATCACTTCTCAGGATATTCACATAGAACCCAACAAAACTAAAGCAATACTCGAGGTGAACCCGTCGAGGAACCTCCGGGAACTCCGCGACCTTTAAGGGAGGCTAGCATACATCAGGAGGTTCATATCAAACCTCTATGGGCGTTGTCAGCTATTTACCCAGCTCATAAAGAAAGATGTCTCCGTGGTCTAGAATGAAGAATGCCAACGCGCGTTCGACTACATCAAGGAATACTTGTCAAACCCTCCAGTGCTGGTGGCCCAGGTCTCGAAGAAGCCCTTTCTGCTTTATGTTCGTGCGATGGATCACTCCCTCGGTGCCCTATTAACCCAGAATAATGATACAGGCCACGAGAAGGCTATCTATTATTATCACCCCCACTTTTTGGATTAAGGGTATTCTAGTCTTTCCATAATTAATGAGTAAATGATTTCATGATAATTTATTTATCCTAATAATTATGATTCTAATTGATTGTTGCACTTAATCATTATTCAATAACTAGAACGCTACGCTAGCCTTGTCTTCCATCCGATTCATATCCTTGTCATAGACACGCCAGACCATTCATTAATGCTTGTGTCCCACATAAATCCAGACTTTAGTACTTCTATTTAATTGTGATACACCTCTTGCATTTAATTTTAATTAAGCAAACAATAAACCTATTTCATGCAAATTATAATTATTGGCACTGTTATAGAGCATTAAGTATACACCCGTTTGACACGACGCGCATGATAAACCCATTTTATCTCTTTATTGTATTATCCATATAATTTGGGGATGTGTAATTTAACATCAATCCTTGAAAACCATGGCCTCCAAACCCTTAGACCAATGCAACTTTCAAAATTTCATCTGGACATAGCCCTTTGGAGTATCTCCAAATTAAGCCAAGGCTTTCCTAGTATTGACCAAAGTCAACATGTTCTAGGTCAAACCCACACCTTGTATATATATATATATCATCTTATGTATTCTTCTCTTTAAACCTAAAACCTCCAGCCGACACCCCTCTTCACCCTACTCGCTGTCGACCCCCACTCCCGACTTCACTGTTCACCGCCAAACCCGGCCGTGAACTCGTCGTCGCTGCCGACTGGAACGCTGCACGAAGCCGCTGATCGAGCGCTGCCGACTGGAACGCTGCACGAAGCCGCTGATCGAGCGCTGCCGACTGGAACGCTGCACGAAGCCGCTGATCAAGCGCTGCCGACCGGATCAACCGACTGAAGCCGACCGGATCAACCAACTGAAGCCGACCGGATCAACCGACTGAAGCTGACCGGATCAACCGACTGAAGCCGACCGGATCAACCGACCGAAGCCGACTGGATCAACTGACCGCTGCCGACCGGATCAACTGACCGCTGCCGACGGATTCGACTGTACAGGAGCACATCGGAGACGCTGCACTCGACCTCGACCCTCCACGAACCAGACTGGACTGATCGACGGGAGCCGCGAATACCACCTCCTTCACGATCGCAGGTTCGAACCCTCGCATTCTTGAAAACGTGCCCGTATATACGTAATCCTCATAGTAATCCACACATGTTAACCGTAGAGTATCCAGTGTGTACATGGTATACGTATTGTTATATGATAGACGTATACGGTATATAGATATATGTATGGTGTATCTCCATCGCATATATACAGATGAAAATGCCCTGTATATGTATATACATACCGTATTGTGCTCAATTCACCTAAAGCATACGTATATTTATATATACAATATAAACCTGTTAAAGAACTAGATGCACACTCCTGTTATAATAATAATTAATTAAGCAGTGATGTATATAATAGATAACAATAGGTATTATGTACTCGTGTACGAGGTGACCTTAACAAATTACGAATAACCGTAGCTACCCCCACCTTTGACCTATAGAGTAGACTGATCATTATGTTGATTGTGTGATAGAAGTAATGTCTGATGAAGTATTGTATTATATGATATGTTTATAGGATTGTGGGATCACTCAGACGGTACCTTGGAACCCGGACATTGGAATTGCCAGCAAAGGACTACAGGCGAGTACATTCTCTGACAGTTTCTATTATGTTGATTATCTCTATAATTCTTGTTGTATAGCGTACATGACTCGGACACTATTGCTTACACGAGTTAGCATCATTGAGACCTGTCACGAGGAGTCATGATCGGAATCCATCGTGCTAGCTGGGGAAAACAGGGAAGTATTAGTAGTTATGTGATCATACCCTTACATGCAGCATTAGCTCACCCACATCTCACGTCGGTGCAGCCTTACCCTTACATGCCTCATCACTGTTACATTTCGGTTAGCCTGACCTGTTGGGGATGATCGCTAATCCATGTAATGAGTCATATAACCCAAGCCGATCACATGATATACTAATATTTCACACACTTAGATAGAGGATTCTTGACATGTATCTTGATAGACTGATCTTGTATTTTCCACATGTTCTAGTTATTATTCTTACATACCAGTTCTTTGTACTTGCGTGCACTTGTAGTTCTATTCCTTATCAGATGCTATTGATGATGATGTTCCAGTATCTTATTCCAGCATTTCTTTATTCCAGTATTCTTTTTGCCAGTTATCGCATATCTGTCCTGTATTTCTTTACACTGTTTTATAGTCTTTGTCAATATATGTGGAACTGCTGTTAGAGGTGTATTTTCATTCAATCCTGACTGGATATTTTTTCCAGAGAACCTTGAGGACTTCTGTACTACACACTACGGACCAGGTATAGATGCAGACTATGTTCCAGAGATCCTAGAAGAGACTATGCTTCTAGAGGAGACTTTGCCTACAGCTATTTAGACAATATTTATTTATACTTGAGACTTATGGAGGTTATTTCAGTTTATGTTTAGACTATGTTAAGTTTAATTGGAGATTTGTGTTGGACAGCTAGACTGTGAGTTATCTTTATGTTGAGACATGGTGTTTAACTATGTTATTTCTTTTATCTTTTATCGTGCCTTAGAGTTGTTGTGATTGAGTTATATCGTGAGAATATGGAGATGTATATCATTGACAGGTGTTAGTGAGTAGTATTATTGTGACAGACAGCGTTTTACCGCCGATACTGCGGCGTAGGCTGGACGTACCCACACTCTCGTGCCCCTGTACTGGGTGCGGGTCGTGACACATTTTTAGTGGTGGCCCATGCAGGTCTAGTTTCGCAAGTTATGCGATATCGTGGTAGTGCGGCAACTTAGTTGTACTGCTGCGAGCCTGTGCTAGGATATAGGAATAAGGATTTTAGGATGAGAGTATGCTCAATCACACTAGGAAATTCCGAACTTCTTATTGCTATTCTAATGGATTGCTTCCTTTAGCACTGTAGTGTCTTCCTTGATAATATCACATCTATCACCTTAATTGATTCTTTGGTCTGTATTCAGGATGTCGCCGAATACTAGATCCATGAGAATGGGAGCAGCCAATTCAGAGAGGACTGCCACCTCTCAACCTGACGAACAGATACCTGGGGATTCTCCTACATCTCCTGTTCGTGTGGAAGTGTCTGCAACTAACGGGATTTCTCTTCCACCTATACAGAGGATTGCGCCAGCTATGACAGACAACCTACCCCCACCGACACCGATTCTCGGAGGAGTGCCCACTAACGGGGCACAGATGTTCGCACTGATGCAGGGCATGCTAGAGGCCCAGAGAGTAACAGCAGAAGCTCAGCGTGTTCAAGCTAAGGCTTAGAGAATGCAAGCAGAAGCACACCAGGCGCAGACCGAATTGATGAGAGAGAACATGGAGAATGCTCATCAGATGACTCTCCAGGCTGTGGAGAGAGTAGCACGACAACCGCAACATCAAGGTCAACAACAACAGAGGCCCGGTACCATAGTGGACTTTAAGAGGATGATGCCTCGAGAGTTCAAAGGCACAGAAGGAATACTATATGCTGACGAATGGTTAGAAGACATAGAAAGGAATTTGCGTTTATCACAGATTCCGGAGATTCTTCAGATAGAGGCCACTGGCAGTCAGATGTTTGATATCGCACTGACGTGGTATCGTACAGAGCCGAGACTCGCCGCTGAAGGACTTACTTGGGAGAACTTTAAAGAACTCTTCAAAGAGAAATTCTTTCCTGACGTAGCCTTGGGAGCATTAGAAAGTTAGTTCCATGACTTAGTCCAAGGAGGTATGTCAGTCGACGAATATGCTGCAGAGTTTTGTCGATTGAGTCGATTTGCACCATCAATGATTCGAGACCCAGGAGACAGAGCTCAGAAATTCAGGAAGGGATTAAACAGGGAGATCAAGTCTCGTACTTCGAGACGACGCACTGCTACATTTGAGGGTATTCTGATGGATGCCCAGATTGCCGAAGACTACTTGGACCTCAGGCCCAAGAGAGGATGAGACACATCCGGAGCAACAGGAGGTAACACAGGACCAGCCAAGCGCCCACACTTTCAACAACAACATAGGCCACACCAGCAACAACACCAGCAGCAACACCAGCAATAGGCACTCGTTCGAGGACATGCTCAACAACAGCCACTACCAAAAAAAGTCAAATTTGCGACGCCCAAAAACGTCGCCAAATGACAAAAAAATGTCGCTAAAAATGTTTAGCGACGTTTTAACGCAGTCGGAAGATACCAAGTCGCTGAACGAAAAAACGTCGCTAAACGTCGCTATGCCGACGTTTTTTAGCGACTTTATTAAGTCGCTAAATGTACCGACGTTTAGCGACGCGGCGTCACGAAATAGCGACGTTTATTAAAGTCGCTAAACGGCGCTCATTAGCGACTTATATAGCGACGTAACAGCGACGTCTTTAATGACCTGGCAGTACTGCCATGTCAGCAATTTGCGACGTACAGCGACATATTTAGCGACGTTTAGCGACGTCGTTAGCGACGGCTACTGACATGTCGCTAATTAGCGACTTGTTTAGCGACTTATAAAAACGTCGCTAGACGTCGCTAAACGTCGCTAAATACGTCGCTAAATTTACAAAAAAATTAAAAAAAAACTGAAATGTTCCAAACTATTATTCCTGCAATTTATAAATTTCTAATTAAAAATAGACCCGGAGCAACCCTCCGTTGAATTCTATGGGTTCGCCGACCCCTTCGGTGGAACACTCAACACCGGATTAACAATATTTAATATGAAGTATCAGAGTATCACTGTCATACAATTAATACACACAAATATTATAGACAGACAATAAAAGTATCACAGTCATAAAAGTATCACAGTATCACAGTCACACAAAATGGGCATAAACAGTATCACAAAATACATAATATATAAGTATCAGAGTATCACAGTAACACAAAATGCATAATATATAAGTATATGAAACATTATAGTATCAATCTCGAGGATTTCTAAAATGGGGCAGATACCAGTCCCTCAAATACTGAGCATAAACAACGTTTATGTTATCAAGCTCCGCTATGGGTGCTGGGTGACTGGAACTCCCCGTCTGAGATACAGCCGCGATAGGTGCTGGGTGACTGGAACTCCCCGCAGGTGGTATCTCTTCCTCCTTAACAGTAGGAGGCATCACTTCCTCCTTAACAGTAGGAGGCATCACTTCCTTCTTAACAATAGGAGGTGTCGCTCTCTTGGGTGCCATCTGGTAAGATAGATAAAAACAAAGAACTAGCAAAGAATTAGCTATTGGACCGGAGCGAAAGAATTAGATGACTCACAAAGAATTAGCTGTTTGTTGCAGTATAATAATGATACCATAATATCTTATTTATATCCTACGTGTCACAAAATAAAATGATCGATTTATTGAACTAGTTTGAAAATATGATCCAATATTAAATTATATAATTGTAATTGAAATTGAAATTGAATTATGAACCATGTGTGTTGTGTTGAGACAGATATTTTTAGTGTTACAGACCTGTCTAGTTATTTAATTCCAACTTGTAGTTTTACAGTGTTGAGACAGACATTTTTAGTAGAGCATGAGCTCAGTTTTGCTTTAGTAAACAGTGAGCCTGAAGTTAACAAGTACTTGAAGGTACTATGTTTTTATTTTGAATGCAAGGAGCCTTATTTACCAATTGCATATACATTTTAAATTTTGATATATGTTACTGAGTTGAGAAACAACAGAAGTTGCAGAACCTATTAAGGACGGGTTCGAAGAAATTGAGTGTCCTTGCTATTAATATAAGCTTACTAATCAGGTATTCAATTATCTCTCAGTTGCTTGTACATTATTCTTTCCGTGCATGTCTTGTGAATTTTTACTATATATGTGACTATGTCTAGCATCAATGAAAGATGGACTTGCTCTTTTGATTAGATTTGATCTATATTCTAATAAAATTCAGTTGTTGCTAATTTTCTTTGGTCCCATTTGGAAAGCAACCATATTCGACAATATTTGATCACTTCTCATATTCGACAATATTTGATCACTTCTCATATTCGACAATATCTTTTGTTATTTGTTGAATATGTAGAAGTAACTCAATTTGGAAACTAGTCAAGGGAGATTTTCTGGTACTCTGTATACTATGTTGCAAATTATATCAAATTATCTATATATATGGAAGACATGAAATCACATAATGGAATGTACTAACCCTAACCCTAACCCTAACCCTAAACCTAACCCTAACCCTAAACCTAACCCTAACCCTAACCCTAACCCTAACCCTAAACCTAATCCTAAACCTAACCCTAATCCTAATCTGCGTCTGTGTGTGTTTGTCTGCATTTGTGTGTGTGTGTCATGTGTGTGTCTGCGTCTGTGTGTGTGTCGTGTGTGTGTGTGTGTCTGTGTGTGTGTGTGTGTCGTGTGTGTGTCTGCGTCTGTGTGTGTGTCGTGTGTGTGTGTCTGCGTCTGTGTGTGTGTCGTGTGTGTCGTGTCTGTCAAGTGTCTGTGTCCGTGTGTGTGTCGTGTGTGTCGTGTCTGTCAAGTGTGTCTTGTGTCAGTGTCACATGAGAGAGAGAGAGAGAGAGAGATTACCTAAAGCTCGAGGAGGAGAAGGGGGATGCCGTGGAGACCCGGTCGCCGGAGAGGGGGGGCGCAGCCGTGGAGACCCGGTCGCCGGAGGGGGGGGCAGGGGAAATCGAAACGATTTCAAAAATTTTGACAGATAGAGAAAAGAGAACTGAGCCCTAATTAACCAAAATTTAGCGACGTTTAGCGACGTCAAATAAAAACGTCGCTAAAATAAAAATTAGCGACGCCAAAGACGTTGCTAAATACGTCGCCAAATATTTTTGATAGATACGTCGCTAATTACGACGCTAAACGTCACTAAAACAGATATATTAGCGACGTTTAGCGACCGTAATTGAACTTATAGCGACTATTCTTTTAAAATCTTAATAAAAGTCGCTAAACGTCGCTAAATATCGCCATTTAGTGACGCCTAGCAACGATTTTTACCGAGTCGCTAATTTAGCGACGTTTTTACTAGGAGTCGCTAAAATACGTCGCTAATCCCGCTTATTCTAGTAGTGAGCAACCACAGAGGCATAATCAACTTGCTACCCCATGTTCGTATTGTGGGAAGATGGGACATACAAGAGACATCTGTAGAAAAAGGTTAGGCACTTGCTTATCATGTGGATCAGCAACACATCAGCTGAGGGACTGCCCGACTATTCAGAATCGCCAAGGAGGAGGAGCTGCTCAGAGAGGACTAGCCAGAGCACCTATCGTACCAGGAGGTCAGCAGAGGGGACCTCCACTTCCAACGCAGCAGGAGAGGTTTGCGCAGTAGCAGCAGCAACAAAGAGGAGCACCACAAGGGTGAGCTTACGCCATGACCACTGAGGAGGCCGAGCCAGCTGGAGACGTGATTTCAGGTTCAGTTTTACTCGATTCTATTCCAGCACTTGCACTAATTGATTCTGGCGCTTCCCATAGTTTTGTATCTGTATCTTATGCCCTTAAGCATCATTTAGAAACGGAACCATTAGATAGGACTTGCAAGATCACGACAGGAGGAGGTATTATCCTAGTCCGTGATTGTTGCAAGGATCGGAGAGTGTCATTGGAAGGCCGAGAGTTGAGCGTGAGTTTACTCGTTAAGCCACTTTCGGAATATGATATTGTACTCGGAATGGACTGGCTGAGTAAACACCATGCTTCCATAGATTGTCGCAGAGGGAGAGTAGTATTTCGACCACCAGGAGAGCCAGAGTTTAAGATTGCCAGAGGAGCAGAGGAGCGGAGCAGAGGCACTTTTTGCGGAGCCAGGACGGAAGAAGAAGAGTCACCGCATCCCCTTATAGCGGAGTTTCTGGATGTATTTCTAGAGGAGTTGCCAGGTTTGCCACCAGACAGAGACATTGAGTTCTCTATAGACTTGATACCAGGAGCGGAGCCTATTTCATAACATGTCTATAGAGTTAACAACAATGAGTTGGTAGAACTGAAGAAACAAGTTGAGGAGCTGCAAGACAAATATTTTATTAGATCCAGTTTATCGCCATGGGGAGCACCGGTATTATTTGTACCGAAGAAGGATGGCACAGTATGTATGTGTATCGATTATAGAGCTTTGAATAACCTCACTATCAAAAATAAATACCCGCTGCCAAGGATAGATGATCTTTTTGATCAATTGAGCGGAGCAAAGGTGTTTTCAAAAATAGACTTGAGGTCAGGCTATCACCAGGTGAAAGTGAAGAAAGAAGACATACCGAAGACCGCCTTTCGAACCAGATATGGCCAGTTTGAATTTACAGTAATGCCGTTTGGTTTAACCAATGCACCAGCAGTATTTATGAACTTGATGAACAAGGTGTTCCACCAATACCTTGACAAGTTCGTAGTGGTGTTTATTGACGACATTCTAGTATATTCAAAAACCCCAGAAGAGCATGAAGAGCACCTGAGAGTAGTCTTAGAAACACTCAGGAGAGAAAGATTGTACGGGAAGCTTTCAAAGTGTGAGTTCTTCCTTGACAAGGTTGAATTTCTTGGACACATGGTGACGGGTGACGGAATTTCAGTTAACCCAAAAAAGATAGAGGCAGTGAAGTCATGGACTACCCCCAGTACGGTAGCGGAAATCAGAAGCTTTCTCGGACTAGCAGGATACTATAGAAGATTTGTACAAGACTTCTCCAAGATTGCAGAGCCAATGACTAGGCTGACCAAGAAGGATGTAGAATTTGTCTGGACCGAAGAATGTCAAGCCGTATTCGATGAGCTGAAGAGGAGATTGACGACAGCGCCAGTTTTGACGTTGCCATCAGGGACAGGTGGATTCACTATCTATAGTGATGCTTCAGGAAAAGGGTTGGGGTGCGTTCTTCAACAACACGGGAAAGTAATTGCCTATGCTTCAAGACAATTATGCCCTCATGAAAAGAACTATCCCACTCACTATCTGGAGTTAGCAGCAGTTATCTTTGCCCTAAAGCTGTGGAAGCACTATCTGTACGGAGAGCGTGTGGAGATCTTCACAGACCACAAAAGCTTAAAGTACGTGTTTACACAGAAAGAACTGAATATGAGACAGAGAAGGTGGTTAGAATTGATGAAAGACTTTGATATCTCATTACAGTATCATCCAGGGAAAGCCAACGTAGTCGCGGATGCCTTGAGCAGGTACCCAATGGCTATGTGTTTGACTTCGGATAGACACTTATTAGCTGATCTTGAGAGCTTGGAAATTAAGGTATTAGTTCCAGGAGCTGAGATTCAGATGTGGGGACTGCAGATTCAATCAGAACTAATGGACAGAATTAGAGCTGCGCAGTATGATGATGAGACTCTAAGGAATATTAGAGCACAAGTTCAGGTAGGATTGATAGACGATTTCACTATCGCGGATGATGGATCCTTACGACATGGCACGAGGATGTGTGTACCAAGTGGAGAGCTGCGCGAAGAAGTTTTATAGGAGGCACACCGCTCTCAGTACTCGATGCATCCCGGAGCCAACAAGATGTATCGAGATTTGAGGAGGCATGTATGGTGGTGTCACGACCCGCACCCGGTTTAGGGCACGAGAGCGTGGGTACGTCCAGCCTACGCCGCAGCATCGGCGGTAGAACGCTGTCTAGGTCAAGTACTATCTAAACAATCTCACTCTAGTATCCAACTCCATAAGGAGACGTGGATATCAAAAATAAATCTAGAAATACTCAATCACAACTACAGCACGATAGGAAATGAAGAAATAAAAGAATACAATACAAGTCTAAAGACAACATAATCATACCTGCAATCAGTAACATCCAATCCCCCAAGTGTGTTGGAAACCAGTCTACTAAGGTCACGGTCTGAAAAAATATTTTCCAGTCAGGAAGGAGCAAAGTACATCTCTAAATAGCAGTTCTATATAAATGACATAAACTATGTAGCAGTTCTAGATGGAAACATACCAGATGCATGTATAGGTACGAGAAATGTACAATGAGAGAAATACTGGAAATACTGTAAGTAAATGCAGGAAGAAAACATTATGTCCATGAGCAAGAACCTATGACTAAGTGTGTTGAGTACTAGCTTTAATATGTGATCGGCTTGGAAACTTGATCAGGCTGGTTACATGTGATTAGCTATGGTTCATATAAAGTCAGGCTAACCGTTGGTTAGCTATGATGCATGTAGAGGTCAGGCTAATCACACGTAACAGCTATGGTTCATATAAATGGTCAGGCCGCACCCGACGTGAGATGTGGGGTGAGCTATGGTGCATATAAAGTTGGGTATGATCACATATCTACACTAAAGTACTCCCCAAACCCCCGACTGGTATAGTAGATCCAATCATGGTATGCTATGGCACGGGATTCCCTAGGAAGGTAGCAAATCTCCCCGGGAATCAGTGTCTGTACATGCACAAGATATCAAGGAAACAAGTCTTGTACAAGCTACACCATGAATAAGGAATAACATCTCATGACGAGATTCGTATATACCAATCCGTGTAACCAACGTATCAGGAACATGGATATTTACACTAGATACAGTGAACATAGGAGATATCATAAATTAGAAAATAATCAGAGAATGTACTCGCCTTTGGTCCTTAGCTGGTAAAACCAATGTCCTGTCCCAGAGTATCGTCTGGAGGAACCAACAGTCCTAAAATATATCAAATACAACATTTGCATCAGGTGCTACACTAACACATCACAACTACAAGAACTCAGGGGCTCTGCCAGGCATGGCTCTAGTCAACTAGGTCATCTAGTAGGGATACGTATATAACACACATTACACTTATTAATACTTACTATATTTATACATGCACCAATTTAAATGTATTTACAATATATATTTGATTTATACTAGTTGAACATTATATATGTATACTCATACATATGCAAAAATACATTTTAAAATATATATATATGTGTATTGTCAATGTTATTATTATTATTAAAATATATACTAATACTAGTACATCACATTAAATACATATATAATACATTAATTGTATGTACAATATATATATATATACATTTATACCAATATACATTTATTTATATTTAAATACTGAAACATACATTAATACTTAGTATACCAATAAAACGTATATAATATATATATAAGTGTCTATTAGTAATTTAAAAAAATACGTATTTGTGTATATACACTAATAGATGTATATACATATATACTTTTTATACCAAAATACATATTTGTATATATATCAATCAAAAATCCTTATACATAATACATAACTAAATTATAAACAATAAAACTAATATGCATATATATATATATTACCAAACTTATTATAGGAAATTACTAAACTAATTATATTTAATTAATAAACAAGTTACATAAATTTCCAAACTAATTACAAATTACTAATTTATTAAGAAATTACTAACTGGTTATTAATTAACTAATTAATCTAATTAATGATTACTAAATTAACTAAACTAATTTTATAAATTAAAACAATAAAACTAATCATGTTGTATTTACTAAACTAGTTACATGAATTTACTAAGTTAATTATATGAATTTACTAGACTAATACATATTAATAAAATCAATTTATATAAATAACCAAATTACATATTAATATAAACTAATTATATTAATATAACCAAATTACATTAATTAACTAATTATATAAAATAACTAATCATATATACTAACAGATTATATAATTTAATTAACTAATTATAAATTAACTATTACAATACATTAACTATTTATTAAACTTAAACTAATTACAATTTAATTAACTTAAACTATATACAAATTAATCAACTTAAACTATATACTAATACATTTACTGACTTTTCAGAACAGAGAAAAGAAAGGGGAAGAAGAGGCTCACGATGGGGAGGGGTCTCCGTCGTCGGCGGGGTTCCGCCGGGGTCGGCGCAGGTGAGGCGGCAGCGGGAACTCGGCGAGGAGGGGATCCGCGGCGGGCTTCGGCAGATCTGCGGCGGCGGCGTCGCTCGGCTCGAGGCGGCGCTCTGTCCAAGGAGCGGGCGTTCTGTCCGAGGAGGCGGGCGCTTCGAGGCGGCGGCGGCTTCGTTCCAGCGGCGGTGCTCGACGCGGGTGAGACGGCGGCAGCGGTCGAGGGCTGCGGTGCTCGGTTCCAGCGGTGGCTGTTCGACTCAGCGGCGGGCCAGATCGAGGAGGCGGTCGACGGCTTCGTCCCGAGGAGATCCGAGGCGGTCGGCGGGAACTTCTCGGCGGATCTGGGCAGCCACCGGCGGCTGTTCTAGGGTTAGGGTTAGGTTTAGGGTTCTGGGTGTGTCAGGGGGTCGTGTCCGGGTCTGCCGGACACGGGAATGATGCTCTGTGGGCGTGTCCGGGTGTTGGACACGGGGTGGGTGTTCGCTGTGGTGTGGGGGTTGTGTCCGGGTGTGTCGAACACGGAAATCAGGTTGTAAAGTTGTAACCGGACACAAGAAATAAATGGATACGATGGGACACCCGGGGTCGGACCCGAGGCCATCACGGCTGACACGGTGATGCTGGACACACGGACACGAGCACACAAAAATGGTGGTGGCTTTGGCTTGCGGGAAATTGTGGGGGCTAGCTAATAATCTGGAGATTAGGGTTTCTTGGGAATTGTGAGAATGAGAACTTAAATAGGGAGAGATGGTGTGGGATAAAGGGTTGCGGGTTGGCCCAATAATGAATGGCCCAGAATTAATTAAACGGGTTTCTCACGTGGGGAAAAATGAGGGTGTGAAGGCTAGTTGATGGGAAATGGCAACTTGTAAAAATAAAAATAAAGATTATAATTTCAGAAAATATTTTAGGAAAGCTATGTAATTTATTTATTTACTATCCCATTAAATATAAAAATTATTTTGAAGAAACAACTAGTCTTTTAATTAATTTTATCCAATAAATAATTTTATAATTTCAAGCCAATAAACATTTGAAACTAGAGGAATATATATATTATTATTATTTATTTATTTTGTACTACATCGACACTTAGGAAAAAGGATTTTTATAAAGGATTTTTAAATTACCTTCTACAATCAAACATCGTTCAAAATCAAATAAAAATTTCAAGGAAAAATATTTCATAAAACTTGATATTTTAAAATAAATTAAAATCTAATTATTTTGGAAATTGAAAATCGGAGGTTACAGGTGGTATGGTATGAAGCGCGAAGTAGCACGCTTCGTATTCCGATGTTTAGTGTGCCAACAGGCGAAAGCAGATCGACAGAGGCCAGGAGGATTGCTTCAACCTTTACCCATTCCAGAATAGAAGTGGAAGCATGTGACCATGGACTTCGTTTCTGGACTTCCTCGTTCTCCAGGAGGAAAGGACGCAATTTGGGTCATCGTGGATAGGTTGACCAAATCAGCCCACTTCTTACCTTTTAAAGTGGGTACTTCGACGGAGAAGCTAGCAGAGATGTACGTACAGCAGATTGTCAGATTACATGGAGTTCCTGTGAGTATTGTCTCAGATCGAGATAGTCGTTTCACTTCCCATTTTTGGAGGAGCCTACAGTCTAGCTTGGGCACTCAGCTCAAGTTCAGTACCGCATATCACCCTCAGACGGACGGGCAGTCTGAAAGGACCATTCAGACTCTTGAAGACATGTTACGCACTTGCGTCTTGGATCTCGGAGGTTCTTGGGAGGATCATCTACACTTGGTAGAGTTTGCTTACAACAACAGCTACCAGGCCAACATTGAAATGTCACCATTCGAAGCTTTATATGGACGAAGGTGTTGTACACCTTTATCTTGGGATGATGTTGGAGAAAGAGCCTTGTTAGGACCAAAAATGGTCGTGAATGCAGCAGAAAAAGTGAAACTTATCAGAGACAGACTGCGAGTGGCGCAGGACAGACAGCGGCATTGGGCCGACAACCACCGTAGACCCCTAAAGTTTCAGGTATTGTTTGACTGTTTTGTTTGTTTTGATTGCTTTATTTAGATTGCGTGTAAGATCGTTGTTCTAGGTTGGCGATTTGGTGTTCTTACGGATTTCTCCGACACGGAGCACGATTCATTTCGGCAGAGGAGGAAAGCTTAGTCTACGATACATCGGGCCCTTCAGTATTCTTGCAAGGGTCGGTACAGTGGCCTATAGACTGGACTTGCCACCTACTCTAGATGGAGTGCATAACGTGTTCTACGTGTCGCAGCTGAGACGGTACGTGGCAGATCCTAGTCACGTATTAGATCACTCGGAGGTCGAAGTTGGACCGACACTCAGCTATCCTGAACAACCGGTGGAGATCTTGGATCGTAGAGAGAAGATATTGCGGAACCAAACTATTCCCTTGGTTCGTGTTGCATGGAGAAATCACTCTGCAGGAGAATCAACTTGGGAGAGAGAAGACGAAATGCGCGAGCGGTATCCATATCTCTTCGAGACTTGAGGTATGATTCATTAATTAATTGCTTGTGCTAGTGATAGTTATTTTTAAATTTCGAGGACGAAATTCTTTAAGGAGGGTAGACTTGTCACCCCCACTTTTTGGATTAAGGGTATTCTAGTCTTTCCATAATTAATGAGTAAATGATTTTATGATAATTTATTTATCCTAATAATTATGATTCTAATTGATTGTTGCACTTAATTATTATTCAATAACTAGAACGCTACGCTAGCCTTGTCTTACATCCGATTCATACCCTTGTCATAGACACGCCAGACCATTCATTAATGCTTGTGTCCCACGTAAATCCAGACTTTAGTACTTCTATTTAATTGTGATACACCTCTTGCATTTAATTTTAATTAAGCAAACAATGAACCTATTTCATGCAAATTACAATTATTGGCACTGTTATAGAGCATTAAGTATACACCCGTTTGACACAACGCGCATGATAAACCTATTTTACCTCTTCATTGTATTACCCATATAATTTGGGGATGTGTAATTTAACATCAATCCTTGAAAACCATGGCCTCCAAACCCTTAGACCAATGCAACTTTTAAAATTTCATCTGGACCTAGCCCTTTGGAGTATCTCCAAATTAAGCCAAGGCTTTCCTAGTATTGACCAAAGTCAACATGTTCTAGGTCAAACCCACACCTTGTATATATATATATATCATCTTATGTATTCTTCTCTTTAAACCTAAAACCTCCAGCCGACACCCCTCTTCACCCAACTCACTGTCGACCCCCCCTCCCGACTTTACTGTTCACCGCCAAACCCGGCCGTGAACTCATCGCCGCTGCCGACTGGAACGCTGCACGAAGCCGCTGATCGAGCGCTGCCGACCGGATCAACCGACTGAAGCCGACCGGATCAACCGACTGAAGCCGACCGGATCAACCGACTGAAGTCGACCAGATCAACCAACTGAAGCCGACCGGATCAACCGACTGAAGCCGACCGGATCAACCGACTGAAGCCGACCGGATCAACCGACCGAAGTCGACTGGATCAACTGACCGCTGCCGACCGGATCAACTGACCGCTGCCGACGGATTCGACTGCACAGGAGCACGCCGGAGACGCTGCACTCGACCTCGACCCTCCACGAACCAGACTGGACTGATCGACGGGAGCCGCGAACACCACCTCCTTCACGATCGCAGGTTCGAACCCTCGCATGCTTGAAAACGTGCCCGTATATACGTAATCCTCGTAGTAATCCATACATGTTAACCGTAGAGTATCCAGTGTGTACATAGTATACGTATTGTTATATGATAGACGCATGCGATATATAGATATATGTATGGTGTATCTCCATCGCATATATACAGATGTAAATGCCCTGTATATGTATATACATACCGTATTGTGCTCAATTCACCTAAAGCATACGTATATTTATATATACAATATAAACCTGTTAAAGAACTAGATGCACACTCCTATTATAATAATAATTAATTAAGCAGTGATGTATATAATAGATAACAATAGGCATTATGTACTCGTGTACGAGGTGACCTTAACAAATTACGAATAACCGTAGCTACCCCCACCTGTGAACTATAGAGTAGACTGATCATTATGTTGATTGTGTGCTAGAAGTAATGTCTGATGAAGTATTGTACTATATGATATGTTTATAGGATTGTGGGATCACTCAGACGGTACCTTGGAACCCGGACATTGGTATTGCCAGCAAAGGACTACAGGCGAGTACATTCTCTGACAGTTTCCATTATGTTTATTATCTCTATAATTTTTGTTGTATAGCGTACATGACTCTGACACTATTGCTTACACGAGTTAGCATCATTGAGACCTATCACGAGGAGTCATGATTGGAATCCATCATGCTAGCTGGGGAAAACGGGGAAGTATTAGTAGTTATGTGATCATACCCTTACATGCAGCAATAGCTCACCCACATCTCACATCGGTGCAGCCTTACCCTTACATGCCTCATCACTGTTACATTTCGGTTAGCCTGACCTGTTGGGGATGATCGCTAATCCATGTAATGAGTTATATAACCCAAGCCGATCACATGATATACTAATGTTTCACACACTTAGATAGAGGATTCTTGACATGTATCTTGATAGACTGATCTTGTATTTTCCACATGTTCTAGTTGTTATTCTTACATACCAGTTCTTTGTACTTGCGTGCACTTGTAGTTCTATTCCTTGTCAGATGCTATTGATGATGATGTTCCAGTATCTTATTCCAGCATTTCTTTATTCCAGTATTCTTATTGCCAGTTATCTCATATCTGTCCTGTATTTCTTTACACTGTTTTATAGTCTTTGTCAATATATGTGGAACTGCTGTTAGAGGTGTATTTTCGTTCAATCCTGACTGGATATTTTTTCCAGAGAACCTTGAGGACTTCTGTACTACACACTACGGACCAGGTATAGATGCAGATTATGTTCCAGAGATCCTAGAAGAGACTATGCTTCTAGAGGAGACTTTGCCTACAGCTATTTAGACAGTATTTATTTATACTTGAGACTTATGGAGGTTATTTCAGTTTATATTTAGACTATGTTAAGTTTAATTGGAGATTTGTGTTGGACAGCTAGACTGTGAGTTATCTTTATGTTGAGACATGGTGTTTAACTATGTTATTTCTTTTATCATTTATCGTGCCTTAGAGTTGTTGTGATTGAGTTATATCGTGAGAATATGGAGATGTATATCATTGACAGGTGTTAGTGAGTAATATTATTGTGACAGACAGCGTTCTACCGTCGATACTGCGGCGTAGGCTGGACGTACCCACGCTCTCGTGCCCCTGTACTGGGTGCGGGTCGTGACAATTATCTTAGCCGGATGATGGTTGGCGCAGAGCATAGGTACACCTCCGTCGAGAAGGAATGCCTTGCTCTATTATTTGCTATCCAGAAGACTCGGTATTACGTGATTGGACATACCATTCATGTGATCTCATGAGTCAATCCTCTCAGAGTTCTCATGACCAAACCAGAGGCACTCAGTTTCCGCCTAGCTACCTGGGCGATGCTACTGTCTCCATATGACATGTTGTTTGTCCCTCAAAAAGCCGTCAAAGGTCAAGCGCTGGCCGACTTCATGGCAACACATTCGGTGCCAGAAACCTCGAAACTCTACGACGAGATTCCAGACGAAGGTACGAACTCAAACTTGATTTCATGTGAAGATGTCTGGCAAATATTCTTCAACGACACTTCGAGAGCATGGCCTAAAGGCAATATCTTCGCAAGAGTTGGGATAGTATTAATTTTTTCCTACAATCTGGTCATTAATCTAGCTTATTCCCTCATGAAGCCATCCTCCAATAACGTGGCAGAGTACAATGCTCTTATTATTGAACTCCAACTTAGTAAACAAGTAAGGGTAGACTATTTAGAGGCATATGGTGACACCAAGCTGATAGTCAACCAAGTCCGAGGCAAATATGAAGTCAGAAATGATGACCTGATTCCTTACCGCCAAGTTGTGCTTGGCATTATCTCAACCTTCGAGGGATTCTTCATTAAGCACGTCCATCGGCTGCATAACATCGAGGCTGATGCCCTGGATGGCCTCGATGCCTCCTTGGCAGTTCCAGACAACACCCATCAGCTAATCACAGTGATTGGTCGAGAGCCGGTCTGCCTAAAGAATAACCTCTGCCTATGTTTGAGCTATACGGCAGAAGTACACACTGATGTCCAAGACTGGATGCTTTTATTCATTGACTATACGGTCTATGAAATTCTTCCCGAGAATCCAAAAGAAGCCACTTCGATCGGAAGATGTTTCCTTCAGTTCTATTATGATACAGCCACCAAAATGTTGTATCATCGTTCTATGACAGTCTTTTGCTACGATGCCTATCGAATGCAGAAGCCAAACAGGAACTTCGGGAAGCCCATGATGGCGTCTGCGGTGCCCACCAACCCGGTCCAAAGCTGCAGGACCGTCTTCGACGTTTGGGCTACTATTGGCCCATAATGGTAGCGGATGCCGTCGATTATGAAAGAAAGTACCAAAAATACAAAATCTATGCAGACTTTATCCATCAACCCTCGGAGTTCCTACACCCGACTGTTGCGTCATGGCCATTCGAAGCTTGGGGTATGGATATCATTGGGCCGATTAGTCCACCTTCATCCAAGGGACATCGGTTCATCCTCGCCATCACTGACTACTTATCCAAGTGGGCGAAAGCAGTACCACTCACAAAATTTAAGACCTCCAACGTATGAACAGGAATACGCAATATGCCAGCTACACATTCGACCAGACTCTGGTTCGACTCGAATACGTATAAGCTGTATAATAAAGATCACTAGCTAAATAATCCAGTAAATATAACATCTATGTCTCAATCCACAATGAACTAAAATACACAAGAATGAGCTACATGTGCTACAGTCAGCTGCCCAATAACACACAAACTCGAATAGACTCAAGAAGAAATATGAGGCTACAACAATAGATGAATAAACAGTATGAATAAAATAACCATAACATCGGTAGAAATGATATGAGTACCTGGTACCAATGCCTGTAAGATAAGCAACTCCATGAGCAACTCTAAAGGCTCCGTAATCGTCTACGCTGCAAAACTGGCAGGAGACCAGGTCCTCAAAGGGACGTAACAAGGTACAAAATAGTATGTCATAGTATAACAGAAAGAAACAAGTGCAATGCCGGTGTAATCTAGCATAACCACCTAAGTGAGAAACAATTTTTGAAGACAATGCTCGACACGTGGGCTGTCCAAAATAAAATCGTAGCTCCAGACACGGAGACACACGGGACATACCGCTACTCCGGGCAAAGACTCACAAGGGTGATACTACTACTCCGGATGCAGCAACACTCTATCAACATGACATATACATATATAAAGCGCGTGCAGAGGAGTCCAAACGTCTAGTAACTGTCTTTTCCTCCTAAAGCGGTCAACGAGTGTGCGCTGAACTTGAACCTCTATCTAGCAGTCTCGTCATACTGAAGTAACTATCAACAAATACGACCCTAAGGCCGTCCCAGATTTCGGTCATGTTGTCAGTATCAGGATACAGGAAATATGGCACGATGACAGTGTCTAAATGTGTCCTAGGGTTATCATATAACCAAGTATGTACATCAAGGTGTTACGAACATCTATCCATCGTTACCAGACGTTACCGACGAACGTCTACACCCGGTTATGACCTGGACGCGAAGTAACGGTTCTAATCCAAAATGTGCACAATGTATATAATAAATAAATAAATATCTGGTAACTAAAATACAGGGTGGCAAGGTACACTTGTCTGGATCCGGTTGCTGAAGATGGGTCTCCGGTACAACATCCAAGTCCGCGGGTCCCGTAGTACCTGTAGACGAGACACAAGCTCAATCAACGAACTATCACGAGGCTAAAATAAGAGGTGACACACGTCTAGCATATGTTTTAATCTCTGTTACAACTCATATAGACACTAAGCTAGAGGGTTGACCAAGGTTGACTAAGGTAGGTTACATCTCATCCGATTAATCTTCTGTATAAAATCATTAGACAAAATCCTCAATCTTAGTTTATTCATCAAGATGTTCAGTAGTTCAAGTATGTTCAGTCCTCCAATTTTTCCCTGGTCTTCACAGACGTTATCCTGCATATTTTAAACATCCACTACCAGAATAAGTCAAATTAGCGACGTCTAAAAACGTCGCTAAATAACCAAAAAACATCGCTAAATTAGTTTAGCGACGTTATAAAGTTGTCAGAAAAAATCAAGTCGCCAAAAAAAAAATCGTCGCTAAACGTCGCTATACCGACGTTTTTTAGAGACTTTAATGTGTCATAAATTTTTGCGACGTTTAGCGACGCCGCATCACTACTTAGCGACGTTCTCTAAAGTCGCTAAACGTCGCTAATTAGCGACTTATATAGCGACGTTATACTGACGTCTTTAATGACCTGGCAATACTGCCATGTCAGCATTTGGTGACGTATAGCGACGTCATTAGCGACGTCATTAGCGACGTATTTAGCGACGTATTACAGCATCGTTAATTAGCGACGCATTTAGCGACTTAAGTTAACATCGCTAAACGTCGCTAAAATCGTCGCTAATTTTAAAAAAAAAATAAAAAAAAATATTATCCAGATTGGTGATTCCCTGCAGTTCTAGTCCTCCTCCTCCTCCATCTCCTCTTCTTGACACCACAAGAACCACCCTTCTTCGACTCCTCCTCCATCTCCACTATATAATCCAATTAAATTAAAGACCACAAGAAGCATTGTTGAAGTATCAATCCAATTAAATTAACTAAAAAATTAAATACCACAAGAAGCATCATACATCATGCCTATTGTTGAAGTATCAATAATTTATAATATACAATCGCATCATAAATAATAATAAAAATAACTATACTACTTCGGATCTGCAGGAGGCTGACCACCGGAGCGCTTGAAGGATAAGAACTCCTCATACTCGTCCCGTGGAATCGACACCGATGTCGATGGATAAGGCAGTGACGTCGGTGGAGGCCGTGCCCGCTCCAAGTTTGTGAGTCACCGGTTGTAAGAATCCAGGGTAGATAACAGCCTCGTACTGCTATCACCCATTGAATCCTGCATCCTCGTCAGCTTATCGCCCATCGATAGCTGTGACGCCTGCAGCTCCATGATGTTGCGGTCATTGGAGGCTCTAATATTATTTGTCAGGTCCCGTAGCTCCGTCATGCTACGGTCGAGCATATCTAATCGTGCGATGAGTATCGGATCGTCCGCCTGCGGCTGGGACCGGGGCTGCTCCTCCATACTTCGCAGCAAGTCGTCACGGAGAGACGCAATCTGACGGTTAACGGCCTCCTTGACGGCCTCCTGGACTCGGGCCGACGACTGCGAGGGCTGCGACTGCGAGTGGTGTGTGGAATGCGCAGCTGTCTGGGAGGCCCTAGATGACTACGTCGCAACCAGGGCGCCATAGGAGCCCGTACCGTAGTACGTACCCCTCTGGAGACCACCAGCTGCGGTCACCCACAGGTCGTCCGCCGACGGGGATGGAGCGGGCTGCGACGAAGTACCAGCCTCTCCAGGTGTAGGTGCACTAGCAGTCGCCCGCTCACGCAGCCTAAGATACTCGGCCTAGAAAAGGTTTGGAAACTCGATAATTGCCTAAGTTATATTAAAATAAACACAAAGTAAAGTAATACTTACGTAGGTCTGTGAGGCCCTCTCATCAATGAGATTTCCGTCCTTGCGATGGGTGGCCAAGAAGACGGTCACCATATTTGCATCCTCACCCCTCTGTACCTGTTAAAAATATATTATTTATTACTAAACTTAAATATTATTTCCAAGTACCATTTTATGGTACTTGTATTAAAATAATATATTTTAAAAGAAAAAACATACCAAACGACAAAAATGTTTCGTCATCGGAATCGAGCCACCACACCACTTGGCAGCATTCTGCCTAGCCACCTTGGCCTTCTTAGACCTTTTCTTGTAGCTCGGATCGTCGAATCTAGCCCTCATCGCAGTCCACTGCTCAGGCGTGATCCAACCTTGGATCGGTTTTCTAGCACGATCACGAGTACTGGGCGATGATGATCTGAAACCAACAGTAGGCAGTACCGGAGTGGCACTCGGTCTACCTCGGGACCTGCCGAATCCTCCGTGTCGTCCTGTCATATCTGATAACAACATATGATGAATATAGAGAAACACAAATATATACTATATTCTACAGTCGAAATGTGATACATATCTCAAAGCATTATACAGTCAAAATATAATACATATATTCGTTAATGGGTACATCTACTTTGTCAATTTTCCAACATTGATCTATATTCTACAATCATAATATAGTTACATTCTACATACAATATTTTTTAATTTCAATCATCTTCAGAAAATTTATCTTGTTCGCCTTCGTCGTCCTACTCTTCCTCTTCTTCGTCTTCACTTTCATCTACTTCGTCGTCCTCTTCGGATAATTCTACATCTTCTACATTATTACTCGTGTAATGAGTAACTTCCGTTGAGTCCACATCTACAATATTTGTTACAAGAGGTAGATCGTCCTCCTGATAAGCTATTTCGTCAATGTCACAGGTATTTCTAGCTTTAGTCTTGCATACTGCCCACCAATCCGACCTCGCTGTCCCCCGTCTAGGATAAGTTGTGAAGTACACGAGCTGAGCCTGACTTGATAGGACAAATGGTTCGTAGCCTTGATATCTACGCTTGTAGTTTATATCCACAAGGCCATGTTTGTCAATTTTCTAATCTAGATCTTGAATCGGATCGAACCATTCATACCTGAATAGCACGATATTAGCAGGTTCTGTGCCAAAATTATATGTCAACTCCATAATCTCTCGTAAGATGCCAAAAAAATCATTGCCCGGATTGACGTCTTTGTAGTTTGAAGATTTGATACACAAACCACTATTTTTCGTGGAATCAAGATCCAGAAAGCTGTCTCTGATAGGAGCATTTGTTGACTTGAATCTGAACCCATTCACACAGAAACTTGGCCATATTTTTACGGCAGTAATTGGTCCCTTGGCTAGAGTCCTAATAGATTCATTCTCGGGTGATATTAGACGATCGACCTAAATACCAAAGTAGCGATAGTAAGTTATTTGTTTTGCAAGTGCAGAAATAAAAAGTAATTACCAAGTATCTTACATATGCGCTCAACCAAGAAGGAAAATGGCATCTCATATCTTGTTCTACTTCTTCGTCTGTTATGTAGGGTCTAACCGACCTCAACTCATCATTATATGTGCTGAAAAATAATGAAGCAACTGCTGATTAGTAGCATAATAGTATCTTATACTATTACATTGAGATGATGTAAACGTGGACGTATTAATTACTTACCCCTCTAGCTTCTCCACTTCATCCTCGTCGCAATTGAGTAATATATACAATTGAGCAGCCCTTAGCTCATCGTCATTCAAATATCTCTTCTTCATTTTTCCCGAAGGCTTTCCGGATGTATTGAATACTTTGAGTATTGCATCATTAGATTCCTGATATGCGTCATCATTTCTGAGAGCTTTCATCCTATTAGTAGCAACATGCGGTTTAAAATACATCGAGCAAAAGTTTGTAATCTCCTCGAGAACATAAGCTTCACAAATAGATCCTTCAACCCGTGCCTTATTTTTTACCTTTCTCTTTAGGTGATTCAGATGACGCTCGAAGGGGTACATCCACCGATAACCGACAGGACCACCAACACGTGCCTCATAGGAAAGATGAATTGGTAAATGCTCCATAGAGTCGAAGAATCCTGGAGGAAACACCTTCTCGAGCTTACATAGTGTTACCGCAATGTCCCTCTCGTGCTTTTCTAGACGATCGACGAGCAACTTAGTACAACAAAGATCTCTGAAGAATATGCTCAGCTCTGTCAATGGGTCCCAAATGACCTGCGGTAAGAATTCTCGAAATGCAATCGGAATTAACCTCTCCATGAATACGTGACAATCGTGGCTCTTCATACCTACTAGTTTGTTCTCCTTGAGGTCGACGCATCTTCTCAAGTTCGACACGTACCCGTCTGAAAACTTTAGATCCTGAATCCACCTACAAATTCTACCTTTATCCTCTTTATCCAGTGAGAAAACTGACTTTGGTTGCTTTAACTTTCCATTCCCCTCCTCTATCAAATGCAATGCAGGACGTCTACATATGTCTTCTAAGTCTAACCTGGCCTTCGGATTATCTTTCGTCTTCCCCTTTACATCCATTACAGTATTAATTATGTTATCAAATACATTCTGCTCGATATGCATGACATCAAGGTTATGTCTGATCAGATTGGTGCTCCAATATGGCAGATCCCAGAATATACTCCTCTTCGTCCAGTTATGGGTGCAACCAAATCCGTCACACTTGTATCCCTTAGCAGGCTCTTCGATAGCACTTGGTAAATCTTTTACCTCTTCCCATATCGTGCATCCGGGCCACCTTGGCGGTGGATTGGCCTTCTCCATAACTCCCGCATGAAAAGCATTCCGATTCCTCCGGTACGGATGACCCTTCGGCAAAAATTGTCGATGACAATCGAAGAAGCACGGTTTGCCTTCGTGTTTCAAACGGAAAGCCTAAGAACGGTCCATACAATACGGACATGAGAGACGACCATGGGTGCTCCATCCCGATAACATTCCATAGGCCGGAAAGTCGTTGATGGTCCACATAAGTGCTGCCCTCATCTGAAAATTTTGCTTCCTAGAAACATCGTACGTGTTGGCACCTACTTCCCACAGCTGATTCAACTCATCTATCAAAGGCTGTAAATACACATCGATGTTTCTCTTCGGATTGTTCGGACCCGGGATAATAACGGTTAGGAACATATACGGAGTCTTCATGCACATCCAAGGCGGTAGATTGTACGGAGTGACGATCACAGGCCAACACGAATACTGGGAGCCCGAAAGTCCGAATGGGGTAAAACCGTCAGAGCAGAGCCCCAATCTGATATTACGCGCTTCCTCGGCAAAATGTGGATACTCTCGATCAAAGTGCTTCCATGCTTCTCCATCGGATGGATGATCCAATACTCCTTCGATCTGTTTTCGTCTGTGCCAACTCATATTTTCTGCAGTCTCCTTAACCATAAACAACCGCTGCAACTGCGGCGTCAAAGGCAAGTAGTGCATCGAATCGGTAGGCTTCCTTGCACCGACAGACTTTCCTCTAACAGTGACCTTGTAGCGATCAGCACCACAGAATCTGCACGCATCTTCATCCTTGTCGTCTTTGTAGTACAACATGTACCCGTTGCGACATGCATCGATTTTTTCGTATCCCATCCAAAGCGATATCACCATCCTCTTAGATCGATAGAAGTCTTTAGGCAACTTTGCACCCTCGGGCAAGATCTCTATAATCAAATCGAGCAGTCGATTATAGCATTCTTGCGACATGTTAAAATCGGACTTGATGCTCAATAATCTTGTAACCACCTCCAACGGTGAATGATCCTCACAACCAGGATATAGTGGAGTCCTTGCATTCTCAAGCAACTCCATAAACTTTGCAGCATCGGCATTCGGTGCCTCCTCAGCTGCATCATAATTGTCCGGATTGAAACTAGGTCCCGCCGTATCATAATTGTCAGGATTGAAACTAGGCCCCGCCGCATCATAAACCATGTTCACCAACCCGTCATCGTAAGCATCGTGGTCTTGGACATCCATATACGGCTCCACATAGGGCTCCGACTCCGATGCTAGAGATACAAGTTCTCCGTGCGCGGTCCACTGATAGTAATTCGGCGTAAAGCCCTTCGAGTATAAATGATATGTAACTTCCACTTCTGGATGATATTTTCTGTTGCGACATCTCACACACGGACACTTAATTTTGGTACCGTCCATGTACTGAGGAAACGCCTTGGCGAACTGCAGAAACTGCTGTACACCCTCAATGAATTTATCCTGCACACCGCACATGTCATCAGGATGACAGTTGTACATCCACGAACGATGACGCAGATAGTAATTCATATCCATTTCTAAAAACTTCTGTAAAATTGACAGTGTGTATCATATAAATCATTACATACAATAGTTTAGCACCTAACTTCCTAACTTAACCGTACTAGCAAAATTGTCAGTGTGTGTGTGTGTGCCGTGTCTGTGTCTGTGTCAGTGTCCGTTATGGGAAATACAGTATATATATATATATATATATATATATATATATATATATATATATATATCAAATAATATCTTAATACCACTTTACTACTAGCTTAACACACACCCAAGTACTGGAGATACCTACTTGGTTACACCCTTAGTATCCTAAGCTCATAAACTAAGTTTCTTAAGATACTTGATTAACAAATACCCATACCTCAACCAATATCTTGTATCATAACTTTACATTAGCTTATATTCTAATATCTATACTACCCACTTAACTTGACACTATCCCTCACTGACACACTTCTCCAACTCACACACTTGCATAATACTACCTAAAGCTAATCACTGCCTACTTCTTCTAGTGCACTGTACACAGTTGCATATATCCCTTAGCTGAACACATCACTAATCCTAACATCTGCAACTTGCAGTAGGTTCCAGGGAGCTACTGCTCAGTCGGCCCTAACCCTAACCCTAACCCTAACCCCATGTCAAAAAACCTAACCCTAACCCTAACCCTACGTCCTGAACAGTGTCTGTGTCAGTGTGTGTGTGTGTGCCGTATCTGTGTCTGTGTCAGTGTCTGTTTGTGTCGTGTTTGTGTCAATGTCACATGTGTCCTGTGAGAGAGAGAGAAAGAGAGAGAGAGAGAGAGAGAGAGAGAGTGGGGTTTACCGGAATTTTTTTCGAATCGAAATATCAACAGATGGGGAAAAATGAAACCGAGCCCTAATTAACCAAATTTTAGCGACGTTTAGCGACGTCCAATAAAAACGTCGCTAAATTATATTTTAGCGATGTCAAGGACGTCGCTAAACACGTTGCTAAATATTTTTAATATAAAGGTCGCTATATACGTCGCTAAACGTCACTAAATTAGACATATTAGCGACGTTTAGCGACCTTAATTGAACTTATAGCGACTTATCTTTTAAAATCTTAATAAAAGTCGCTAAACGTCGCTAAATGTCGCCATTTAGCGACTTCTAGCGACGTTTATATAAGGAGTCGCTAATTTATAATTATTAGCGACGTTTATTTTGACGTCGCTAAAATACGTCGCTAATTCCGCTTTTTCTAGTAGTGATCATCCTCGAATAAATTATTAATTATTTATTAAACCCTCAAATATATACAATCATTACCATTTCACATTAAAAACTACTCCTCAATTTAATTCAACATTATTTATCAATCCTCAATGAGTGACTAATGGTTTGATATTACATACTAGTTCACAATCAATCACCTGCTCCTCTATGTCCACCAATGTTTCAATATCATAATATCATTTCACAACAATATAAATTTGTTCATCAACAATAATCAATATGCATATATTAAATTGAACAACACCCTAAATTATCATAACTAGCATTCATAAACCCTACTCTCAATATACATATTATTCTCAACCATCAAATGTATATATTTTATAACATCATTTCCATAATATCAATGCATTCACATAC
The DNA here is from genome assembly GCA_036927795.1 of Iris macrosiphon. NCBI lineage: Eukaryota > Viridiplantae > Streptophyta > Magnoliopsida > Asparagales > Iridaceae > Iris > Iris macrosiphon. The sequence goes on from JAYESA010000137.1 coordinate 345,610, forward strand.
CATCAAATGCATGTAATAAACCTCAAAATCTCACATGGCATTTAAACCCTAAACTCATTATATATATATATATATATATATATATATATATATATATATATATATATATATATATATATATATATATATATATATATATATCATTTCCAACCATCAGATGTATATATTTTATAAACTCAAGCCATGAATATCAATGCATTCAAAACCCTAAATAATCAACTTAGCATACTTAAACCTCTTAAACCCTAACCCTAATTAACTAAGCCATATATAACAATACATAATATTTGCTTAAACATAGAGCTGGGGAAGTGATCACCTTGGCGGCGGCATGGTGGCACGCCGGGGTGGTTGCCCGGAGTGAGGTCGACAGCGAGGTGGGATGGACGAGTGGAGGTGGTGATGGCGGCGGTAGCACTGCTCGGTCGGAGTGAGCAGTCGGAGAAGGAGGAGACTCGGCGGTAGATGGCTGAGGGGTTGGTGCTGGTGACAATAGCCGAGGGGGCGACGGCAGCTCGCCGGTGCGGAGGTGATGGTGGCATGGTGGAGACTACAGTTGGTCGGGGTGGCTCGGCGTGGAGGTGGTGGAGTCTCATAGAGGTGGTGGAGTCTCGTGGAGGTATGGGTGGCCGGGTGTTGGTGGTGGTAGCAGCCGCGGATGGAGGTGGAGGTTGGTCGGGGTAGCAGGGCGGAGGTGATGGTGGATCGTGGGGGTGCTGGGGATTTTTGCGGCGGTGGAGGGACTCGCCGGAGTTGTAGGGCCGGCTGGTCTGGGGTAGGGGAGGCCGGTTGGGTAGGGTTGAAGAATGAGAAGTGAAGAAGAAGAAGAAGAAGAAGAAGAAGAAGAGAAAGGGATGAGAAGATTTTGGTTGGGAGTGTAATAGAAATAGGGATGAGAAGAAGAAGAAGAAGAAGAAGAAGAGAAAGGGATGAGAAGATTTTTGGGTATTTGCACAAACATTTAAAATGATAGAAAAATGGTGTAAAAAGTGGTATTTGGTGTTTTGTAGGGTGAGGGGGGTGTTGTGTGTTTTGCATGGGCTTAATAAATGGGGTATTGGGTTAAATTGTGGTTAAGTTGGGATTAGTCAAAGTTGGTATCCCCAATTTAATTAAAATAAAATGTCATGTGCTCATAAATTAAATGGGGGCACATGGGGTCTCAATTTGGAGTGACACAAAGGTCATGAAAGATGTAGGCTTGGTGTCAATCTTGGACCCTTTAATTGGTTCGGCTAAACGGGTTGAGTTGGTATCCCAAAATTGATGGCAACGACAAAGGTACACGACACAGGATTAAAGGATGGGTTTAGGATACGGGAAGTTGTGCAATTAAATTAGAGCACAAGGGATTGTGATTTTGAGTGACGAAAAAGTCCAACGCCTAAGTTGGCTTATCAAGTCTAGAATGCAATAATTGGTTGGAAATTATGGGCTAATGTTGGGCTCCGAATATTGCAACAACGGTAGGGTGCACCAAGGGTTAAAATAAATAACCAGACAACTGCAACTAATTTCTAAACCTTAAATACCTGTTGCTAAGTTAAAATTTCTAACCCAAAACTAGTCTATCTATAAAAATAAACGAGGGGGTTTACATCCTTCCAAACTTAGAAAAATTTCGTCTCCGAAATTTAAAGTAAAGCACGACTAATAGCTACGAGAATTTAAAGTAAACTAGTAATCGAATACGGTAGGTAAATACGTACCTTGGTCCTCAAATAAATATGGGAAACACTGCCGAATGGAATCCTCGCGCTCCCAGGTAGACTCGCTTGGTGAATAATGCTTCTATGCAACCCTGACCAGTCAAATAGTCTGACCCCTCAAAGTCTTCTCATTGCGATCGAGTATTCCCACTGGCTGGTCTGTATATGATAAACTGGGCCCGACTGTAACCTCTGAATGATCAAGCACGTGGCTAGGGTCTGCCACATATCTTCTCAACTATGATATATAAAATACGTTGTGCACTCCTTCTAATGATGGAGGCAATGCAAGACGATAAGCCACTTCGCCAACTCGTTCCAAAATGTCAAAAGGTCCGATGTACCTCGGACTCAGCTTGCCTCTGCCTCCAATCTGATGGTACCATGAGTAGGCGATATCTTCAAAAATACATAGTCACCCTCCTTGAACTCCGAAGGTCTGCGGTACTCATCTGCCCAATGCTTCTGTCTGTCCTGTGCTGCACGCAGGTGGCTCTGAATCTGTTTTACTTTTTCTACTGTCTGTGTCACCAACTCTGGACCAAGTATCTGACGCTCTCCCACGTCACTCCAACATACTGGTGACCTACACTTTCTGCCGTATAGTGTCTTATAAGGTTCCATCTGTATGCTGGCCTGGTAGCTGTTGTTGTAGGAGAATTCCACCAAGTGTAGATGGTCCTCCCAAGATCCTCCAAAGTCGATCATGCACGCTCTCAACATATCCTCTAGTATCTGTATCGTGTGCTATAACTGGCCATCAGTCTGTGGATGATATGCAGTACTAAACTTGGAACGAGTTCCTAGACTCTCCTGCATACTCCGCCAAAAATATGACATGAATCTGGAATCATGATCCGATACAATGCTGACAGGCACTCCATGTAGTCGTATTATCTGTCTCATATACATGTCAGCTAATATCTCTGTGGACTGCCCAACTCTGAAGGGCAAGAAATATGCAGACTTGGTGAGTCGGTCTACGATAACCCAAACTGCATCCTTCCCGCTAGGGCTCCTCAGGAATCATGTGACGAAGTCCATAGTAATGTGTTCCCACTTCCACTCGGGAATGTGAAGAGGCTACAATAGTCCTGCAGTCCTATGATGTTCATCCTTGACTTGCTGACAGACCAAACATCTTGCCATGAATCTCGCAATCTCCCTCTTCATCCCATGCCACCAGTAGTGTTATCTCAAATCTTGGTACATCTTCGTATCCCCGGGATGAATAGAATAAATCGAGCTATGAGCCTCGGTCATCAACTCCTGGCATAGCTCTCCACTCGGAACGTATAGGTAATATCCATACCTCAATGTTCCGTCTTTATGAATCCTGAGTCCCATCTGTATGTTGGCCTCTGTCCTCTCCCGCAGTCGTCAGAATCTCGCATCTGTAGGCAGGGCTGCCTTGATCCTTTCAACCAATGTAGACTGAACCTTGAGACTGGCCATCTGTCCATTCATGCCTGGCAATACCACCTATATCCCAAGCTCTTGAAGATCCTCCAGCAATTGTCGCTATCAAAAATATGCCACAGGCTTCCTGCTTAAGGCATCTGCTACTATATTTGCCTTGCCAGGGTGGTACTGTAACTCTATATCATAGTTTATCATCAACTCTAGCCATCGTCTCTATCTCATGTTGAGCTCCTTCTGAGTATAGACATAATTCAGACTTTTATGATCTGTGTAAATCTTAACACGCTCTCCATAAAGGTAGTGCCGCCATAGCTTTAGTACAAATATCACTGCATCTAGCTCTAGATCGTGCGTTGGGTAGTTCTTCTCATGAACTCTCAGCTTTCTCGATGTGTAGGGTATCACCTTGCCATGTTGCATCATTACACATCCTAATCCGCTCCCAGACGCATCACTATACACTATAAATCCTCCCGATCCTGAAGGAAGTATCAAAATTGGTGTTGATGTCAGACGCTTCTTCAGCTCATCGAAAGCCGTCTGACACTCCTCACTCCAGATAAACTCCTCGCCTTTACGCGTCACTCGAGTCATAGGCACAGCGATCCTCGAAAAGTTTTTTACGAACCTCCGATAATATCCGGCAAGTCCGAAAAACTCCTAATCTCTGTAACTGATGTAGGGGTAGGCCACATCTCTACTGCAACGATCTTCTCTGGGTTAACTAATAGTCCATCTCCGGTGATTATGTGTCCCAGGAATGGTACTCTATCCAAGAAGAACTTATATTTGCTGAGCTTGGCATACAGCCTCTCCTGCCTCAGCGTATCCAATACGATCCTGAGATGTCTCTCATGCTCCTCCTGGCTCTTGGAATATACCAAGATGTCATCGATAAATACCACCACGAACTTATCCAAGTAATGGTGGAAAAAATTATTTATCAAAATCATAAATACTGCTGGCGCGTTGGTTAAACCAAATAGCATGATTAAAAACTCATAGTGCCCGTACTTCATCCGAAAAGCCATCTTCGGAATGTTCTCTCTTCGTACCTTGATCTGATGATAGCCGAATCTGAGATCGATCTTCGAGAATACACATGCACCACTAAGCTGATCAAATAAATCATTGATGCGTGGCAATGGGTACTTGTTCTTTATCGTTATAGCATTTAACGCCCTGTAATCGATACACAAACGTACCGTCCTATCCTTCTTCGGCACAAATAAGATGGGTGCTCCCCATGGAGAAATACTAGCCCGAATGAAACCCTTATCTAAGAGATCATCTACTTGGACTTTTAACTCAACCAACTCCTTCGGTGCTAGTCTGTAGATGGGGGAAGTAACTGGCTCGGCTCCGGGAGTCAACTCTATAGTTAACTCTATCTCTCTGTCAGGTGGCAGGCCTGGAAGATCCTCTAAAAACACATCCTCAAACTTTGATATAAAGTGAGGGTACATCGGTTCACCTTCCGCAATGTGTGTCGCTAAGGTAGGTTGGATACCATGCTCTCGGGCTTCCAGAAGAAACTCAAACTCAGGGTGATCTCGTGGTCTAAATATGACGCAACCACGCCGGCAATCTAGTATTGCATGGTATTGGCTCAACCAATCCATGCCTAGGACATTGTCACAGTCTAGACTTAACCTCATAATGAATTCTTCCATTCTAGTTACAACACTAAACCACCATAAAAAAATTTCCTTCCCTAATGTATAATTATCCTTCTCCTCAAATTTCTCCCTACCATTATATTTCCTTAAATTTCTACTTTCCATTATTTATTGCTCCGAGTCACATAGTGTAATTTTTAATAATGGTATCACCCAAGCATATGCTAGAATTTCTGGTATCAGATCATCGTCTTCCTGGTGAGACCCTAAAATTTCATCTTCTCCAGATCCTAATATCATTCCTGGTATCGCCATCACTGCTACAACTAATTCCTAGCATCTGGCTATGTATTTCTATCAATCATTCTAGAGGGTTAGGATCAACAATCCTTCTAGCTTCCAAGACTTCCCAAATCAATGCTATCTTAAGTACGGGTAGGGTTTCAACAGTTCTAGGAATGTACTTCTAGGTCCAATTCTCTTGCTAACCTTCTACACTAGTTCCAGAATCTAAAAAGAACCTATAAACCTACCCTACTGAGGGTAACAATCTTCTCAGAGAATATTGCACAAATCATGTCTGCTGTCGTCTGAACTACGATCTTCTTCTGAAGGGAACCATCAAGTACAAGCATTCGTCTTTCTGAAATAAAGGAGATGAGAAACAATGATAACAATATTGATGAAAAAGGACGAATATAATTTGGAAGTCCAAGGGCGATAATCAATTACAAAAGGGAGTTTTAAAAATTGATTATGGATTGAGATCCTATTCAACATAAATCCTAAATTATAGGCTCGTTCGGTACAATAACATAACCGAAATGATATGCTCTTAGAACTGCATGGGCCACCACAAAAATATGTCACGCCCTAGTCCCAAAATATGTAGGACCAGGAATACGCAACATGCCAGCTACGCATTTGACCAGACTTCGTGTCACGCCCCAGTCCCAAAATACCAAGGGACTAGACACGTGGCAATGGCCAGCAGCACGCACCGATGGACAAACCCAATTTAATGGATCCATCGGGGCATACTTAAGCTGTATTACAACAGTCAGGGTTTACTATTCTCATCCACAGAATAAAGATAGCAATATCAGCAAAAGAAATAAACAACATCCAGTCACAAGTAATTAAAAATTGGGGAACAACCCGATATTAAGTCTGTTATAAAAGTTCTCATAAATAGGAAATAAAGAGTTTAATTGCCATAACAACTGAGCATGGAAGAAGCAAATGTTCAGGAGAAGTCGTCAGCGATCACCTCGTCCTCAGGTTCTGGTACTGCTCCGAGAAGTGCTCATGTTCCGTACACCTCAGGGTAGATCTCGTTTGCTAAATCTGGGGACATAATCCATTCTAGGTCCTCAGGGGACATAGCAAGGTACAAATAAAACAAGCCAAAAATAATGCAGTGCAAAATAAAAAAAACAATAGGGTAAATAAATAACCAGCTAAGTGATTTACAAGTGAAAGTTTTAGTCATACTCAGGCTGAGACTACTACAGGATCAGTGTCGAAGAAACCATAGCAGTATTTTCTCGAAGGGCCAGTACAGTACCAAAGCTCTGTGTCAGAGTCTAAGGCACATCCATTAAGTATTATATATATATTCAGCCCTTTGTATAGTAAATCTCTCCCCACCCAATATAATCTCACGTCTCATGTCCATGACACGCAGGATCAAAACTAATGCAGCAAGTCAGAATAAAATCTAAGCATGTAAATATGTCATAAACTTGTATCCTATACAGAATCACCTTGAATATTTTAGGAAGATTCTGTTTCATGATCTGTGTAAGGTGTCCTGGGTATAATGTACTTGATATGGCAAGTACGAGAATGTAAATGTCACGATATCCATCTCTAGGTGACGTTACACAACCCCGCGTACGGTGTCGGCACCCGACTATTAATCGAAAGCTAAGTAAGTCACATGGCCCTAGGGTTGAGCATGTACAACAGTTATAATTAAGTCCAAGTAATATGTATCAAAGACTGCAAGTTGGCAAGGTACACTTGCCTGGGTTTTTGGCTCCAATTGTAGCTCTGGATTCAGTGGAGATTGCAGGCAGTACTCCGGTTGCTGAAATATATATCACCATCAGATCCAGAAAATATTAATCAGCTAGAAATGCCTGTCCTTGATTCCAATTTGGATACAGGGGCGAAAATGATATTTCGGGTCAAAGCGGGGTTCACATGTGGGCCGCTTTGCACCAAAAAATGCATCAGGGTCAAAGGTCTCCAAATCTGTCCAACTTAGTGTCAACAGGTCAGGAATGATGATACAAACCCAACGAAACTTCCAGAATTGGATTTCGATGAGCCGTTCTCAAAATTGCCCGTCAAGTGGAGCCTGTGGGGCCCACGACACGCAATTTTGTCAACATTCTCAGAATTGAACCAAACTTGGCTCACAGGACCAGCGTATTGCTACGAGTCCGATGGCACAATTTTCGTCTCGATCCGACGTGTGTACACTAAGTTACAGCAAAATTCAGAAAAGGTCGGATACGGGGCGTTGTCTGCGGATACGCGTTGATTCCGGTATGCACGCACATCCGAATCAACTTCTGTAAAATTCCACACATCCGTATCAACGACGCGCACGTATCTGTGAAGACCGCACGCGTCCAAGTTATCCCGTTTGGCGGGGCGTACTCAGTTCCGGGGTGAAACAGGGCGTTGATTTTCCTGTTTTTGGATCGCGGTTCACGATCACCACAGGACGCGATGCACCGAGCGGTTTGCACGGGCACCGAGGGGGTCATATAGTCTACGCGATGCAACTGACGAAATCAAAAATGGGGCAGTGAGAAGAGAGATACGGGTACCTGTACAAGGCTCCAGAAACTGTGAATTCTTCGTGTCCGACACGTGTCAGGGTGCTGTGTCCACAGAAGCTAGGGTTAGGGTTAGGGCATCTACGGATACTCGCCGGAGGCGCTCGCCGGGGAAGGCACTGGGCTCAGGCAGGTCGTCGACGGCGAGACGGAGCCTGGGCGGCGCTAGGGCGACCTGGTCGAGGCTGGCCGGGGCTCGACGGAGCTCTGGCCCGCTGCTGCTGCTAGTGCTCTCGAGGGCGGCCGGCTCTGCGGGTGTGGCGAGGTCGAGGGCTGGAGGAGAGGATAGCTGGGCACGGCGGCGAGGTCCGGCACGGTGGCGCTGGGCTGCAGGTCGGGAGGTGAGGAGGGTGGCCGACGAGGTTGAGGGGAGCGGGGAAGGAGGCGAAGGAGGGCTTTATATAGCGACCGAGGGAGAGGGAGAGGCGGACGGTGAGGGGGAGAGGAAGAGGAGGGTCGACGGCGGACGTTCCGATAGCCGGAGCGACGCGGGCAGCGATGGCGGGAGGTGAGGAGTCGGGGTCGGCTGAGCGTTTGGGAGAGGAGGAGATAACGGGTCGGGTGGATTCGAGCGGACGGGTCGGGTCCTAGCGGATCCGGCCCGATCCAAAACAATACGGGTCGGGTCGGGCTAGTGGGTCGGGTCTGGGTTAGACCCGGATCCGACCCGCTAAGGATTTTGGGTTTGGTTCAAATGAAGCCGGTCCGGTTCAGAAATTGGTTTGGTTTGGTTTATTTAAAATAAACCCGGTTTATTGTGGTTTAATTAATTAATTAGTTTTTAGGGCTTTAAAAATGATTCCGGGGTCCAATAAATTCCCAAAAAATTACCCTATGTCTAGTTTTTTATTTTACACCATAAAATATTATTTTCATAATATTTTAATATTATTTAATAACATTTAAAATTCATTTAATAATTAAAATACCTTAGTTTAATTACAGAAAAATCTCAGAAAATTCCAGAAAATTGTAAAAAATTCCAAATTTAAAAATTCTTAAAAATCAGGGGATTTACACTCTGGTCCGACTCGAATACGTATAAGATGTATAATAAAGATCACTATCTAAATAATCCAGTAAATAAAACATCTATATCTCAATCCATAATGAATAGAAATACACAAGAATGAGCTATATGTGCTACAGTCGGCCGCCCAATAACACACAAACTCGAATAGACTCAAGAAGAAATACGAGTCTATAAAAACTAGTCTACAACAGCAGATGAATAAACAGTATGAATAAAATAACCATAACGCCGATAGAAATGATATGAGTACCTGGTACCAATGCCTGCAAGACAAGCAACTCCATCAGCAACTCCAAATGCTCCGTAATCGTCTATGCTGCAAAACTGGTAAGGGGCCTGTCACCCCCACTTTTTAGACTAAGGGTATTTTTATCTTTTCATAATTTTATGTGTAAATGATTGCATGATAATTAATTATATTTAATACCTGTGATTTTATTTTATTGTTACACTTTACCGTAGCTTCGATAATTAGAGCACTACACTAGCCATTGTCTTCCAACTGATTTCACACCCTTGTCCTAGACGTGCCAAACTATTACTTTGATCTTTGTGTGACTCATAACCATGTCTTTTTGTTCTTCAGTTTAGACGCACAATATTTGTCGCAATCGATTGTATTTAATTCTTAATAAATCTAACTTGTACCCTTGTGTGTTCCAATCAAAATTGGAGACACAACCTCGACCTATTTTGAGCAACAAAAATTAAGGTAATAGTCTATTCTGAGTCTACTTTATTCATGATGCTTGTGTCCCACTTAAATTCAGTCCCTTGTATTTAGAACACCACTTGCATTTATTTTGATTAATTAAACCAAAATCCCTCTTTGTGCAATTTTCCAATTGTTGGGCACTTTTGTGCAAAAGTGCATTAAGGTGTCCACCTTGTTGGACACGACACGTGAAGAAACCCAATTCTCCTTCATGTATATTTTTCCATAATTTTTGGGAGTGTATAATTCAACATCGACCTCCTTGAACCATGGCCCTAAAACCTTGAATCAATGGAATCATACCCATTCATTTTTTTTATTTATTTGAAATCCTAGCCATTGAAATACCCATGAGAAAGTCCAATTCCAAGAGGGCTTTGACTAAGCCAAATTTTAGGTCAACCCAAATCTATAATGTATATATAATACCTCTTTTCTTACTTTTCTTTTTCAACCTAAAACTAACCCAGCTACAACCGTTCCCCACCCCTTACTATTCATCACCACCTTTATCATCTCTTCCCCCTCGCCGTCGACTCAAACCTCGCCGGGATGAACCCCTCTCTGCCGTCTTCTTCCATGCAACGCTCCACCAGTGTACTCGAGCTAACTCACCAGACCCCGCTGCTATAAACCACCTCCATCCTGCTCGCAGAACCCGCTGTTCCTGACCCGTGGAACTTCACCCCTCCTCTCACAGACCGGAGAACTCGCCGGAGACCCGCTGGACTGAAGACCCGCCCGACTTTGACATTAACTCGCTGCACGATGCCTGAACGTCGGAGGACTCGCCAACCCGCCTGTTCTCGACCGGCCAGAACCCGCTGAACCAACCGGAACGATCGCCTGCACGACGCTAAACACGCCGGAGATGGCCAAAACTTGCCGTCAACCCCTCGACTGCCCTCAACCGAACACCCCGCGACAACCTCGATGCACGACTCGCCCACGTACCCAGGTTTGAGTCCTCTCTCACGTACATGCACACGTACACGCATACGTGTATTCCTCGTTTGTATGCACATGCATAATTCTAGCAATGTTAATATACGGGTATTGTGCTTAGTATACACGAATGTGGTATATGGATATATATATATTTGATGCGTAAGTATGTATGTATTAGCGTTGGTATACGTATATGGTTATTATGTGTATATTGATATATATATACGTCCATGACGTATTTGAACCTAATTAGTATATATGTATGGCACATGTATTAGTATAGGTTAAATATATTTTGTTATGTATATATATAGTATAACTCTCAATTAGTATGTATATATACATATATAGATGTATTGTATATATATCTCCCTATTGTATATACAAGTATTAATTCTCTTTAAAGTATACATATATATACATGTATCTATTATATTGGTAACTAATGGATATTTATGTATATGTTAGTTAATAATATGTATAATATGTCTATGTACTAGATGACCCTAGTGTAACCACGGATACCCCGTAGTTACATTAACCTATGACCATGTAACATGTTAAGCAGACTGCCATATGTACACCGACGTACTGGCAAGACCGTACTATTGACTGTCTGTTATGCACAGCAACTACAGACGTGACCCCTAGCATAGTCTCTGAGATTATTGTGTTTTGATTGTGTGTGTTAGTATAATGGCTGATGCAATATTGTATTATATGATATGTCTTAGGATTGTTGGATCATTCGGACGATACTTTGGGACCAGGACATTGGTATTGCCAGCTAAGGACCACAGGCGAGTACATTCTCTGACAGTTTCCATTATGTTGATTATCTCTATAACTTTTGTTGTATATCGTACATGACTCTGACACTGTTATTTACACGAGTTGGCATCATTGAGACCTGTCACGAGGAGTCATAATTGGAATCCATCGTGCTAGCTTGGAAAAAATGAGAAAATATTAGTAGCTTATGTGATCATACCCAACTTTACATGCATCATAGCTCACCCATACCTCACGTCGATGCAGCCTGACCATTACATGCCTCATCGCTGTTACATGTGGTTAGCCTGACTTTACAAGAATGATCGCTAATCAATGTAATGAGTCTTATCAGTCCCAAGCCGATCATATGATATGCTAATATTTTATACACTTAGTAGATAATTCTTGACATGTATCTCTAGTATATTGATCTAGCATCTCCGCATGTTCTAGTTATTATTCTTGTACACACTTACATACCAGCTTATTTTTCTTGTGTGTACTTGTATTTCTATTTCATTGCTAGATGTATATTGATGATGATGTTCCAGTATTTCTTTATTCCAGTATTCCATTTATTCCAGTATTTCTTATTGCCAGTATTTCCTATCTGTCTTGTATTTTTTTACACTGTGTTATAGTTTTTGTCAATATATGTGGAACTACTGTTAAGTGCTTGTACTTCGTTCCAATCCTGACTGAATATTTTTTTCAGAGGATCTTGAGGAGTTCTGTACTACACACTATGGACCGGCTATAGACGCAGACTACACACCAGAGATCTTATAGGAGACTATTCCTTTAGATGAGACTTTACCTGCAGCTATTTAGATAGTATTATATTATGCACTGAGACTTATTGAGGTTTATTTTAGTTTATGTTTAGACTTATGTTAAGTTTAATTGGAGATTGTAGAGACTTGTGTTGGACAGCTAGACTGTAATTTATCTATATTTGAGACATGGTGTTTTACTATGTCATTCTTCTTATCTCTTATCGTGCCTTATATTTTTTATAGTGTTGTGATTGAGTTTACATTTTAGGATATTGTGAGATGCATATTGTCCTCCTTATGGAGATTGATATTATTGAGCGGTATTTAGTTATGTTAGTATTATTGTGACATAGACAGCGTTCTACCGCCGATGCTGCGGCATAGGTTGGACGTACCGACGTACTCGTGCCCAAATTCTGGGTCGGGTCGTGACACATTTTTAGTGGTGGCCCATGCAGGTCTAGTTTCGCAAGTTATGCGATATCGTGGCAGTGCGACAACTTAGTTGTACTGCTGCGACCCTGCGATAGGATATAGGAAATAGGATTTAGGATGAGAGTATGCTCAATCATACTAGAAAATTCTAAACTTTATATGCTATTCTAATTGATTGCTTCCTTTAGAATTTTACTGTCCTTCCTTGATAATATCGTATCTATCACCTTAATTGATTCTTTTAATCTGTATTCAGGATGCCGCCGAATATTAGATCTATGAGAGTGGGAGCAGCAATTTCAGAGAGGTCTGCCACCTCTCAACCCGACGAACAGACACCTGGAGTTCCTCATACATCTCTTGTTTATGTGGGAGTACCTGCAGCTAACGGGATCCCTCCTCCACCTATTCAGAGGATTGCCCCAGCTATGACAGACAACCTTCTACCACCACCGATACCGATTTTTGGAGGAGTGCCCACTGACGGGGCACAGATATTCGCACTGATGCAAGGCATGCTAGAGGCCCAGAGAGTAATAGCAGAAGCTCAGCGTGTTCAAGATGAAGCCCAGAGAGTGCAAGCAGAAGCACACCTGGTGCAGACAGAACTGATGAGAGAGAGCATGGAGAATGCTCACCAGGTGGCTCTCCAGGCTGTGGAGGGAGTAGCACGACAACCACAACATCAGGGTCAACAACAACAGAGGTCCGGTACTATAGTGGACTTTAAGAGGATGATGCCTCGAGAGTTCAAAGGCACTGAAGGAATACTCTATGCTAACGATTGGTTAGAGGACATAGAGAGGAACTTGCGCTTATCACAGATCCCAGAGATTCTTCAGATAGAGGCCGCTGGCAGTAAAATGTTAGATATCGCACTGACGTGGTATCGTACAAAGCCGAGACTCACTGTTGAAGGACTTACTTGGGAGGACTTTAAGGAACTCTTCAAGGATAAATTCTTGCCTGACGTGGCCTTGGGAGCATTGGAAAGTCAATTCCATGACTTAGTCCAAGGAGGCATGTTAGTCGACGAATACGCCGCAGAGTTTTATCGATTGAGTCGATTCGTGCCATCTATGATTCGAGACCCAGGAGACAGAGCACAAAAATTCAAAAAAGGATTGAATAGAGAGATCAAGTCTCGTACTTCGGGATGATGTACTGCTACATTCGAGGGTATTCTGATGGATGCCCAAATTTTTGAAGATGACTTGGACCTCAGGCCCAAGAGAGAACGCGACACTTCTGGAGGAGCTAGTGGTAACACAGGATCGGCCAAGCGTCCGCACTTTCAACAACAACAACAACAACAGAGGCTGTACCAGCAGCAACACCAGCAATAGGCACTAGTTCGAGGACATATTCAGCAACAGCAACCACAGAGACACATCAGCCAGTTGCCCCATGTGCCTATTACGGAAAGATAGGACATACAAGAGACATTTGCAAGAAAAGGTTGGGTACCTGTTTATCATATGGATCATCAGCACATCAGCTGAGGGATTGCCCAGCTGTTCAGACTCGCCAGGGAGGGGCAGCAGCTCAGAGAGGACCAGCTAGAGCACCTATTGTACCAGGAGGCCAGCAGAGAGGACCTCCACTTCCACCACAGAAGCAGAGGTTTGCTCAGCACCAGCAATAGCAGAGAGGAGCACTACAGGGATGAGCTTACGCCATGACTACTTAGGAGGCCGAGCCAGCTGGAGACGTGATTTTAGGTTCAATTTTACTCGATTCCATTCCAGTACTTGCATTATTTGATTCCGACGCTTCCCATAGTTTCGTATCTGTATCTTATGCGCTTAAGCATCATTTAGAAATGGAACCATTAGATAGGACTTGCAAGATCACGACAGGAGGAGGCATTATCCTAGTCCGTGATTATTGCAAGGATCGGAGAGTGTCATTGGAAGACCGAAAGTTGAGCTTGAGTTTACTCGTCATGCCACTTCCGGGATACGATATTGTACTCGGAATGGACTGGCTGAATAAACACCATGCTTCTATAGATTGTCATGGAGGTAGAGTAGTATTTCGACCACCAGGAGAGCCAGAGTTTGAGATCGCCAGAGGAGGAGAGGAGCGGAGCAGAGGCACTTTTTGCGGAGCCAGGATGGAAGAAGAGGAGTTACCACATCCACTGATAACAAAGTTCCTGGATGTATTTCCAGAGGAGTTGCCAGGTTTGCCGCCAGACAGAGATGTTGAATTCTCTATAGACTTGATACCAGGAGCGGAGCCTATTTCGCAACATGTCTATAGAGTCAACAACAACGAGTTGGTGGAACTGAAGAAGCAAGTTGAGGAGCTGCAAGACAAAGGTTTTATTAGATCCAGTTCATCGCCATGGGGAGCACCGGTATTATTCGTACCGAAGAAGGATGGCACGGTACGCATGTGTATCGATTATAGAGCTTTGAATAACCTCACTATCAAGAATAAATACCCGATGTCGAGGATAGATGATCTTTTAGATCAATTGAGCGGAGCGAAGGTGTTTTCAAAGATAGACTTGAGGTCAGGCTATCACCAGGTGAAGGTGAAGGTGAAGAAAGAAGACATACCGAAGACAGCTTTTCGGATAAGATATGGCCAGTTTGAATTCACAGTAATATCATTTGGTTTAACCAATGCACCAGCAATATTCATGAACTTGATGAACAAGGTATTCCACCAGTACCTTGACAAGTTCGTAGTGGTATTTATTGACGACATTCTAGTATATTCGAAGACCCCAGAAGAGCATGAATAGCACTTGAGGATGGTCTTAGAGACTCTCAGGAGAGAGAAGTTGTACGAGAAGCTTTCAAAGTGTGAGTTTTTCCTTGACAAGGTTGAATTTCTTGGACATATGGTGAGGGGTAACAGAATTTCAGTTAACCCAAAGAAGATCGAAGCAGTGGAGTCATGGGCTACCCCCAGTACGGTAGCTAAAATCAGAAGATTTCTTGGACTAGCAGGATACTACAGAAGATTTGTACAAGACTTCTCTAAGATTGCAAAGCCAATAACTAGGCTGACCAAGAAAGATGTAGAATTTGTCTGGATAGAAGAATGTCAAGCCGCATTCGATGAGCTAAAGAAGAGATTGACGACATCACCAGTTTTGACATTGCCATCAGGTACAGGTGGATTCACTATCTACAGTAATGCTTCAGAAAAAGGTTTGGGATACGTTCTTCAATAACACGGGAAAGTAATTGCCTATGCTTCAAGATAATTACGCCCTTATGAAAAGAACTACCCCATTCACGATTTGGAGTTAGCAGCAGTTATTTTTGCCCTAAAACTGTGGAACCACTATCTGTACAGAGAGCGTGTGGAAATCTTCACAGACCACAAGAGCTTAAAATACGTGTTTACACAGAAGAAGATGAACATGAGGCAGACAAGGTGGTTAGAGTTGATGAAAGACTTTGATATCTTATTACAGTACCATCTAGGAAAGGCCAACATAGTCGTCGATGCCTTGAGAAGGTATCCGATGGCTATGTGCTTGACTTCGGATAGACATTTATTAGTTGATCTTGAGATCTTGGGAATTGAAGTACTAGTTCCAGGTATTGAGATTCAAATATGGGGATTACAGATACAATCCGAGCTGATGAACAGAATTAAGGCTGCACAGTATGATGATGAGAATCTAAGGAATATTAGAGCACAAGTTCGGACATGATTGATACACGACTTCACTATTGCGGATGATGGATCTCTACGGTATGGCACGAGGATGTGTGTGCCAAGTGGAGAGCTGCACGAAAAAGTTTTGCAGGAGGCACATCGCTCTCAGTACTCGATGCATCCCGGAGCCAACAAGATGTATTAAGATTTGAGGGAGCATGTATGGTGGTATGGTATGAAGCGCGAAGTAGCACGCTTTGTATCCCGATGTTTAGTGTGCCAGCAGGTAAAAGCAGATCGACAGAGGCCAGGAGGATTGCTTCAACCTTTACCCATTCCAAAATAGAAGTGGGAGCATGTGACTATGGATTTCATTTCAGGACTTCCACGTTCTCCAGGAGGAAAGGACGCGATTTGGGTCATCGTAGATAGGTTGACCAAATCAGCCCATTTCTTACCATTCAAAGTGGGTACTTCAACAGAGAAGTTAGTAAAGATGTACGTATAGTAGATTGTCAGATTACATGGAGTTCCTGTGAGTATTGTCTCAGATCGGGATAGTCGTTTTACTTCCCATTTATGGAGGTGTCTGCAGTCTAGCTTGGGCACTCAGCTCAAGTTCAGTACCACATATCACCCCCAGACAGACGGGCAGTCTGAAAGGACTATTCAGACTCTTAAAGATATGCTACGTATTTGTGTTTTGGATCTCGGAGGTTCTTGGGAGGATCATTTACACTTGGTAGAGTTTGCTTTCAACAACAGCTACCAGGCCAACATTGAGATGTCACCATTCGAGGCTTTATATGGACGGAGATGTCGTACACCTTTATCTTAGAATGATGTTGGAGAGAGAGCTTTGTTAGGACTAGAAATGGTCGTGGTTGCAGCAGAAAAGGTGAAACTTATCAGAGACAGACTGCAAGTGGCGCAGGACAGACAGCGGCATTGGGCCGATAGCCACCGTAGACCCCTAGAGTTTCAGGTATAGGCTTGTTTTATTTTGGTTTATAACTGTTTTGTTTTAGATTATGTGTTAAGATTATTTGTTCTAGGTTGGCAATTTGGTGTTCCTACAGATTTCTTCGACACGGGGCACGATTCGTTTTGGCAGGGGCAGAAAACTTAGTCCACGATACATCGGGCCCTTCAGTATTCTTGCAAGGGTCGGTGCAGTGGTCTATAGACTTGACTTGTCGCCTGCTCTAGAAGGAGTGCATGACGTGTTCCACGTGTCGCAGCTGAGACAGTACATGGCAGATCCTAGTCACGTATTAGATCACTCGGAGATCGAAGTTGGACCAACGCTCAACTATCCTGAACAACCCGTTGAGATCTTGGATCATAGAGAGAAGGTATTACGGAACCAGACTATTCCTTTGGTTCGTGTTGCATGGAGACATCACTCTCCAGGAGAGTAACTTGGGAGAGAGAGGACGAAATGCGCGAGCAATATCCGTATCTCTTCGAGACTTGAGGTATAATTCTTTGTCGATTGTTTGTTCTTGTGCTAGTTTATTTTAAATTTTGAGGACAAAATTCTTTTAAGGAGGGTGGACTTGTCACCCCTACTTTTTAGACTAAGGGTATTTTTGTCTTTTCATAATTTTATGTGTAAATAATTGCATGATAATTAATTATATTTAATATCTGTGATTTTATTTGATTGTTACACTTTATCGTAGCTTCGATAATTAGAGCACTACACTAGCCATTGTCTTCCAACTGATTTCACACCCTTGTCCTAGACGTACCAAACTATTACTTTGATCTTTGTGTGACTCATAACCATGTCTTGTTGTGCTTCAGTTTAGACGCGCATTAAACCAAAATCCCTCTTTGTGCAATTTTCCAATTATTAGGCACTTTTGTGCAAAAGTGCATTAAGGTATCCACCCCGTTGGACCCGACACGTGAAGAAACCCAATTCTCCTTCATGTATATTTTTTCATAATTTTTGGGAGTGTATAATTCAACATCGACTTCCTTGAACCATGGCCCTAAAACCTTGAATCAATGGAATCATACCCATTCATTTTTTAATTATTTGAAATCCTAGCCATTGAAATACCCATGAGAAAGCCCAATTCCAAGAGGGCTTTGACCAAGCCAAATTTTAGGCCAACCCAAGTCTATAATGTATATATAATACCTCTTTCCTTACTTTTCCTTTTCAACCTAAAACTAACCTAGCTATAGCCGTTCCCCACCCCTTACTATTCATCACCACCTTCATCATCTCTTCCCCCTCGCCGTTGACTCAAACCTCGCCGGGACGAACCCCTCGCCGCCGTCTTCTTCCACGCAACGCTCCACCAGTGTACTCGAGCTAACTTGCCGGATCCCGCTGCTATAAACCGCCTCCATCCCGCTCGCAGAAACCGCTGTCCCCGACCCGTGGAACTTCACCCCTCCTCTCACCGACCGGAGAACTCGCCGGAGACCCGCTGGACTGAAGACCCGCCCAACTTCGATGTTAACTCGCTGCACGATGCCTGAACGCCGGAGGACTCGCCAACCCGCCTGTGCTCGACTGGCCAGAACCTGCTAAACCAACCGGAACGATCGCCTGCACGACGCCAAACATGCCGGAGACGGCCAGAACTTGCTGTCAACCCCTCGATTGCCCTCAATCGAACACCCCACGACGACCTCGACGCACGACTCACCCACATACCCAGGTTTGAGTCCCCTCTCGCGTACATGCACACGTACACGCATACGTGTATTCCTCGTTTGTATGCACACGCATAATTCTAGCTATGTTAATATACATGTATTATGCTTAGTATACACGAATGTGGTATATGGATATATATTTGATGCGTAAGTACGTATGTATGTATTAGCGTTGGTATACGTATATGGTTATTATGTATATATTGATATATATATATACGTCTATGACGTATTTGAACCTAATTAGTATATATATATGACACATGTATTAGTATAGGTTAAATGTATTTTGGTATGTATATATATAGTATAACTCTCAATTAGTATGAATATATACATATACAGATGTATTGTATATATATCTCCCTATTGTATATACAAGTATTAATTCTATTTTAAGTATACATATATATACATGTATCTATTATATTAGTAACTAATGGATATTTATGTATATGTTAGTTAATAATATATATAATATGTCTATGTACTAGATGACCCGAGTGTAACCACGGATACCCCGTAGTTATATTAACCTGTGACCATATAACATGTTAAGCAGACTGCCATATGTACACCGACGTACTGGCAAAACTGTACCATTGACTGTCTGTTATGCACAGCAACTACAGACGTGACCCCTAGCGTAGTCTCTGAGATCATTGTGTTTTGATTGTGTGTGTTAGTGTAATGACTGATGCAATATTGTATTATATGATATATCTATAGGATTGTTGGATCATTCAGACGATACTTTGGGACCAGGACATTGGTATTGTCAGCTAAGGACCACAGGCGAGTACATTCTCTGACAGTTTCCATTATGTTGATTATGTCTATAACTCTTATTGTATAGCGTACATGACTCTGACACTGTTATTTACACGAGTTGGCATCATTAAGACCTGTTACGAGGAGTCATGATTGGAATCCATCGTGCTAGCTGGGGAAAACGGGGAAATATTAGTAGCTTATGTGATCATACCCAACTTTACATGCATCATAGCTCACCCACACCTCATGTCGGTACAACCTGACCATTACATGCCTCATCGCTGTTACATGTGGTTAGCCTGACTTTACAAGGATGATCGCTAATCAATGTAATGAGTCTTATCAGTCCCAAGCCGATCACATGATATGCTAATGTTTCACACACTTAGTAGATAATTCTTGACATGTATCTCTAGTATATTGATCTAGTATCTCCACATGTTCTAGTTATTGTTATTGTACACACTTATATACTAGCTCATTGTTCTTGCGTGTACTTGTATTTCTATTTCATTGCTAGATCTATATTGATGATGATGTTTCAGCATTTCTTTATTTCAGTATTCCATTTATTCCAGTATTTCTTATTGCCAGTATTTCCTATCTATCTTGTATTTCTTTACACTGTGTTATAGTTTTTGTCAATATATGTGGAACTACTGTTAAGTGCTTGTACTTCGTTCCAATCCTGACTGGATATTTTTTCCAGAGGGTCTTGAGGAGTTCTGTACTACACACTATGGACCGGGTATAGACGCAGACTACACACCAGAGATCTTAGAGGAGACTATTCCTTTAGATGAGATTTTACCTGCAGCTATTTAGATAGTATTATATTATGCACTGAGACCTATTAAGGTTTATTTCAGTTTATGTTTAGACTTATGTTAAGTTTAATTGGAGATTGTGGAGACTTTGTGATGGACAGCTAGACTGTGATTTATCTATATTTGAGACATGGTGTTTTACTATGTCATTCTTCTTATCTCTTATCGTGCCTTATATTTTTTATAGTATTGTGATTGAATTTACATTTTGGGATATTGTGAGATGCATATTGTCTTCCTTATGGAGATTGATATTATTGAGCGGTATTTAGTTATGTTAGTATTATTGTGACCTAAACAACGTTCTACTGTCGATGCTGCGGCATAGGCTGGATATACCCACGTACTCGTGCCCAAATTCCGGATGCGGGTCATGACAGGATCAGGTCCTCAGAGGGACGTAACAAGGTACAAAATAGTATGCCATAGTATAACAGAAAGAAACAAGTGCAACCTCGGTGTAATCTAGCATAACCACCTAAGTGAGACACAATTTTTGAAGTCAATGTTCGACGCGTGGGCTGTCCAAATTAAATCGTAGCTCCAAACACGGAGACACACGGGACATACCGCAGCTCCGGACAAAGGCTCACACGGATGATACTACTACTCTGGATACTGGAACACTCCATCAACATGACATATACATATATAAAGCGCGTGCAAAGGAGCCCAAATGTCTAATAACTGTCTTCTCCTCCCAAAGAGGTCAACGAGTATGCACTGAACCTGAACCTCTATCTAGCAGTCTCGTCATACTGAAGTAACTATCAACAAACGCGACCATAAGGCCATCCCAGATTCCGGTCATGCTATCAGTATCAGGATATAGGAAATCTGGCACGATGACTGTGTCTGAATGTGTCCTAGGGTTATCATATAACCAAGTGTGTACATCAAGGTGTTGCGAACATCTATCCATCGTTACTAGACGTTACCGACGAATGTCTGCACCCGGTTATGACCTGGATGCGAAGTAACGGTTCTAATCCAAAATACGCATAATGCATATAATAAATAAATAAATAAATATCTGGTAACTAAAATACAGGGTGGCAAGGTACACTTGCCTGGATCCGGTTGCTGAAGATGGGTCTCCGGTACAACGTCCAAGTCCGCGGGTCCCGTAGTACCTAGAGACGAGACACAAGCTCAATCAACAAACTATCACGAGGCTAAAATAAGAGGTGACACACGTCTAGCATATGTTTCAATCGTTGTTACAACTCACATAGACACTAAGCTAGAGGGTTGACCAAGGTTGACTAAGGTAGGTTACATCTCATCCGATTAATCTTCTGTATAAAATCATCAGACAAAATCCTCAATCTTACTTTATTCATCACGATGTTCAGTAGTTCAAGTTTGTTCAGTCCTCCGATTTTTCCCTGGTCTTCACAGACGTTATCCTGCATATTTTAAACATCATCCTCGAATAAATTATTAATTATTTATTAAACCCTAAAATATATACAATCATTACCATTTCACATTAAAAACTACTTCTCAATTTAATTCAACATTATTTATCAATCCTCAATGAGTGACTAATGGTTTGATATTACACACTAGTTCACAATCAATCACCTGCTCCTCTATGTCTACCACTGTTTCAATATCATAATATCATTTCACAACAATTTAAATCTACTCATCAACAATAATCAATATGCATACATTAAATTGAACAGCACCCTAAATTATCATACCTAGCATTCATAAACCCTACTCTCAATATACATATTATTCTCAACCATCAAATGTATATATTTTATAATATTATTTCCATAATATCAATGCATTCACATACCATCAAATACATGTAATAAACCCTAAAATCTCACATGACATTTAAACCTTAAACTTATTTTATATATCATTTCCAACCATCAAATGTATATATTTTATAACCTCAAGACATGAATATCAATACATTCAAAACCCTAAATAATCAACTTAGCATACTTAAACCTCTTAAACCCTAACCCTAATTAACTAAGCCATATATAAAAATACACAATAATTGGTTAAACATAGAGCTGGGGAAGTGATCACCTTGGCGGCGGCACGGTGGCACGCCGGGGTGGTTGCCCAGAGTGAGGTCGACAACGAGGTGGGATGGACGAGTGGAGGTGTGATGGCGGTGGTAGCACTGCTCGGCCAGAGTGAGTAGTCGGAGAAGGAGAAGACTCGACGGTGGATGGCCGAGGGGTTGGTGCTGGTGACAGTGGCCGAGGGGGGCGACGGCAGCTCGCCGGTGTGGAGGTGATGGCGGAATGGTGGAGACTGCAGTCGGTCGGGGTGGCTCGGCGTAGAGGTAATGGAGTCTCGTGGAGGTAGTGGAGTCTCGTGGAGGTACGGGTGGCCGGGTGTTGGCGGTGGTAGCAGCCGCGGATGGAGGTGGAGGGTGGCCGGGGTAGCAGGGCGGAGGTAATGGTGGATCGTGGTGGGTGCTAGAGATTTTTGCGGCAGTGGAGGGACTCGCTGGAGTTGCAGGGCCGACTGGGCTGGGGTAGGGGAGGCCGGTCAGGTGGGATTGAAGAATAAGAAGTGAAGAAGAAGAAGAAGAAGAAGAAGAAGAAGAAGAAGAGAAAGGGAGGAGGAGATTTTGGTTGGGAGTGTAATAGGAAGAGGGAGGAGAGAGAGTGGGGGGGGGTCCAATATTTTGGGATTAGGGCCGGCATGGGGAAGAGTGAAGTGATGGAGAAATTTTATAGGAGGTTGTGTGAGGAATGTGTGGTGAGGATGAGTCCCCATTTTGAATGGATGGCTCAGATTCAACATGGAGGATTTTATTCACACAAAGGAGAGAGAAGGGTGGGGTTGGACCGATCAAGGGAGAGAGGGAGCCTTCTTCATTTGTTTGGACCAATGAGGTAATGACACATATTAACACTTTTGCAAATTAGCCCCTTAACTTTTGGGTATTTGCACAAACATGTAAAATAATGGATAAATGGTGTGAAAAGTGGTGTTTGGTGTTTTGTAGGGTGAGGGAGGTATTGTGTGTTTTGCATGGGCTTAATGAATGGGGTATTGGGTTAAATTAGGGTTAAGTTAGGATTAGTCAAAGTTGGTATCTCCAATTTAATTAAAATAAAATATCATGTGCTCATAAATTAAATGGGGGCACATGGGGTCTCAATTTGGAGTGACACAAAGGTCATGAAAGATGTAGGCTTGGTGTCAGTCTTGGACCCTTTAATTGGTCCGGCTAAACAGGTTGAGTTAGTGTCCCAAAATTGATGGCAACGATAAAGGTACGCGACACAAGATTAAAGGATGGGTTTCGGATACGGGAAGTTGTGTAATTAAATTAGAGCATAAGGGATTGTGATTTTGAGTGATGGAAAAGTCTAGTGTCTAAGTTGGCCAAGTCTAGAATGCAATAATTGGTTGGAAATTATGGGTTAATATTGGGCTCCGAATATTGCAACAACGGTAGGGTGCACCAAGGGTTAAAATAAATAACCCGACAACTATAACTAATTTCTAAACCTCAAATACCTATTGCTAAATTAAAATTTCTAGCCCAAAACTAGTCTATCTATAAAAATAAACGAGGAGGTTTACACTTGTGGGGCATCCTTGGAAGCCATCACACAAGAGGTAAATATGTGGAAGGAGTCTGAAAGACACCCGGTTCTTATAAGTGGTAGACCGACGTCTCACCCTAGAGTTGTAATGGCTCATTCTACAAGATGCGACCGTTCACTCTTACACAGCCCAAGTCGTGGTTTATGTCACGACCCGCACCCGGAATAGGGCACGAGTGCATGGGTACATCCAGCCTACGCCGCAGCATCAGCGGTAGAACGTTGTCTAGGTCTCAATAATATACTAATATAACTCACAACCTGTCATGATATCAACTCCATAAGGAGGACAATATACATCTCACAATAGCTCATAATGTAATCTCAATCATAACAACTATAAGAGTATAAGGCACGATAAAAGATAAGAAGAATGACATAGTTAAACACCATGTCTTAAAATAAAGATAAACCGCAGTCTAGCTGTCTGACATAAAGTCTCAACATAACTCAAAATAAGTCTAAACATAAACTAAAATAAACCTCAATAAGTCTCAGCATAAGGTAAATATTGTCTAGATTGCTGCAGGTAATGTCTCCTCTAAGATCCCTGGTGTGTAGTCTGCATCTATACCCGGTACATAATGTGTCGGACACCAGTCCTGTAAGTCGCAGTCTGGAAAAATATTTCCAGTCAGGATGGAGCAAAGTACATCTCTAACAGCATTTCTATATCAATGATATAAACTATGTAGCGGTAAATAGATGGAAATATACAAGATGAATATACATGTACAAGAGATACACAATAAAGGGAATACTGGAAATAAATACAATAATAAACAATATGGCAATGAAAAAGAATACTAATGACTAAGTGTGTGAGTACTAGCTTTAACATGTGATCGGCTTGGGAACTTATACACGAGTACTAGCCTGGCTAGTCATACGTGCGGTGTATGACCAATACTAACATGAGAACAAGACTTGTACATGAAGGGTATGATCACATATCTACACTAAAATACTCCCCACCTCCGATTGGTATAGTAGATCCAACCATGGTACGCTATGGCACGGGATTCTCTAGGAAGGTAGCAAGTCTCCCCTAGAATCAGTGTCTGTACATGCACAAGATAACCAATGAAATAAGACATGTACAAGATACACCATATACAAGGAATAACATCTCATGACGAGATCCGGATATACCAATCCGTGTAACTATCGTGTCAAGGAATATGGATATTTACACTAGATACAATGAACATAGAGGATATCATAAATAAGAAACTAACAGAGAATGTACTCGCCTGGGGTCCTTAGCTGTAAATACCAATGTCCTGCTCCTGAAGTCTCGCAGGACGATCCAATGGTCCTATACACATATAATATAACACAATACAGCATCAACCATTATACTAGCACATACACAACATAATTACGCTGAACTCAGCAGCTACACTAGGGTGACACTAGTCAACTAGAGTCAAATGTGCGTCTAGTTGCATGGGTGTCGCGTCTGCAATTGTTGTGCAAAATAGACAGTCAAAATAATATGGGTCTCGCCAGTACGTCGGTGTACATAAGGCTGTCTGCTAACAATTCACAGGGTCACAGGGTCATGTAACTACGGGATATCCGTCATTACACTAGGGTCACCTAGTACATATATAATATACAGTCTTAACTAGCATATAATATTAAATACTTACAATATATGTATACCAATTTAAATACATACATAATATATATAAGTATATATATATACTAATTGAATTCATATACTATATATATATATATATATATATATATATATATATATATATATATATATATATATATATATATATATATATATATATATATATATATATATATGCCAATACATACATACTAAACATAACTAAATATACATATGTATACTAAAATATATACATAATAAATATATTTATACATATACTAAATGAATAAGATACATACATACTAAATATATACCATTGAATACATATGCTATATATATATATATATATATATATATATATATATATATATATATATATCAAATACGTACGTACTAAACATATACTAATAAGTAGTATACACATACCAATTATATACATACACACACAATCACATAAAATGAAGGAGGAGGGACAGGTTCGAACCTGTGCACGTGCATGAGATCGACGACGATGATGATGACGACGATGGCGATGGTGTTGATGACGACAATGTCAACAATGATGACGACGATGGCAATGGTGTTGATGACGACGATGTCAATGATGATGATGACGATGGCGACGTTGATGATGACGATGATGACAACGATTACGATGACGACGATGATGGCGATGGTGTTGATGATGGTGATAAAGGTGAGGCAGGGTCGAAGTGATAATGGGTCATCGACGGGGTGGCATCGTTCAGTCGAACGAGACAGCGGGTCTCTCCGGCTTGCTCTGGTCGTGCTCCGGCGGGTCTCGACGGGGTGGCCGAACTTGGCGTCTCCGGTGAGGGGTCGAGGGTGGTAATGGTCGTGGTGATGTAGAGTGGTGGTGGTCGAGGCAGGTGGTGGAAGGAGAATGACGAGTAGTGTTAATGGTGGTTGGCCGGAGAAGAACTCAGGTGAGGAGTGAAGGATTCTGGCGGGTGGATGGGTGTTCAGGCGTGTGCAGGCGGAGGAAAGGTGAGAGTGGTGCTCGGTGGGGTTCACGATGGGTCTGGAGGAAGTCGTGGAGCGGTGGTGACTGGTGACAGTGGTGGCATGGGTGTTGATGGCGAGGCGGCTATTGTCAATGGCGGATGAGGATGTTTGCAGACGGTTCAGTCCGGCGAGTTCGGGTGTAGCGGTGAACAGCGGCTGCTGGGGGCGTGGTACAGGCAGACTTGGGTGCTACTCCGGCGAGATTCCGATGGAGGGTGGCGGCAGAAAAAGAGAGGGGGAGATGATGATGAATAGGAAGATGGTAAGGGTGATAATCGGTTGTGGCTTAGGAATAAGAAAAAAGAAAAGGAAAAGTAAAGTAGAATATTTATATACACATGGTGTATTGGGTTGACCTAGAATTAAGGCTTGGTCAAACCCTCTTGGAATTGGGCCTTGTTATGTCATATGGGTATTTCAAGGGCTAGGATTCAAAATAAATGGCTAGGATTGCATGGGTTCAAAGTAATGGAGGGTCATGGTTTGAGGAGGTTGATATTGAGTTACACACTCCCAAAAATTATGAAAAAATTCACATAAAGAAGAAATGGGTTTCTTTACGTGTCGTGTCCAACGGGGTGGCCACCTTAATGCACTTTTGCATAAAAGTGCCCAACAATTAGAAAATTGCACAAAGTTGGGTTTATGATTTAATTTAATTAAAATAAATATAATATGTGTTCTTTAATTAATTAGAAGTACATGGGACTAAAATTAAGTGGGACACAAGTGTCATGAATGAAGAAAACTCAGAATAAAATATTACCCTAATTTGGGTTGCTCAAAATGGGTCGAGATTGTGTCTCCAATTTCGATTGGAATGCACAAGGGTACAAAGTTAGATTTATATAGAATTAAATATAAATGTTTGCGACGAATATCGTGCGACTAAAATATAGCACAATAGAGCATAATTATGAGTTACACAAATATCGGAATGAAAGGCGGGCACGTCTAGGACAAGGTTGTAGAATTTGTAGGAAGACAATAGCAAGGGTAGCGCTCCAAATATCGAAGCAACGGTAAGCCACAACAATTAGATAAAATTACGGCTATTAAATATAAATAAATGTCATGCAGTTATTACAAATAAATACACACAATACTTATACTATATAAAAAGACAAAAATACCCCTATTTCAGAATGTGGTAGTGACAAGTCTACCCTCCTTAGAAAAATTTTGTCCTCAAAATTTAAGATCCTCAATAGTTGTATTTATTTATTGATTTATTTTCCATCAAAATTTAAATTCATCAAACCATATAATCATGAAGTAATCCATATTGTTATTTCAAAACTTTCAAAATATCATATTCCTGAAAATCCTCGAAATCAAATTCCATTCTAATCTCCTTCAAAATTTTAGTTAATAATTAAGTTCAAAAATTTAATATCCAATCCTCTAATTTAAATCCCATTAATGCATATTTAGAAAATCTAAAGTATCATCCCAAAAATTTGAATTCAAACACTAATCCATTAATGATTTATTCCTCTATTCTTTTTCCACACAACACTCATCAATGTAATACTTATAAAATCTTCAAATACCACATTTAATTTATATCTTAAATTTTATATCTTGCAGTCAATAAATATAATGATAATCTTCTTAAATTTCTCAAATTTTAATGACAATTTCAATCATATCCTATTCTTCATAAAATCTATGATTTTAACAAATCGTCAATTCTGTCATATTGAGTTCTCAACTCTTTATCTAAATTAATGTTTATCCTCGAAATTTAAGGCACCTTGTCTCTCTTTATCAAGTCATAATCTTTTTATTAATTTTTACTACGGTCAAACCCCCAACAATCAAGGTCTAGGAAAATTCTACCTACAGTCATACAACATGTAATCTAGAAAAATATATGTATGGTTTATGGTTTGTTTTGTCATGGTATTGCAGTCTCTGCCATGGTGTACTACTAACTACATTCTAGCAAAAATTACTGATATAAGCTACGGTACTAAGAAATCAATCAATCAAAAGACGAAAAAAGGAACAGAAGGAAGGAAATAATAGAACCTGCTAACACATCACCTGCAGTATCGGTCTCCTCGACCGTCATCGTAAATGCTCCACCCTGGTGGGGTGGCTTCCTCCGCGGGTGCTGAGCAATCTGCGGTTCCACAGGTGGCCTAACTGGATCTCTATAATTTGGGGCTGTGCGCTATCCGGGAAGATAAGGATCTAGGGGACAATCCCTTATTTAGTGTCCTACATTGCCACAGCACAAACAAAGTCCTAGTCTCAATCTACAGCTCTCCCAAAGGTGACCTGGCTTCTTACAAAAATGACAAGTCTGTTGATCCAGCTGAACACGAACTGGTGCCTGGTGCTGCTGGTGGTTATACTGAAATATCCTCGGCTACTGCTGAATATGGGGACGCTTTACCGATCTTGTGCTACCACTCGTATCTCCAGAAATATTACGAATCCTCTTAGGCCTGAGATCTAGATCATCTTCTGCAATCTGGGCATCCATCAAGATATCCTCAAAGGTAGCGGTACGACGACTAGAAGTGTGCGACCTAATCTCTCTCGTCAGCCCCTTTTTAAATTTTTGGGCTCTGTCTCCTGGGTCTCGAATCATAAACGATGCAAAGCGGCTCAATCGACAAAATTCTGCGGCATAATCGTCGACCGACAAGGTTCCTTGGACCAAGTCATGAAATTGACTCTCCAAGGCACCCAGGGCCACGTCGAGAAAAAACTTTTCCTTGAAAACCTCCTTGAAGGTCTCCTAAGTAAGTCCTTCGCCAGTGAGTCTTGGTTCTGTACGATACCACGTCAGCGCGATATCAAACATTTGACTTCCAGCGGCCTCGATCTGAAGAATCTCCAGAATCTGTGCCAAACATAAGTCGTCTGCGTAGAGTATTCCCTCGGTGCCTTTGAACTCTCGAGGCATCATCCTCTTGAAATCAACTATAGTGCCTGGTCTCTGCTGTTGCTGCTGGCCAGGATACTGCTGGGCAACTCTCTCAACTGCCTGTAGTGCCATCTGGTGAGCGTTCTCCATGCTCTCTCTCATCAGTTCAGTCTACGCTTGGTGTGCCTCTGCCTGCACTCTCTGAGCCTTAGCTTGAACTCGCTGAGCTTCTGCCATCACTCTCTGGACATCTACCATGCCCTGGATCAAAGTAAACATCTGTGCCCCGTCAATGGGCATACCTGCGGGAAGCGGAGTCTGTGGAGGTGGAGGTGGAGGGTTCTTCGTCACAGCTGGGGCAACACTCAGAACAGGTAGGAGAGGAGGAACTCCAGATGTTTGTCCATCAGGTGGAGAGGTGGCAGACCCCTCTGAAGTTGATGCTCCCACTCTCATAGATATTGTCTTCTGCGGCATCCTGAAGATAGACCAAAAAGAATAAATTAAGGCAATAGATGCGATATCATCAAGGGAGGACAGTAAAATTCTAAAGGAAACAATATTCAGAAGAATAAGGATAACAAGATAGGTACGTTGGAAATATTTCTAGTTGTGATTGAGTATCTGATCTCATCCTAGTAAGCTATATCCTAGATCCTATCGCAGGCACGCAGTAGTACAACTAAGATGTCGCACTACCACGACATCGCATAACTTGTGAAGTCTGACCTGCATGGGCCACCACAAAAAACGTGTCACGACCCGCACCCGGAAGAGGGCACAAGTGCGTGGGTACGTCCAGCCTACGCCACATCATCGACGGTAGAATGCTATCTAGGTCTCAATAATATACTAATATAACTCACAACCTGTCATGATATCAACTCCATAAGGAGGACAATATACATATCACAATAGCTCATAATGTAATCTCAATCACAACAACTATAAGAGTATACGGCACGATAAAAGATAAGAAGAATGACATAGTTAAATACCATGTCTCAAAATAAAGATAAACCACAATCTAGTTGTCTGACATAAAGTTTCCACAAGTCCCAATATAACTCAAAATAAGTCTAAACATAAACTAAAATAAACCTCAATAAGTCTCAGCATAAGGTAAATACTGTCTAGATAGCTGTAGGTAATGTCTCCTCTAAGATCTCCGGTGTGTAGTCTGCATCTATACCCGGTCCATAATGTGTCGGACACCAGTCCTCTAAGTCGCAGTCTGAAAAAATATTTCCAGTCAGGATGGAGTACAGTACATCTCTAACAGAAGTTCTACATCAATGATATAAACTATGTAGCAGTAAATAGATGGAAATATACAAGATGCATATACATGTACAAGAGATACACAATAAAAGGAATACTAGAAATAAATACAAGAATAAACAATATGGCAATGAATAAGAATATTAATGACTAAGTGTGTGAGTACTAGCTTTAACATGTGATCGGCTTGGGAACTTGTACACGAGTACTGGCCTGGCTAGTCAAACGTGCGGTGTATGACCAACACTAACATGAGAACAAGACTTGTACATGAAGGGTATGATCACATATCTACACTAAAATACTCCCCACCCCTGACTGGTATAGTAGATCCAACCATGGTACGCTATGGCACGGGATTCTCTAGGAAGGTAGCAAGTCTCCCCGAGAATCAGTGTCTGTACATGCACAAGATAACCAATAAAATAAGAAATGTACAAGATACACCATATACAAGGAATAACATCTCATGACGAGATCCGGATATACCAATCTGTGTAATCATCGTGTCAAGAAATATGGATATTTATACTAGATACAATGAACATAGAGGATATCATAAATAAGAAACTATCAGAGAATGTACTCGCCTGGGGTCCTTAGCTGTCAATACCAATATCCTGCTCCTGAAGTCTCACAGGACGATCCAATGGTCCTATACATGTACAATATAACACAATACAGCATCAGACATTATACTAGCACATACACAACATAATTACGCTGAACACAGCAGCTACACTAGGGTGATAATGGTCAACTAGGGTCAAGTGTGTGTCTAGTTGCACGGGTGTCGCGTCTGCAATTGCTGTGCAAAACAAACAGTCAAAATAATATGGGTCTCGCCAGTACGTCGGTGTACATAAGGCAGTCTGCTAACAATTCACAGGGTCACAGGGTCATGTAACTACGGGATATCCGTCATTACACTAGGGTCACCTAGTACATATATAATATACAGTCTTAACTAGCATATAATATTAAATACTTATAATATATGTATACCAATTTAAATACATACATAATATATATATGTATATATATAATAATTGAATTCATATACTATATATATATGCCAATACATACTAAACATAACTAAATATATATATGCATACTAAAATATATACATAATAAATATATTTATACATATACTAAATGAATAAGATGCATACATACTTAATATATACCATTGAATACATATGCTACATATATATATATATATATATATATATATATATATCAAATACGTACATACTAAACATATACTAATAAGTAGTATACACATACCAATTATATACATATACACACAATCACATAAAATGAATGAGGAGGGACAGGTTCGAACCTGTACACGTGCACGAGATCGACGATGACGACGACGATGGCGATAGTGTTGATGATTACGATATCAACGATGATGACGACGGTAGAGACGATGATGATGACGACGATGATGATGACGACGATGACGATGACGACGATTATGGCGATGGTATTGATGATGGTGATGAAGGTGAGGCAGGGTCGAAGTGATAATGGGTCGTCGACGGGGTGGCAGCGTTCAGTTAAACGAGACAGCGGGTCTCTTCGGCTTGCTCTGGTCGTGCTCCGGCGGGTCTCGACGTGGTGGCCATACTCGGCATCTCCGGTGAGGGGTCGAGGGTGGTAATGGTGGTGGTGGTATAGAGTGGTGGTGGTCGAGGCAAGCGGTGGGAGGAGAACGACGGGTAGTGTTAATGGTGGTTGGCCGAAGAAGAACTCAGGCGAGGAGGGAAGGATTCAGGCGGGTCGACGGGTATTCAGGCGTGTGCAGGCAGAGGAAAGGTGACAGCGGTGCTCGGCGGGGTTCACGGCGGGTCTAGAGGAAGTCGTAGATTGGTGTTGACCTGTGACAGTGGTGGCGTGGGTGTTGATGGTGAGGCGGCTGCTGTCAATGGCGGAGGAGGATGTTTGCAGACGGTTCAGTCCGGCGAGTTCGGGTGTAGCGGTGAACAACGGCTGCTGGGGGCGTGGTACAGGTGGACGTGGGTGCTGCTCCGGCGAGACTCCGGTGGAGGGTGGCGGTAAAAACAGAGAAGGGGAGATGATGATGTATAGGAAGATGGTAAGGGTGATAATCGGCTGTGGCTTAGGAATAAGAAAAAAAGAAAAGAAAAAGTAAAGTAGAATATTTATATACACATGGTGTATTGGTTGACCTAGAATTAGGGCTTGGTCAAACCCTATTGGGATTGGGCCTTGTCATGTCATATGGATATTTCAAGGGCTAGGATTCAAAATAAATGGCTAGGATTGCATTGGTTCAAAGTGATGGAGGGCCATGGTTTGAGGAGGTTGATGTTGAGTTACACACTTCCAAAAATTATAGAAAAATTCACATAAAGAAGAAATAGGTTTCTTCACGTGTTGTGTCCAACGGGGTGGCCACCTTAATGCACTTTTGCATAAAAGTGCCCAACAATTGGAAAATAGCACAAAGTTGGGTTTGTGGTTTAATTTAATTAAAATAAATATAATAGGTGTTTTTTAATTAATTAGAAGTACATGGGACTAAAATTAAGTGGGACACAAGTATCATGAATAAAGAAGACTCAGAATAGAATATTACCCTAATTTGGGTTGCTCAAAATGGGTCGAGATTGTGTCTCCAATTTCGATTGGAACGCACAATGGTACAAAGTTAGATTTATATAGAATTAAATATAAATGTTTGTGACAAATATCATGTGACTAAAATGTAGTACAAGAGAGCATAATTATGAGTTACACAAAGGTCAAAATGAAAGACGGGCACGTCTAGGACAAGGTTGTAGAATTTGTAGGAAGGCAATGGCAAGGGTAGCGCTCCAAATATCGAAGCAATGGTAAGGCGCAACAATTAGATAAAATTATGGCTATTAAATATAAATAAATGTCATACAGTTATTACAAATAAATACACACAATACTTATACTATATAAAAAACAAAAATACCCCTATTTCAGAATATGGTGGTGACAGTTTGTTGGGATTCTGTCAAACTCATGATAGCAAATAATTGCAACAACAAATAAAGCTTTTATTTCTTCTTACGGAAGGGAAAAGACAAACTATATTTAAAGGGATAATAGCTCCCCAAACACAAAACGACGACAAACTATGATAAAAGGGACAAAAGGGGAATTTCCAAAATTATTGCTGCTGGTGGTCGGAGCACAACTCCGATATCCGCCTTTGGAAATGGGCGATATGGTTATTCAGGCGCGCTTTAGCCCGAAGCTCAACTTCTGTTGCCAGGACCTCAGGATCCTCATCGCGGACATATGACTCTTATCGGTCGTCCAGCTTTTGTACCATTACCTCTATAATAGCCATGTTCTTCGCTACCCGGCTAGCCTCGGTTTAGATGGTCCCCTCTTCCTGCTGAGCCTCCCGGAGGCTATTCTCCAGCGTATCAAGCTTGGTTTAGAGTTGTCTGATCTCCTTGGTCAGGTCCTGCTGCCTGGTGAGGCAATCGTCCCAAAGGGTACCCACCCGATCACGCTCCTCTTACAACATCTGGAGGTCACGTCGGAGATATTCCTTAGAAGAAGAAAATAGGGCCTTTTCTGCCTCCAGCATCGTTGAGAACTTATTATACTCACGAAATATTAGTATCCCCATATTCGCTTGCTGATGTTGCCGCAGCTCCATTAGGCATCGCTCTACCTCCGCCAGCTTTTGGTCCATGAGGTCCGTTGTCTCTTTCAAACTAGGTGTCAATCCCCTAATTTTTTTAAATTTTATTATTTTTATTATTTTTATTATTAATATTATGTAATTATTGAGATTAAGGGGAAAATTTTATTATTTTTAGCTAATTAGAAAATTATAAAATTCATGGATAGTTATTTATGTATATTTAATTAATTAAAAATATTTTACAGAAAATATATTTTTAGGTGTACAACTATTATTAAAGTATTATAGATTTTTTTAGAAATTATTTGAGGTACAAACCTATTTATAAATGGCTATATATATATAAATATATATATAGGATAATAATAATAATAATAATAATAATAATAATAATAATAATAATAATAATAATAAACTAAACCCTAAACCCTAAACTAAATCTAGACCCGCACTCCTTCAGCTACAGTAACCCCCCCCCCCCCCCCGCTTCTGAAACAGCCCGCGACCTCTCGATTCCTCTTCCGAAACCCCTCATTCTCTCTATTTATCTGACCATTAGACCAGACCCACACCCTCAGACTCCTTCCCCGCGTCCAGATGAACCTCCACCGCCGTCGATCGCCGCTGATCGCTGCCGTGCGTCGCCACAGAACAGCCCGCACCCAAAATTATAAGCAACAGACCAAAACGAGGTACCCTTCTTCCCATCTTCGTTTCTCTCTACACAGTTAACTAAATAATGAACCGTAGAATCCTATGTGAAGACAACATGACCCCCATGAAACCTGTTTAAATAGATTAGTTTATCGTGTCCTGTGTCAATCGCAAATCGTGACACAAAACATGAAAAAAATGACTAAATTTTAGGAATATAAACTGTTCCAGGTACGCGTGTTTGAGTCCCGTTATCTCCAAAATGGCATACGATGCTAAAATTTTACCTAAACAGACTTCTGGATAGCATAACCTAGTTTTAATCTCTTTAAACACTTTCTCTAAATTCGATTTATTCTGTAATTTATTTAATGCTCAAATCTGTCAAAAACTTAATTTTATAAACCCAAAATTTCTTGATATAGGGTAAGTTCTGCCAAACGAGGTAACTTTATCGCGTGAGGATTTTACCAAAAGGCAAGTATCATCAACGCAGACGTATAGAATTTTGCGGAACTTGATTTGGATTTGCGTGTACACCGGAATCAACGCGTATCCGCCAAAAAATACCATATCGACCTATTTTGATACTTGTCATAACTTCGTGTGTGCTTGTCGTTTCACAAAGAAACTTGTGCCATCGAATTCGGAGCGTTACGCTGGTCCTATGACCCAAGTTTGGTTCGATTCTGAGAACGTTGACGAAATACCATTTTACGGGCTCTACGGTTCTACTTGACGGGTGATTTCGTGACCGGCTCACCGAAATCTAATTTTGGACACTCAGTTGACTTTGTGTCATCGTTCTATACTTATAGACACTAAGTTTGCTAAATTTGGAAAATTTTATCTCTAGCATATTTTACGGTACGAAGTGGACCACATGTGGACCCCGCTTTGACCCAAAACTGTCATTTTTGCCCCTGTATTCAAATTAGACTTATGGGTAGTCAATCATAGCTATTTTATATATTTTGAAAATGTTGGTGATGTTTGTTTCAGCATTCGGAGGTGTACGTGCAGATTCTACTTTTCCAAGAGCAGTTAACGGAGTTCAGAACCCAGACAAGTGTACCTTGCCAAACTTGCAGTTGATCCTATTATATTATCTGCTTGTAATTTTTTATATATATTCTTATGATATGCCTGTTCAACCTAGGACCGTAAGATATTGCTTAGCTCCGAACAAGATTCGGGTGTCGACACCGTAGGCGGAGTCGAGTAACGTCACTTAGAGAGTCGATACAATGATCCTATTTTTACGTGTTTACTATACCAAGTACGTCAGACTGTAGGATACTTGACACTATTTTATGTGACAGAATCTTTCTTGAGTTATTCATGGTGATTTTGTATAGGCTTACATGATTCGTGATATGAGACTTACATATTATATAGAATAATTATGACTCGTTGTACTAGCTAGAGGTCACGATCTTGCATGTTATGGACATGAGATATCAAGGACATGAGACGTGAGATTACATTGGGTGGGGAGAGATACACCATACTGCAGGCTGATTATTTATATATATATACTATATTACTAGAGGTGCCTTAGACTCTGTCTCGAATCTTTGGCACATTTACTAGAGTACGAGATATTACTTGCTGCTATGGGCTCCCCGACACAGAGCCTATAGTGGTTTCAGCCTGAGTACGAGTGATGTCCTCACGTGCATATCACTTAGATGGTTACAGTAGTTTAACCTTGAGTATGTGGCATTATACTATTTTACTTTGGCATGCTGTTTCTTATACCTTGTTACGTCCCTCTGAGGACCTGGTCCCTTGCCAGTTTTGCAGCATAGACCATTGTGGAGCCTGCCTGGAGTTGCTGATGTATATTGCTTTGTCATACGGACATTGGTGCCAGGTACTTATATTATTTCTACTGGATTTATGGTTATTTGTTTATATTATTTATTCATCTGCTGATGTAGCCTAGTTTTATAGATTCATATTCCTTTCTCGAGTCTATTCGAGCTTGTGTGTTACTAGGCGGCCGACTTTAGCACATGTAGCTCATTCTTGTTGTATTCTGTTTATTGTGGATTGAGGCATAGATATTTATATTTACTTGATTATTTAGATAGTGACAATTATAATACAGCTTATACGTATTCGAGTCAGACAAGAGTTTGGTCGAATGTGTAGCTGGCATGTTACATATTTCTAGTCCTACGTATTTTTGGACTGGGGCCTTATATATTTTTGTGGTAGCCCATGTAGGTCTTGATTAAATCGTTTCGGTTACTTTCCAGTACCGAGCGAACCTATAATCAGGATTAGTAGTATTAGTATCTCAATCCATAACTGATTTGAAAATTCCTTAGCATTTGATTATCGCCCTTGGACTTCATAATTATACTCTTTTATTCCCCTCGATATCCTTATTATTGTTTATCATCTCTCCCTATTTCAGAGAGATGGATGTTTGTGCGCGGTGTTTCCTCCAGAAGCAGATCCTTGTCAAGGCGGAAGAAGACATGCTGGATATAAATTTTTGAGAATATGGTTACTCTTAGTAGGGAAGGTAGATAGGTTATTACTATATGCTAGAGCTAGTATAGATTGTTAGCATAATAATTGAATATAGTATTAGAGGCCTAGAACTAATAAAACCTTACCCTTGCTTAAGGTATCAGTAATTTGGAAGCATTAGAAGTTAGAAAGATAGTTTGATTCTAATACACTAGAATACTTTATGGAATACATGGCTAGATGCTAGGGAATAGTTGTGGCCTATGATGGTGATACAAGGAATTATAGTATAACCTTAAGAAATTGGAACCTTACGTAGTAGGCCATAGTGGTTAAATCTCTAGTTGTCTTGTGACTTTTAGTATCAAAACTAGATCTTATGACCCCTTAAATTATTGATAACTATAGGTCTGGATTATAGATAGATAGATTGCTAGACCAAATGTTTGAGTAATTAGATAACTCGAGTACTAAAGTATAGCTTTCAAAATCAAATTAGATGTACTTTATTATTTGGGTTGTTAGTGTTAATTGAACAAGTGAGTTCCACCCGTGATTACTTGGATAGATAAGCTAGTATATGTGATTGAGCAAATAGGATGAATGATGAGAGTTTTGATAGATGTTATAGTCTTGAGTTAAATATAATAAATTTCCTATAATAGATGACAAACTATAACAAGATGGTAACCATATAGTTTGGATGAAGGGTATACGTGGAATAAATAAGAAGAAATCTCAAGCTCTAGGTGAAGAAGGTAGAATGGTAATAAGAAATAATTTACGAGGAGTACATGACCTTGAGCATTTTAAATTAAGAGAAGGATCTAGGAAGGACTAAAGATTTTATCACTCGGTAGTTGCCTAGAAGATCTATACTACGAAATGGAAAGTACTGGGTCATGATTGGCGAAGCTTAAAGTTGAAAACAAGATTAACATACTAAAAGGACATGAAGGTGAGTAGGAAACAAATGATAATGGAAAGATATTATCGTCGCATAATCCAAGGAGTAGGGATTGTGGTATAGACTTGAGGGATAATAATTTTTGTATTTATGAACTGTAATGCTTTTGGAATTTTGAGAACTTTGTGCGAGTAGAAATTGTTGATCAGTCTTGAAGTGATACGAATTTTAAGAAATTAAACACAGGTTCAGAATACATACTAACTTGATGGATATTCTGTAGAGGATTGTCATAAAACCCTTAGAGTATAGATTTACATATGGTAGGGAAGTGTATATGGAAGACAGAAGTCTTATGGGAATGATAGCTGAATATTGTGAGTTTACACATAAACTGATTAGGTCCAGGAATTTAGATTTTTGACTAATAGGGTATGAGCTTGCTGGACCTATCCTTAGTAGTAGGTGATGAGAACCTATTTCCAATTTACCATAGCCGATAAATTTTTGAATTTTAGAAATATTATCATTGAGTTCGAAGAATTTCCCCTCAAGATAACCATGACATCATGCTTGTGTAATAGGGTAGTAGCCTAGCCGAAAGATTCTCGTAAGAAAAATATTTTTTAGATGGCAGAGACTAGAGGAACAACAGATAATAGAATGGAGTAAGTTATACAAAAATGGATAGGCATCCAATTGAAGATTAGACGAGTATTGAAGAGTGACCTTAGTGAATAGTATGCTATGAGTGATAGACCTAAGTACATGCTTAGTTTGGCCTTGACCCTTACCTACTAAGTTAGGAATACGCGAGGTAGACAGAGTTGTAAGGATCGTATATTGTTTACCTATAGCCAGAAGTAGGTTGCCAATAGTATGAGAGAGGTTATATAGAATATAACTTATATAAATATAGTATTGAGTTTAAAGATTAGTTTTATTACTCCTTTGACTGCATTCATATCCTTCCTATCAAATTCTTATCTTGTTTTACATATATGGCCTCGTACTTTTGCAACAACGATCCTTCTAATTATAATAATTGTGTAGATCATTCTTCCCTTCCTAGTCGTACTAATCTTTTAGTTAGTACCCTCTTTATGGTGTTAATATCTATCTCACAGTAGGTATCAGTTCTGTTCTATTTCTAATTTTCTGATCTAGTAACTATGACTTGATTCTCTAGATAATTGTCTAATTGTACCTTATTCAATCATGGGACCATACTCCCTAAACTTATCATAAACTTCTCTTGTATGTAGATTCCTCCCTTTGTGATTCCTTCGATTAGTCCCTTCGTCATCAATGCCATGCGGTGATCAAAGTCTTTATACCACCTTGCCCTAGTTATACCCGACCAAACCCTTTCTTATGTTTTGTTGAAGATATGAACTATAGAAGCAATATTGTTGTCACTCCCCAGTCCCAAACTACACGGGACCAGGCCGCGTAGCAATGGCTAGCTAATACGTCTCCGAGGGATTACCCAATTTAATGGATCCGACAAAATGTACTACGGTGTCCTAAAATACTAACAAGTCTGATACTAATATACAACAGGTAATGTCTAATCTCATCCACAATATAAACAAGAAGTACTGAAATAAATATTGGAAAAATAAACGTAAGTTTGAAATGTCATAGTACAATCCAAAATATGTCTGGTGAGAACAAACCCACTACAATGATGAAATAAGAGTACTGAAAGGCAGATAAAAGAGTAATGACTAGGGCATCGGCTGACTAGATAAAGATGCTCCATTCTAATTCTAATTCTGTCCAGAATCTAAAACAAACATATTCTAATTCTAATTATTTTCAAATTAGATAAGTGATATAAATTACACAATAAATCTAAAACACTATATTATAATTCTAATTATTTTCAAATTAACCCTAGTCTCTATATCTAATCTAAATAGGCCTAAATTTGGTCGAGGGGGTTTACAATCTACCCTCTTTAGAGTATTTTGTCTTCGAAATTAAAATAAACATATGTTAAAAACTACTGACTGAAATTAAATGCTACTACATACCTAAACCTTCGAAGAGATGGGGATAACGCTGTCGAATATCATCCTCCCATTCCCAGGTCGTCTCACTTGGTGCATGATGCTTCCATGCGACATGAACTAGAAGGATAATCTGACCTTGCAATAACTTCTCGCTCCTGTCCAGAATCTCTACAGGCTCCTCTTGATATGATAAACTCGGCCCGACTGTGATCTCTGAATGGTCAAGCACATGACTCATATCTGGCATGTACCTTCTTAACTGAGATACATGGAAGACATCATGAACTTCTTCTAATGTCTGTGGCAAGGCTAACCTGTAAGAAACCTCTCTGATGCGCTCCAACACATCGAATGGTCTGATGTACCTCGGACTTAGCTTTCCTCTGCCTCCAAACCGGATAGTTCCTCAGGTAGGCGAGATTTTCAGAAACACATGATCTCCAACCTGGAACTCTAGGGGTCATCGATGTGTGTTTTCCTAATGCTTCTGTCTATCCTGTGCTGCTTGCAGGTGCCCTTGGATCTTCTTTACCTTCTCCATTGTATGAACAACAAACTCTGGCCCAAGAATCTGCCTCTTGCCCACATCGCTCCAACACACTGGGGAATGACACTTCCTGCCATATAATGCTTCATAGGGAGCCATCTGAATGCTCGCTTGATAGATATTGTTGTAGGAAAATTTGACCAAATGTAAATGGTCCTTCCATGGTCCACCGAAATCAAGAATGCACGCCCTTAACATGTCTTCCAGCGTCTGAATGGTGCGCTCAAAATGACCATCTGTCTGTGAGTGATATAATGTGCTGAACTTCAGGCGGGTACCGAGACTCTCTTGCATACTCTGCCAAAAGTAAGATATGAACCTTGTATCCCTGTTAGACACTATACTGACTGGCACTCCATGCAGTCGCATGATCTCCCTCATATACATATCTGCTAAGACCTCTGTAGACTGCCCCATGCTGAAGGGTAAAAAGTGAGCAGACTTAGTGAGTCGATCCACGATTACCCATACTGCATTTTGACCACTAGGACTCCTCGAAAAGCCCGTAACAAAGCCCATAGTGACATGATCCCATTTCCACTCAAGTATTGGGAGCGGATAAAGTAAACTAGCAGACCTCTGATGCTCAGCCTTGACCTGCTGACACACCAGGTACTTTGCCACAAAATGGGCTATCTCTCTCTTCATTCCAAGCCACCAATAGTACTGCCTCAAGTCTCTGTACATCTTTGTACCTCCTGGATAAATAGAGTATATTGAACTGTGCGCCTCTGACATCAGCTCCTGACGAAGTTCTTTATTTGGAATATAGAGATGATCTATACATCTTAAAGTCCTGTCCTCATGTATGCGTAATCCTGTCTGTATCCCGGTCTATGTCATTTGTCGAAGCCTCTGGAATCTTGCATCTGTTGGCAAGGCAGCCATGATCCTCTCAACCAATGTCGATTGCAACTGAAAACTCGACAACTGGCCTTCTACTCCGGGCATAATGACCTCTATACCCAACTGCTCTAGATCTCTCAACAAGTGTTGCTGGGTAGTCAAAAAGAATACCATGGGTCTTCTACTCAATGCGTCAGCTACTACATTGGCCTTTCCCGGATGGTACTGTAGCTCAATCTCAAAGTCTGTCATCACCTTGAGCCAACATCTTTGTCTCTTGTTCAGGTCCTTTTGAGTATAGACGTACTTCAGGCTTTTATGATCTGTGAATATATCCACTCGTTCTCCGTATAGGTAATGCCTCCAAAGCTTCAAGGCAAAGATCATTGTGGCAAGCTCCAAGTCGTGAGTGGGATAGTTTTTCTCGTGGGTCGTCAGCTGCCTAGAGGCATAGGCCATAACTTTCTCATGCTGCATCAAGATGCATCCTAATCCTTTCCTAGATGCATCGCTGTAGATCACGAATCCTCCGGGTCCAGAAGGTATAGTCAAGATAGGTGCAGTAGTCAGACGCTTCTTCAGCTCATCGAATGTCGTCTAACACTCCTCTGTCAGGTGAACTTCTGTTCCTTGCAGGTCAAACGAGTCATCGGCTCGGCGATCCTTACAAAATTCTCTACGAACCTCCGATAATATCTGGCAAGTCCTAGGAAACTCCTCACCTCTGAGACATTGGTAGGGGTTAGCCACGTCTCTACTGACGAAATCTTCGCTGGATCTACTGAAATACCATCTCCTGAGATAACGTGTCCAAGAAAAATAACACAATCTAGGAGGAAATCACACTTGCTCAGCTTGTCATAGAGCCGCTCACGCCTCAGCATTTCCAACACTAATCTCAGGTGCTCTTCATACTCCTCGTGGTTCTTTGAATACACCAAGATGTCATCGATAAAGACTACCATGAACTGGTCCAAATATTGGTGGAAGACCTGTTTATTAGGTTCATAAATAAGGCAGACGCATTCGTCAGTCCAAAAGGCATCACCAAGAACTCATAGTGACCATAACGAGTCCTGAATGGCGTCTTTGGAATGTCTTCTCTCCGCACCTTTACATAGTGATAACCCGATCTCAAGTCGATCTTCATGAACACCACTGCTCCTGTCAGCTGGTCGAACAAATCCTCAATCCGCGGCAGGGGGTACTTGTTCTTGATAGTCAAAGCATTAAGGGCTCTATAATCAATGCACATACGGACTGTCCCATCCTTCTTTGGTACAAACAACACTGTTGCTCCCCAGGGTGATATACTAGGATGGACAAATCCCTTGATCTGCAACTCCTCTAACTGTAGCTTCAGCTCATCCAGTTCCTTCTTTGCCAACCGGTACACATTTGAAAATACCAACGCTGCTCCGGGTACTAACTTAATGGTGAACTCCACGTCTCTATCTGGTGGTAAGCCTGGCAACTCCTTCGGAAAAACATCTTTGAACTCGGTAACTATTGGTGGGGGAGTCGTCTTCATAGCCATGTAAGCTCTAGCTGTCTGTCCTACTCCTCGCTCGATGGTGTCCTGCATGTACTCGAACTTCGGGTGATCTGAAGGTCTAAAAATGATGCTACCCCTCCGGCAATCTATATGGCATTGTACTGGCTCTACCAGTCCATGCCTAGCACAACATCGAAGTTTGGCATCGGGATACCAAAGATTGTGCTATCATCTCTCGACCACATACAACTACCGAGCACGTTATAATAGTGCTTGTAACCGGTACGATGCCTCCTCCGGTAAGTATCTTCCAACTCTTAGGTAAGGGGGAAGTAGCTACTCTATGCATAGCTACGAAACTACTAGATATGAAAGATAACGTAGCACCAGAATCAAATAATGCAGTCGCAGGTAATGATACAACTAAAATGGTACCTGTGATAGCTTTCCCTTCTGTTTCTTCCTCAGTCGCTGCTAGTACAATGGCCTGTTCGTGCCTCTGCCCTCCGACCTGTAGTCTGGATCGATCAAACTGTGCCTCATGTGGGACCAAGGGTGGTCCCATCTGAAATCCTCCAGGTGCTGGTGGGCATTGACCTCCTGGCGGGGGTAGTATCCTCAGGACTGGTGCTGCTGGCCTGTGTCCTGTCTGCGGTGCTGCATCTCTGCATTATGGGCAGTCTCGGGCTTGGTGCTGGCTCGTTCCATAAATCATGCATGTCCCTAGTCTCTTTCGACAGTCCTTCTGGAAATGCCTTCTCTTACCACAGTAATGGCAAGTCGAAAGCTCCTTTTGCTGGTATGGCACTGTCCTCTGCTGGGTCTATACTCCTGGATGACGGATCGATCCTCCTGCTCCGGGCTGAGCTCTGGCTGGTACGGTCGTGTTGGAATGTCTCGATCCTCTGCTAATAGACTCCTGTATCCTCGCCTCTGACAGAACCTCCTCATAAGAAATCCTTGTCTGGGTGGTGGTGTACCTCTATAGCTCGAAGGTTAGGCCGTAGTGGAATCTTCTGGCCTTCTCCAGATCATTGGGTATAAAGGCGACACCAAATCTGCTAAGTCGGCTAAACTCTATGTCATATGCGTCTACGATCATATTCCCTTGCTCCAGGTGCAGGAACTGGGAGTATAGGGCATTTCTGACAGTAGCTGGGAAATACTTCGCATTGAAGTACTCTAAGAACTGCTCCGATGTCAGTGTCTTGCCTACGCTGCACTTTATGGAGTCCCACCAGTAATGGGCGTTGCCTTTCAGTTGGGCCCTCACTGCGGTCATCCAAAGGTCTGGATGCAACTGAGAAGCCT
The DNA here is from genome assembly GCA_036927795.1 of Iris macrosiphon. Classification (NCBI taxonomy): domain Eukaryota; kingdom Viridiplantae; phylum Streptophyta; class Magnoliopsida; order Asparagales; family Iridaceae; genus Iris; species Iris macrosiphon. The sequence continues at coordinate 390,128 of JAYESA010000137.1, forward strand.
CTAGTAGCATATTTGTGTTGGCGACCCAATCAGAGATCTCCTCTGCGGTCTCGCTGCCCAAAAAAGTATCCGGGCCCATCTGGCAAAATCCTCGTACAGTACTAGTTGGCTGAATTGGTGTAGGTGCTGGTGAGGGTGCGGGGGCATGTGTCCTCTCTAGGACTGCCATCAAGCTCTGCCTCAATGTCTCGATCTGATACCACTGCACCTGCATCATAGCTTGGAAGAATTATAACATCTGCGACTGTCCATCTAGATATGGCATCTGTGGTGGGAAGGTTGGAGGTGGTGGCAGCGGGACCTCTGGCTGCATTGTAGGTGTCTTCTCAGATGTCGGCCTCTCGGGTTGCGGCATCGGCGTATCCCCCGAAGTCTGGTCCTTGAAATGCTGTATTAGAATTGTCTATAAAGTCTGTCCCTGGTGCTGCTGCGTCGGGTCGTCAGGAGAAGTTTAGTGCCAAGGTATCAGCGGGGCCTGTGGACTCACCGGGGCCTATGGTGGTGGATGCTCTCCGGGTGGTCCCTGGGATGTCTCCTTCCTCTGCGTGGTAGCGGTGGGCACTACGCCACCGTATGCCCCGCGTCCACTGCACAAGTTTATCTCGCTGTAAGAGATAGAACTTCATTAAAAGAGTACGGAAACAAGCAAACAGGATGCAGTCATTTAAAATAATATGATGGAGGTTCAAGGACGTAATCAAAGTAGATGAGATATAGTAATTTTTATCCTATTGCAGGCTCGTTGGGCATGTTACCATGCCACAAGCGATAAACATGACCTGTTTGGGCCACTATTAAAACCATGTCACGTCTCAGTCCCAAACTACACGAGACCAGGCCACGTGGCAATGGACAGCTAATACGTCTCTGAGGGATTACCCAATTTAATAGATCCAACGAAATGTACTACGCTGTCCTAAAATACTAACAAGTCTGATACTAACATACAACAGGTAATGTCTAATCTCATCCATAATATAAACAGGAAGTACTGAAATAAATACTGGAAAAATAAACGCAAGTCTGAAATGTCATAGTACAATCCAAAATATGTCTGGTGGGAACAAACCTACTACAATGACGAAATAAGAGTACTGAAAGACAGATAAAAGAGTAATGACTAGGGCATCGGCTGACTAGATAATGATGCTCCAGTCCTAGGCGGAAGGCCTACCAGGGATCAAGGAAACTCTGATGGAAGTACCTCTAGCTCCTCCTCGGATGCGAACCTCATCTCCTACCCGGGTCCATACACAGTAGGATAATATACCTCGTCCAAATCTTGAAAGGAACCAGGTCCTCAGAGGGACGTAACAAGATACAAAAATGCATGCTATATATAAATACTGAATACAATAAATGGGGTATACTAACCATCTAAGTGAATGCAACGTGAGGACAACCTTGATACGTATGGGTAGGTATAGGCATAACGTCCGTACTTCGAAGAGTATGGTATCTCAATAGTATAATGTCCATCGCTCTGGAGAACGTAGAATCTGAATAGTATAACGTCCATATTGTTCCGTCGAACGTGGAATTTGAATAAAGGAAGTCATTGGATCCGTGGCTCCTCTGGATACTACGGAGTCCAATGTGTGTATCCCATACGCCTACCAGTTGTCCTCCCCGCCCAATGTAGATATACAAGTCAAAAATACAACGTGCATACCACGTAACTATATGCCAAGTCTCAACTAATTATATAACCCTACTTACGTACTAAACCGTGATGCATGTCACACGCACCGATAGCTAGTCGGGTACATGAACCTGCATCCTAACATGAGTTTGTCATAGTGATGCGTGTAATAGTGTCAGGTCTAGGAAGATATCAGAATATCCTCACAATGATGGGTGAGTCAGCTAGTGACTAAGTCAGTTACACTATACATCGACGTACTCGTCGACTGCATTCGAGTCAATCTCGGACGCGCACAGTTATATGAAATAATGCAACAAGCTGCGAATGTAACTTGCCTGGGTCCTCAAGCTGCGAATGCCAATAACCTGCTCCTGAAGTCTCGCCTGAACGGTCCAGTGACCCTATACATATAATATAATATAGTAATATAATTATCAGTCACTACAGTAGTACGCGCAGAAATACTACGCTGCTCTTAAGAACTGACATAAGGGGTCACAACTGGTCAACTAACAGGGTCGCTTGTGCACGCAGCTAAGACGTACACGTGTCATATCCTCAATTGTCGTGTACAACAAGGCAACAAAATACCAAAAATACGTTACGAAACTAATTACGCATAGTACAGAAATACTAGTCCTAACTATCATGTTATAGTGCACCAGGTCAATATCTAGGCTTTTAGAACAACACAGTATTTACATTAATTAATCATTTATTATTTGAGAATTACTTAATATTAATTACTAATTTAACATAAACACACACACGTATATTGCACTTAGGAATTCACGTTACTCGTGTCCGTTCAATGACACGTCGATACCTCAACTCATGAAGAAAAAAAGATGAAATAAATATGTACCTAGTCGTGGATGAGCGAAGGGGAGAGGGTCTGTGCTCGTCGGTAGCCTATTCTCCGACGAGGGGACGGAGCTCCGGTCATTGTAACGTGAAATAGCAGCAGCAGCAACTGTTCCGGCAGCAGTTGCCGCAACGGCAGGCGGCGGCTGGCAGGTTGCTGGCGGTGGGACTGGTCATGGGGGCCGGCGGTCAGAGTGGTGGTGAAGAGGACGATGGTGGTCGGGACATGGAGGGGTAATAAGGAGGGTGGCGGTGGAGTTGGGTTGGTGATGGTGTCGGGTTGGGGATGGTATTGATGATGTTGGTGATGGTTTATGGTGGAGGAGGAAGCTGCTGGGTTGACGTCGACGAGGAGGGAGCAGGCAGAGGAGGTCGATGGTTAGGCGGTGGGGACGGTGGCTGAGGTGGTGGCGGGCTGGATGTGATCGGGGAAGGAGGAGGCAGGGGATGAGGGATGTTGAAATTAGGGTTTTGGCTAGGTATTATTTGGGTTGGAGAGAGGACAAGTTGTATATATACATAGGAGAGAGAGAAAGGGGGTCCTCCTAGGGAATTAGGCCGGCTAGGGTTTCTTGGGGTGGGGAACATGTTCACATGAGGGAATGTAGGGTGTAATGGGCTAGATTGGGTCTAGTTTTTGGATGGTTGGGTCCTCACACTAATTTAAGTAAAAATTAGTGTAAGTGGTACTTTTTAATTTATTGGAATTATATGGAGTTAAAATTTGGTGGAACACAGTCGTCATGAACATAGCAGACTCAGAATAAAGTAATATCATAATTTGGGTTGTATGAAACGGGTTGAGGTTGTCTCTAATTTTGATCGGAACGGACAAAGATACAAAGTTAGATTTAATTGGATTTAAACATGAACGTTCGTAACGAATATTGTGCAGCTAAAATAAAGCATAATATAGAGTATTTATGAGTTACACAAATATTATAGTGTATGGCTGGCTTGTCTAAGAAAAGTGTGTGAAACTTGTTTGAAGGTAAATGCTAGTGTAGTGCTCCAATTATCAAAACAACGGTAAGGTACACTAAGTGATATAAATTGCACAATAAATCTAAAACACTGTGTTCTAATTCTAATTATTTTTAAATTAACCCTAGTCTCTCTATCTAATCTAAATAGGCCTAAATTTGGTTGAGGGGGTTTACAATTGTTTGGGTAGCAATTTTTCTTATAGAGTTGTCGATCAATAGTACCCTGATAATATCTAGGTCCCCTTAGAGAATATTTGATTACGGCAGGTAGACCCTAGAACTCTTGAATACTTATTAGAAAGTAGGCCCTTCCTGAAATCTTGTTAGTAGGACCCTGACTATAGTTTTGGATACCAACTTAAATTTTTTATAAGTTGGGTAGAGCGTAACTACTGGTTTTAGTGTTGGATTAATTTAGAATTTTAGGGTAAATTTAAATTTATTTGGTATTGATTAGGATTGATTGTAAATAGATTGAATTACCTCTTTAATTTTATATCCTTTGATACCCTTTGTCGTTGTTCGAATAATTGAAGCACAATACTAGCCTTCCTTTCCAACAACATCCACCCTTATGACCTAGACTAGCCACTCTAGACCTATGACATGACTATCACTCACAAACTTGCCTTCCCATTTTTATGTTAGTCATACAATATTCGTGACGCAGATGTGCACCCAAATGACACCTAGATATCCTTTTTCGTTGCGGACAATTTTAATACGCAATATCGACTCAATTCTTCCAACAACTTTGAGAATTATGAGCCTAAGTGAACCTACTTCACTCATGACCTAGCTGTTATGCCCAAATATACACTCTCATGCTCCATATAGACCCCACAACATTTTTATACTTAATTAGTCAGATCCATTGTAATTAAATTAAATTGTACATCGGCAACCCAATTACCCTAACCACTGATATACACGAAGCCCACCCGAGCTAAACAACGTCCATGACACTTGTGTTGCATTCAAATAAGCCATTGTACTCTTTACACAATACTAATCACCTTGATGAATTATATCACCTTTTGACGCTTATTGCTGAACCATTCATCGACATCCATGATATGTAATAAATATTTTCTCGGTACCATCTCATCCTAGTTGTATTTGACTATATTATTTTTTATTGTCTTATAGACTCATGACCTAAATTGGGAGCAAAGAGAACTGGTAAACTTCCTTAATAGAGTTATTGACTCATTAACGCCATAGTAGTACCTAGATTTCTTTTGATAGGTTGTGACAATGGTCACAAAATACTCACCATCTCATATCCCTCCTTGAAGTTAGACTTTCTAAAACCCTTAGAAATATGATCATGACTATAATTCCTACTACCAACTTAATTTCTATAAGTTGGGTAGTGCCTGAAACTAAGTGTATCCTTGCTATTAGAATATGACGTCAAACTAGGATCCCATTGGTAACTACGTCCCCCATCTTTTGATAAACAAGTAAAATCTTGCTTAACTAAAATATTTTCTACCATGGTTATTTTTAACTTCGAGGACAAATTTTTTATAAGTTGGATAAATTGTAAACCCCCTAATTTTTTAAATTTTAAATTTTATTATTTTTATTATTGATATTATGTAATTATTGAGATTACGGGAGATTTTTTTTTGCTAATTAGAAAAATATAAAATTCATGGATAGTTATTTATGTATATTTAATTAATTACAAATTTTTCACAGAAAATATATTTTTGGGTGTACAACTATTATTAAAGTCACTACTAAAAATTGTGGGATTAGCGACGTTTTTAGCGACGTCCAAATAAAACGTCGCTAAATTATAGGTATTTAGCGATGTCCATATGAAACATCATAATACATCGGTGATAGCGACGTGGAGCAACGTTTAGCGACTATAATTATTATAAATATATAATATGTCGCTAGGTAGTCGCCAAACGTCGCTAACTTTTTAATTTTAGCGATGTTTAGCGACATTTATGTATTTAAGTCATAGATTATTATATCTGCGACGTATATACCGACGTCGCTAATTTATTTCATATAGGGTTTGACGAATTTATCTTCCCCCCATTTCCTTCAAAATCTCAAAATATTTAACACCCTCCATCCCGGCGCCCTACCTCAGCGACCCCTCTCCGGCCGCGCGTCCTCCCCCCTCCGGGGTGCTCCTCCCTCCGTTAGCTCCTCCTTCCTTCGGCTCCCCTCCTCCCTCCGGCGTCCTCCCCCTCCGGCGGTACCTCCTTCCTCCAGCGTTCTCCTCTCTCCAACTCCCCTCCTTCTCACTCGGTGAGCTCCTCTCTCTCTCTGTCTCCTTTCCCTGTATCTCTCTCTCTCTCTCTCTCTAACATGACACAACATAACACGACACGACATAACACACATTAACCCTAACCCTAACTCAGACACACACACACACGCACGCGGATACACTAACACATGCGAACACTAACCCTAATACTGACACGGACACACTGTCACGACCCGCACCCGGTATAGGGGCACGAGAGCGTGGGTACGTCTAGCCTACGCCGCAGCATCGGTGGTAGAACGCTTTCTATGTCACAATACTAGCTAATCACTCTCACATGAATATATAACTCCATAAGGAGACACAGATATCAATATAATATAGAATATACTCTATCACATAAGTTAAAGCACGATGAGATATCGAAGCAAGCAATGAAATACAAGACAAGTCTAAACAACAATAAATAGTCTAACCTGCAATCAATACATCCAAGTCTCCAAGTATGTCGGAACAAGTCCTCTATGTCACAGTCTGGAAAAAATATCCAGTCAGGATTGGAACAAAATACACCTCTAACAGTAGTTCCATGCATATTGACAAAAACTATAACACAGTGTAAAGAAATACAAGACAGATATGAAAACTGGCAATAAAAAATACTGGAAGAAAGGAATGCTGGAATAAATGGAATACTAGAGCATGTCATCATCAATGTACATCTAGCCATAGAATAGAAATCCAAGTACACGCAAGAACAATAAACTGGTATATAAATGTGTACAAGAACAACAACTAGAACATGTAGAGATGCTAGATCAATATACTAGAGATGCATGTCAAAAATATCTAACTAAGTGTATGAAATATCAGCATATCATTTGATCGGCTTGGGACTATATGACTCATTATATTGATTAGCGATCATCCCTAACAAGTCCGGCTAACCATATGTAACAGCGATGAGGCATGTAAAGGGTCAGGCTGCACCGACGTGAGGTATGGGTGAGCTATGATGCATGTAAAGTTGGGTATGATCACATAAGCTACTAATATTTTCCCATTTCCCCAGCTAGCACGATGGATTCCAATCACGACTCCTCGTGACAGGTCTCAATGATGCTAACTCGTGTAAAGAACAGTGTCAGAGTCATGTACGCTATACAATAAGAATTATAGAGATAATTAACATAATAGAAACTATCAGAGAATATACTCGCCTGGGATCCTGCTGCTGGTATGAATCAGAGTCCAAGTCACAGTCCAAATAGCCTATGTATTACAATTTACCATGTCAAAAGATAATTTATTTTAATTTATTTAATTCTGGAATAATTACTCTAAAATTCTATTTTAATCTTATTATTCTGATTTTTAGGTCAAAACCTAATTTTTGCCCAAAAGAACCTAAATTTTATCGACTCGAGACTCATGGCACACAAATCGAGGCGATCTGTTGACCGAAAAGTCAACCGACACAAACTCAACTTTCATGCATGATTTCTTGTAGATCTTAGTATCAAAAATATGCTGGAATTTATGGCTCATCCAAATTCAAATTCGTTTGGGAATTATGGCACATATAAGTTTTGTATCGTGCACCGATGGTTAAATTCTAACCTAGAAGTTCTACAGAATTAATAGTATAAAAATACATCGAATTAATTCTGGAAAAAACATATGTCAATGATCTCGACATTAGATTTCCGAAACTTTAAACGGTTCATGATTCTGATTCCTGGTTCTCCCAGAATCGTGAAACATCAAAACACGTCTATTTTCGGACATGCTGTGCTCTACGAATTTTCCAGAATTTAATACTCATAATTTCTTAAAACAAATTATATAATCAGAAATCTAACCTCAATATCGTTCTAACACAAAAAACTAGGCCTAGTTTGGAGTACGGAGCTATGCGCAATGGCTTCTGGAAGATGAAGGAACCCTAGATGGCAATTCTCCAAAAATCGGCTCAAGAAAAACCCTAGAAAATAACTTAAACTATTATATATATAGAGGAGAGAGAGAGAACAGCCGCGGCTCGGAGTTGACACATGGCAGCCATTCGTGGCTCCCCGCTCAGATCGAACGGTCGTGGATCCACGCGGCTCGGCTCAGCTGAGTCCGAGTCGAACTCTGACTCGGCTCGGCTCGAGGTCGGCTCGGCTCGGCTCGCACCCACCCTGCGGTCACTGACAGGCGGGTCCAGCACTGTTCGCTGCGGGAGGCTGACAGGTGGGCCTCCTATTTGCTGACTGGGCAGAATTAATTACTTTTTGGGTTTTCTTTTTCAGAAATTAGTTTTTAATTCAGTTTTTCCTAATTAACTCAAAATAAATGCTAAAAATAATCAAAAAAATTCCCAAAAAATTCTAGAAAATATATTTGATTATTTAGAACCTAAAATAAAAGTTTAGGATATTTTTACTTATATTTAACCCTAAAATAAATTCTTAAAAGTCCTAGAAAATTAGGTCTACTAGTTTTTAATTAACTAAAAATTATGAAAAAATCTCAATAGCCCCAAATTAACCTAATAACAACATTTAAGCACGAATTTCAGGATACGGAGGTTACAAGTCTACCCACCTTAAAAAAATTTCGTCCTCAAAATTTAAAATCCTTAATAGTTGTATGTATTCATTTATATTATTTTACAATCAAAATTAAAAATTCATCGAATCACATAATCATGAAGTGAATCCATATTGCTATTTCACAAAATTTCTTTCCAAATTCTATAAGTATCATATTCCTAAAATCTTCAAATTTAAAATCGAATTCCATCGTATCATAATCTCCTCAAAAACTTTATACTAATTACCAAATACAAAACTAAATATCCAATCCTTTAATTTTAAATCCACTCAATGTATATTTATAAATTTAAGAAATCTCATCCGAAAGGTTTGAATTTCACACACTAATCCATTAATCATTTTACTCCTCTAATTTAAATCCAATCAATGCATATTTATAAAATTTAAATTCTCATCCCAAAAATTTGAATTCAAACACTAATCCATTAATGATCTTACTCCTCGATTATTTTTCCACACAATACTCAAATAATATAATGCTCACAAAAATCTTCAATTGTAATATTCAAAATAAATCTATATCTTTTAGTCAAATAAATACAATCATAATCTTCTTAATTTCCTCAAAATTTAATGACAAATTCAATCATTTCATAATCTTCATAAAATTAATGTTTTAACAAGATCGCCAATCCTGTCATATTAAGTTCTCAACTCTTTGTTTAAATTAATGTTTATCCTCAAAATTTAAGGCACATTGTCTCTCTTTGTCAAATCATAACCTCTTCATTAACTCTTCACTACGATCAAACCCCCAATAATAAAGGTCTAAGAAAATCCTACCTACCGTCATACAATATGCAATCTAGAGAAAATATACATGGTTATGGTCACTTTTGTCATGGTATAGCAGTCTCTGTTAGGGTGTACTACTAACTACATTCCAAAAAAAATTACTGATGCAAGCTACGGTACTAAGAAATCAATCAATCAATAAAATAGACGAAAAAGAACAAAAGGAAAGAACAGAACATAACCTACTAACACAACCATAGTTTAATGATGCATCCAAAGTTTGGTACCTCTATCCCTTTAGGTACCACTGTTTCTACTACAAGCATACTCACTGCTAGCTCTCTTACCTACTACAACTGTTTATACTGGTTGTTCTTATCACTCAAGTGCATACCAAGTACAATATACCATACTAAGTACTACTCCCTCTAATACAACTCTAGATGGACACCCAAATTAGTTTGTAGTGCCATCTCAATCATGCTCAAGTCAAAAGATCCTTACACATGTATATCATCTACTCATATACTAATATAAACTTCTTACCCACCATAAAATTTTATCCTCAAAATAAAATCATCAAAATTTAACTTCTTGAACAATTTAAAATAAAATGCATATACTTTCCTCAAAAGTCAAATGCTCAAATATCGAAATAAATTTTTAATCACTTCCAAAAATCTTTATAGCTTTGACTATGTTTATTGAATCAAATTTTGAATCCTCAAACATTTTAATAACATAAAGTCTTAACTCCTTAAAATTCTTAAAAACTGTAATTCATTTCCACTCTTCAAACTATAAATTTAAATCCACAAGTATACATATAAATACTAACAGTCTCTAATACTCAAGGTGCACACAAATACACCAATTATCTACAACCTCAACTGTGTAATAAAATTTGCACTACCCGGATTACTTGCACTATTACTCCCAATAATTAAAGTTATCATCACACGTATTTTCTTCCATGATTTTCAATATATATTAACTGGTATACCAATCTAATTATCATCACACGGAGTGCTTACTATTATTAGCATCATTCTCGACTAATCCTCGATATAGAATTATTAGTACTATTGATATGGTAACACTAGCTTCATCATTAGATCATATCATCACTTATTAGAACTCACAATCATTCGCACCTTTTATAATACACTTGTTTCACTTTACTCTCATGGGCAAGTATAGGGTTCCTCATCTCGATTGATGTATATATATTTTCCTTTTAATCTTTTACAGACTGTTACACTAATCTGTGATACACTTCATACCTTTTATGATCAAACTTGATATTTCTCTACCCTTGGCACACATCATTAATACCCTTTATGCATATACATTTCTTTACTCTTGACACACCCAAGTAATCAATCATCAAATTGAACATCATGCTCTATTAATCTTTAACATAATTCCTTGATACTTAATTATTTACATAGATCATCCAATTACATAAATTCATGAGTATCCAGGACGAGTATGCTGACTCTGATACTAACTCTTGGAATCATCATTGATATTCTTTACTCCTTCTACCTATAAAACCAATACTAATAATAATAACACCTACCATAGAACTATTGCTACAAGGTACTACGCTACGGTTAACTCTAGATTAATGCCTATTGCTCACATGTCCAACTAAGAAACACTTACAACTAACAAGTCACACTCAGTCAACACTAATACAAGACACAAACATATTTACAAGTCACTAATTATCATACTAGCCAGGAATCCTTAAGGAAAATGAGCTCAAAAAGGAACTGGATTAAGGACTTAAGGTATTCTACTGCTAGTAAGGAAAAGAAGCGATGGAACCAAGTCCTGTAATAATGAAATAGATAAGTATTGAGATGAGACTTTAAGAACCATTTTAGGATACAACCTGATAATCATACACGTCTGTCAGAAATTATGACACTCAGAATCCTCGCCACGCCAGTAAGCATAAATACGATAAACGACAGGTTCCGTAACTAAGGTATGCAACTCTATAATCATGTCATCTAGAATCTTCGCTACGCCAATCGGTATGGCTGTGAGAGACTCTAAGTTTCATAACTACAGTATGTATATCCAAGTCAGGTTCCTACGTTCTCACCACGACAGCTAATATGGCTGCGATAAACTCTAGATTCCATAACCAAAGTAGACATTTTACCTTTCTCACTGTCCTCATCAATATATGTCATCAGATGATACCGTAAATTTTAGCCCGTAAAATTCATCTCGATATGAAATCAAAACTCAACAACGATACCAAGAATTAAATTTAACAACTGGTCAACAAGAATCAAACTCAACAATGATACCAAGATTTTAATTTAATAACTAATCAACAAGAATCAAGTTCAATAACAACAAGCGAGAGCGGACGAAAACAAGTAAAAAGATTTAAATTGGATATTATAACAAGATTCTCAAGGGTCATTCCAGGAATCTCTCAAGAATTTTTGTGATTGAGTATCCTCTCTCATCCTAGTATCATATGTCCTATATTCTATAGCAGGCACGCAGTAGTACAACTAAGACGTCGCACTACCACGACATCGCACAACTTATGAAGTCTGACCTGCATGGGCCGCCACTAAAAATGTGTCACGACCCGCACCCGGTATAGGGGCACGAGAGCGTGGGTACGTCCAGCCTACGCCATAGCATCGGCGGTAGAACGCTGTCTAGGTCACAATACTAGCTAATCGCTCTCACATGAATATCTAACTCCATAAGGAGACACAGATATCAATATAATATAGAATATATTCAATCACATAAGTTAAAGTACGATAAGATATCGAAGCAAGCAATAAAATACAAGACAAGTCTAAACAACAATAAATAGTCTAACCTGCAATCAATACATCCAAGTCTCCAAGTATGTCGGAACAAGTCCTCTATGTCACAGTCTGGAAAAAATATCCAGTCAGGATTGGAACGAAATACACTTCTAACAGCAGTTCCATGCATATTGACAAAAACTATAACACAGTGTAAAGAAATACAAGACAGATATCAAAACTGGCAATAAGAAATACTGGAAGAAAGGAATATTGGAATAAATAGAATACTGGAGCATGTCATCATCAATGTACATCTAGCCATAGAATAGAAATCCAAGTACACGCAAGAACAATGAACTGGTATATAAATGTGTACAAGAACAACAACTAGAACATGTAGAGATGCTAGATCAATATACTAGAGATGCATGTCAAGAACATCTAACTAAGTGTATGAAATATCAGCATATCATGTGATCGGCTTGGGACTATATGACTCATTACATTGATTAGCGATCATCCCCAACAAGTCCGGCTAACCATATGTAACAGCGATGAGGCATGTGTAACACACCGTTCCGCTCTAGCGGACTGCCGTCTCAAACGATAAAAGTGCAACTGTCCCGGCCCGCTTTGCCTCGATCAAGAAGCAAAGGATATCCAGACTTGTCCCTACAGGAATCCGGCTTGGACTTTTAGAGGCTCGCTTGACGTATCGCTCTACCGAGGCGAATCATCGCTAAGGTGGGTGGCTACGGTAAACTTGTCTTTGCTTAGCCAGCACACATAAAATCTAGAATATTTATGCTAGTCGCTAGGTGATTCACCCCCTGCATGCTAATAAATCCAACGCACCTAGCTAAGGGAATAATCCTAACTTGTATTGCTTGCTAGAACATGGAAATTGAAATACTGCTTATGTTCAGACCCTCACATGCTAAGTCCCTAAACGGTTTCAACTCTCGGCTTACCTTCGGGTCCGAGCAACGTGCCTGCTTATGTTCCTTAGAAACGCATGCTTGTCTACTTGAATGTTGACTTGTTTTCATCCAACTCCGGGAGACTACTAAGTAGTCTTTCCGTGCATGTTTGACCCTGCAAGTATCCTGGACCGTTAGGTCACCTGGCAGCCCCAAACCAGGGGAATGCATCAAGCAAGTTATTCACTGTACAAATTCAAGTATCTTTTATACTCGTATTCTTGTGTGCACTCGTATTCTCTTGTTCTAGTGCACTCTTGTTCTCGTGTATCTCGTGATAATTGATTGACCCAAAAGAAAGTGCATGTCGCGGACAACTCAGAAACGAGGCATAGTTCTACGGACGGTCACCGGGGCACTGGGGCTGATCCGATCCGGATGGAACTCACGTTATAGTACTGTCCATTGTGCTGGACGAGATGGCATGCAGCGCTCCTTGTTCTTTCGTTGCATACCATTCTCTCCAGTGACTGAACCGTATTGTATAGTCTATTGTGCTGGACGGGATGGCATGTAGCGCCCCTTGTACTTTTGCTGCATACCATTACCGCCAGTGACTATCGTCCTTTATGTCTTTGCCAGCAACAACTGTTTATATAGATAAGTCATCCTCGCTTAGCGGCTATCTGCGTGCGAGTCACTGCATCGCATCAAGAACAACTAAACACCTGAACGATCCTGTTAAAATGACCCTCGTGTTTGCATATGCTTGCTTCCTGAATGCTTATACTTGTCCGTGCATGAATTAACATATTTGCCTCAATGTTTGCCTTGGACAGGGAAGGAGATGGTAAGTTGGTAAGTCTCGCCGTGTTTCCTCAAACATCGCACGGCGCACTGCCCGACACGTTAGGCTATTCAATATCTGCATGAAACTGATCATAAGGCAACTAGAAAGATAACTTAATAGTTGAGCACGAAACCTGTATTACGTGTTTGGATTTATCGAGCGGGCGAGTAGCTTCCCCACCAGTGCATTCAATGTACTGATAATCCACCAGTTTGTGTGCAGGGTGCGGAAGAACCTCGTTCGGTGCGGACGCCTCCAACATGCGTGCTAAGGCGTGGACATCACTCCGAAGCAACGGTGCGTCCGGAACAGAAGCACATATACAAGACATAAGTTGTGAACATTGCCTGAACATCGCCTCTACAATCATTCCATAATTGTAGCCACTTGGCACGCTTTTACTGTTTCAGAGAGAGAGGCTTGAGCGACTTGTAATCTCGGCTATACGCCGCCTGTAACACATGTTCATATCAATAAAAGAGCTTGCTTTACTTTAACTTGTGTTTCAATGCTTCCGCAATATTTGTCAACTCAGAGAACTTGTTACCGAATCGCTATGCGTTCTTGACTCCGCTGCACTCGGACAATCTGTGCGACTCTGTGGCTTAGAACTCTTACCGCCAGCCAATGAATCACGGCCTTGCACGGGCATGGTTCACGCTCGTGCGGCATCACGCTCGAATGGGTCAAGCGATCGTTCCGCGGGAGCGCTGGCGAGGGTGATTCCCGCCTAGCGGGAACGGTCGATTAGCCTGCGGGAGATCGGGGCGTGACATATTGGTATCAGAGCCTGGCTTCTACGCCTTTGGACTTTGATTCGATATCTCTGTTTCGAAAGCTCGTTCGTGAGTTATGTGCATGCTCTCTCTCAATGCCTCGATGGGATGTTCCAACAATAAGTCTAAATACTTTCAAAATGTGTTTTGATTGATATGATTGCTTGTCTGGTTGTATGCTGTGAGTAGCCTTTGTGCCAACCTGTGCGAACCCTTGAGAGTATCGCTAGTAGCTTGTCCGATTTTTACTAACTCTAAGTTCGGTTGAATGCATCTATTTGAGGGACGCCTTGAACTAGTGCACCATCCAAGACTTAGGAAAAGGTAAAACTCGAGTGCTAAGACTTCGCTATCACTAAGCTGGTTGACGTGTTCACGCTAGAAGTGTACTTCGAAAGTGCGCACGATCCAGTCTAAGCGATATGCTGATTTCGATGCTTGTACAAGTGAATATCCAAATGAACAAGTACAACGACTTGTCTAGGATTGCCTCAACCCTAGATTACTGCTTGTCCTCAGTAAGTCTCGAGGATGAGACTTTTTCTGAGTTGGGTAGGATGTAACACCCCGTTCCGCTCTAGCGGACTGCCGTCTCAAACGGCAAAAGTGCAACTGTCCCGACCCGCTTTGCCTCGATCAAGAAGCAAAGGATATCCAGACTTGTCCCTACAGAAATCCGGCTTGGACTTTCAGCGGCTCGCTTGACGTATCGCTCTACCGAGGCGAATTATCGCTAAGGTGGGTGGCTACGGTGAACTTGTCTTTGCTTAGCCAGCACACATAAAATCTGGAATATTTATGCTAGTCGCTAGGTGATTCACCCCCTGCATGCTAATAAATCCAACGCACCTAGCTAAGGAAATAATCCCAACTTGTATTGCTTGCTAGAACATGGAAATTGAAATACTGCTTATGTTCAGACCCTCGCATGCTAAGTCCCTAAACGGTTTCAACTCTCGGCTTACCTTCGGGTCCGAGCAACGTGCCTGCTTATGTTCCTTAGAAACGCATGCTTGTCTGCTTGAATGTTGCTTTATTTTCATCCAACTCCGGGAGACTACTAAGTAGTCGTTCCGTGCATGTTTGACCCTGCAAGTATCCTGGACCGTTAGGTCACCTGGCAGCCCCGAACCAGAGGAATGCATCAAGCAAGTTATTCACTGTACAGATTCAAGTATCTCTTGTACTCATGTTCTTGTGTGCACTCGTGTTCTCTTGTTCTAGTGCACTCTTGTTCTCGTATATCTCGTGATAATTGATTGATCCAAAAAAAAGTGTATGTCGCGGACAACTCAGAAATGAGGCATAGTTCCACGGACGGTCACCGGGGCACTGGGGTCGATCCGATCCGGATGGAACTCACGTTATAGTACAGTCCATTATGCTGGACGAGATGGCATGCAGCGCTCCTTGTTCTTTCGTTGCATACTATTCTCTCCAGTGACTGAACCGTATTGTATAGTCTATTGTGCTGGACGGGATGGCATGTAGCGCCCCTTGTACTTTTGCTGTATACCATTACCGCCAGTGACTATCGTCCTTTATGGCTTTGCCAGCGACAACTGTTCATATAGATAAGTCATCCTCGCTTAGCGGCTATCTGCGTGTGAGTCACTGCATCACATCAAGAACAACTAAACACCTGAACGATCTTGTTAAAATGACCCTCGTGTTTGCATATGCTTGCTTCCTGAATGCTTATACTTGTCCGTGCGTGAATTAACATGTTTGCCTCAATATTTGCCTTGGACAGGGAAGGAGATGGTAAGTTGGTAAGTCTCGCCGTGTTTCCTCAAATATCGCACGGCGCACTGCCCGACATGTTAGGCTATTCAATATCTGCATGAAACTGATCATAAGGCAACTAGAAAGACAACTTAATAGTTGAGCACGAAACCTGTATTACGTGTTTGGATTTGTCGAGCGGGCGAGTAGCTTCCCCACCAGTGCATTCAATGTACTAATAATCCACCAGTTTGTGTGCAGGGAGCGGAAGAACCTCGTTCGGTGCGGATGCCTCCAACGTGCGTGCTAAGGCGTGGACATTACTCCGAAGCAACGGTGCATCCGGAACAGAAGCACATATACAAGACATAAGTTGTGAACATCGCCTGAATATCGCCTCTACAATCATTCCACAATTGTAGCCACTTGGCACGCTTTTACTGTTTCAGAGAGAGAGGCTTGAGCGACTTGTAATCTCGGCTATACGCCGCCTGTAACACATGTTCATATCAATAAAAGAGCTTGCTTTACTTCAACTTGTGTTTCAATGCTTCCGTAATATTTGTCAACTCAGAGAACTTGTTACCGAATCGTTATGCGTTCATGACTCCGCTGCACTCGGACAATCTGTGCGACTCTGTGGCTTAGAACTCTTATCGCCAGCCAATGAATCACGGCCTTGCACGGGTGTGGTTCACGCTCGTGCGGCATCACGCCCGGATGGGTCAAGCGATCGTTCCGCGGGAGTGCTGGCGAGGGTGATTCCCGCCTAGCGGGAACGGCCGATTAGCCTGCGGAAGATCGGGGCGTGACAGCATGTAAGGGTCAGGCTGCACCGATGTGAGGTATGGGTGAGCTATGATGCATGTAAAGTTGGGTATGATCACATAAGCTACTAATATTTCTCTATTTCCCCAGCTAGTACGATAGAATCCAATCACGACTCCTCGTGACAGGTCTCAATGATGCCAACTCGTGTAAAGAACAGTGTCAGAGTCATGTACGCTATACAACAAGAATTATAGAGATAATCAATATAATAGAAATTGTCAGAGAATGTACTCGCATGGGGTCCTGCTGCTGGTATGAATTAGAGTCCAAGTCACAGTCCAAATAGCCTATGTATTACAATTTACCATGTCAAAAGATAATTTATTTTAATTTATTTAATTCTGGAATAATTACTCTAAAATTATATTTTAATCTTATTATTCTAATTTTTAGGTCAAAACCTAATTTTTGCACAAAAGAACCTAAATTTTATCGACTCGAGACTCATGGCACGCAAATCGAGGCGATCTGTTGACCAAAAAGTCAACCGACACAAACTCAACTTTCATGCATGATTTCCTGTAGATTTCAGTATCAAAAACATGCTAGAATTTATGGCTCATCCAAATTTAAATTCGTTTGGGGATTATGGCACATACAAGTTTCGTATCGTGCACCGATGGTTAAATTCTAACCTAGAAGTTCTATAAAATTAACAGTATGAAAATATATCGAATTAAATTCTGGGAAAAACATATGTCAATTATCTCGATATTAGATTTCCGAAACTTTAAATGGTTCATGATTCTGATTCCTGGTTCTCCCGGAATCGCGAAAATATCGAAACACGTCTATTTTCGGATATGCTGTGCTCTACGAATTTTCCAGAATTTAATACTCATAATTTCATAAAACAAATTATATAATCAGAAATCTAACCTTAATATTGTTCTAACACAAAAACTAGGCCTAGTTTGGAGTCCGGAGCTATGCGCAATGGCTTCTGGAAGATGAAGGAACCCTAGATGGCAATTCTACAAAAATCGGCTCAAGAAAAACCCTAGAAAATAACTTAAACTATTATATATATAGAGGAGAGAGAGAGCAGCCATAGCTCGGAGTTGACATGTGGCAGCCATCCGTGGCTCCCAGCTCAGATCGAACGGTCGTGGATCCACGCGGCTCGGCTCAGCTGAGTCCGAGTCGAACTCTGACTCGGCTCGGCTCGAGGTCGGCTCGGCTCGCACCCACCCCGCGGTCACTGACAGGCGGGCCCAGCACTGTTCGCTGCGGGAGGCTGACAGGTGGGCCTCCTATTTGCTGACTGGGCAGAATTAATTACTTTTTGGGTTTTCTTTTTCAGAAATTAGTTTTTAATTCAGTTTTTCCTAATTAACTCAAAATAAATGCTAAAAATAATCAAAAAATTTCCAAAAAATTCTAGAAAATATATTTGATTATTTAGAACCTAAAATTAAAGTTTGGGATATTTTTACTTATATTTAACCCTAAAATAAATTCTTGAAAGTCCTAGAAAATTAGGTCTACTAGTTTTTAATTAACTAAAAATTATGGAAAAATCTCAATAGCCCCAAATTAACCTAATAACAACATTTAAGCACGAATTTTAGGATACGGAGGTTACACACACGGACACACACAAACATAGATAAGACATGACATGCCACAGACACATGGACATAAATAAGATACAGACATAGACATGACATCGGATACGACATAGACACATACACTGGGCTCCCATCTATATGGCATTTAGGCCCATATGTCATAGAGGTATTTATAATAGGTGACCCAAAATGAATAAATTCTACTTTATTACCAGCGATTTTAACCAAGTAGAAAGAGTAGAACCTGCCCACATATTTTGAGCTCTATGCGACTGTGAGTACCATCCTTTTTGTCATGATCAGCCAGCTTCATGCCTTCTTTGTGAATAGCTGATATAAGTTCTCCTCTCTCCTGATCTCTCCTGCAATAAGCTAAGTAACCCTAGTCAAGTTAATTGTAGAAAAATAGAGAGTAGCTTGCTAGCTAGTAGTGTCTCGCCAATAATAATGAAAAAAACAACAACAAACTATATAATTCAAGAAATTACCTAAACCTAACCTCAAAGAAAAATTTCAAAAATAAGAACATGAACACACACACACACACATGCAGAAGAGACGTGTACAAGAAGGGAGGGGAAAAGATTTGAAAACAATCAATGGTCTTGCATGCGTATAATGGGAACAAGTGCAGTAATTAACTAAGGGCTTTTTTGGGAAGAAAAACCCTGAAATAAGACTCCGCAGCTTCCACTAGGAAGCCGCCAGCATTCAATGGTTTCGTCCAAAAATATGGAAGCAATAAATTACTATTCACCTAATCTGCAGCTAGGAAAACTCGAAAGTCAGGAAAGATAGACATCACTGTTTTGACTTGTCCTTTACTTTATTTATCATATTTAAGGGTGCACTCCATTGTTTTAGACACAGACCCTAACCCTATCTCTCTTCTAGTTAGCTGCCTGAGTTTAGACGCAACCTTGTGTATCAGCAGCGTATATAATATGATGTAGATCTCGACTCAAGGAGAGTCGTATACACGAACACGGGAATGACTCTTCAAAGCTGAGACACAATATACGGTATTGGCTTCTTCTAGAACTCGTATCCAACTTGGGCTGATGCTTCTTACTGCACGAGCTATTGCATTGGCTACTGTAGACTGCTAAACCTGATGTTGAAGGCTCTGCAGTACAATGGCTCTGCTGCTACTTGCTGAGTTTACTTGCTGCTGTGCATCCTTCTTGTTGTGCACTGCACAGTATTGCAGCACACTGATTCCTCACTGCTGCACTGTGTAGTACAGCTAACTGCTATTGCTATAAACTATTATATGCTTTCCCTTGTACTGTGGTAGCACAGAGCTGTACACTGCTCAGTTGTGCTCCCCCTTGCTGTGCTAGCACAGAGCTGCACACTGCTCTCCCTTCAATTGATTACTGCCAAATGATACACACTAAAAACTATGAACTACTCTCCCTAGTGACCCGAGCTCACTTAATCACTCAAACAACCATATTTGAAGGTAGCAGTGAGTATCGGTGCATGTACTGTATTTAACGATGAATATATTTGTTAGGATTAGGAGTATCATTGCATGTACTATATTTAACGATGGGTATATACTTGAAAATAATTATATATTCATTTTTGCTGCAAAAGTATCTAGAAATGGATATGAATTACTATCTGTGTTATCGTTCATAGATGTACGACCGTTATCCTGATGATATGTGCGGTATGCGGGATAAATTCATTGAGGGTGTACAATAGTTCCTGCAGTTTGCCAAGGCGTTCCCTCAGTACATGGACGGTACCAAAATTAAGTGTCTGTGTGTGAGATATCGCAACTTAAAATATCATCCAGAAGTGGAAGTCATATATCATTTGTACTCGAAGGGTTTCACGCCGAATTACTATCAGTGGACCGCGCACGGAGAACTTGTGTCTTTAGCATCGGAGTCAGAGCCTTATCTGGAGTCATATATGGATGTCCACGACCACGCTGCTTACGACAACGGGTGGGTGAACATGGTTTTTGATGCGGTGGGGCCTAGTTTCGATTCGGACAATCATGATGCAGCTGAGGAGGCACTGAATACCGATGCTACGAAGTTCATAGAGTTACTGGAGAATGCAAGGACTCCATTATATCCTGGTTGTGAAGATCATTCATCGTTGGAGGTTGTTACAAGATTATTGAGCATCAAGTCCGATTTTAACATGTCGCAAGAATGCTATAACCGACTGATAGATTTAATTATAGAGATCTTACCAGAGGATACAAAGTTGCCTAAAGACTTCTACCGATCTAAGAGGATGGTGAGATCGCTCTGGATGGGATATAAGAAAATTGATACATGTCGCAACGGGTGCATGTTGTACTACAAAGACGATAAGGATGAAGATGCATGCAGATTCTGTGGTGTTGATCGCTACAAGGCTACTGGAAGAGAAAAGTCTATCGGTGCAAAGAAGCCTACTGATTCGATGCACTACTTGCCTTTGACGCCGCGGTTGCAGAGGTTGTTTATGGTGAATGAGACTGCAGAAAACATGAGTTGGCACAGGCGGAAATAGATCGCCTAAGTTAAAGCAGCCTAAGTCAGTTTTCTCACTGGAGAAGGAGGATAAAGGAAGACTTTCTAGGTGGATTCAGGGTCTAAAATTTCCAGACGGGTACGTGTCGAACTTGAGAAGATGCGTCAACCTCAAGAAGAACAAACTGGCGGGTATGAAGAGCCACGATTGTCATGTATTCATGGAGAGGTTAATTACGATTGTATTTTGGGAATTCTTACCGCATGTCGTTTGGGATCCATTAATAGAGCTCAGCATATTCTTCAGAGATATTTGTTCTACTAAGTTGCTCATCGATCGTCTAGAAAAGCAAGAGAAGAACATTACGGTAATACTACGTAAGCTCGAGAAGGTATTTCCTTATGGATTCTTCGACTCTATGGAGCATTTGCCAATTTATCTTTCCTATGAGGCACGTGTTGGTAGTCCTGTCGGTTATCGACGGATGTACCCCTTCGAGAGGCATCTGAATCACCTAAAGAGAAAGGTGAAAAACAAGGCACGGATTGAGGGCTCTATTTGTGAAGCTTATGTTCTCGAGAAGATTACAAACTTTTGCCCGACATATTTCAAACCTCATGTTGCTACTAATAAAACGAGAGCTCCGAGAAACGATGACGGATATCAGGAATCTAATGATGCAATTGTCACTACCACATCCTGAAAATAGGGGTATTTTTGTCTTTTTATATATTATTAATATTGCGGTAGTTAATTTAAATAATTTTACGAGATGTGTATTTATATATATATTATATATATACAGTGTTCTTAATGTTTGAGCTAGTAGACTTGACCTAGAAGCCCACTAGATGAACACCTGACCGAATTATAGGGTGATGAATTTAATTTGTATTATTCAAGATTTAATTTATTGAGGTTATAATTAATTACCGTAGTTTTATTTGATTGTTACACCCTAGAGCTTGCAGATAGAGGCCGCTGTCAGATAGAGGCCGCTGGCAGTCAGATGTTCGATATTGCACTCACGTGGTATCGCACGGAGCCAAGACTCACTGACGAAGGACTTACTTGGGAGACCTTCAAGGAACTTTTCAGGGAGAAGTTCTTTCCTGACGTAGCCTTGGGAACCATGGAAAGTCAGTTTCATGACTTGGTCCAAGGAAACCTGTCGGTCGACGAGTACACCGCAGAATTTTGTCGATTAAGCCATTTTGCATCGTCTATGATTCGGGACCCAGAGATCGAGCCCGAAAGTTTAGAAAGGGGCTGACGAGAGAGATTAGGTCGCGCACTTCTGGTCGTCGTACCGCTACTTTTGAGGATATCTTGATGGATGCCCAGATTGCAGAAGAGGATCTGGATCTCAGGCCTAAGAGGAGTCACAATATTTCTGGAGATGACGGTCGAGAAGACCGATACTGCAGGTAACGTGTTAGCAGGTTTTGATCTTTTCTTTCCTCATGTCCTTTCTATTTGATTGATTGATTAATTCCTTAGTACCGTAGCTTGTATTCATGATTTTTTTGTTAGAATATAGTTAGTAGTACACCCTGACAGAGACTGCAATACCATGACAAAAGATACCATGACAGTACATAGTTTCCTTATATTGCATGTTGTATGATTGTAGGAAGGATTTTTCTTAGACCTTGGTTATTGGGGGTTTGACCATAGTGAAGATTTATAAAGAGGTTATGACTTGACAAGAGAGACAAGATACTTAAATTTTGAGGATAATCATTAGTTTAAATAAAGAGTTAAGAATTTAATATAGCAAAATTGATGAAATATTAATTTTATGAAGATTGAGATATGATTGAAATTATCATTAAAATTCGAAGGAATTAAGGAAATTATCATTATTTGATTGCAAGATATGAATTTAAAAAAATTATATTATGAATGTTGCATTTGAAGATTTCATAAGTATCGCATTGTTTGAGTATTTTGTGGAAAAAGAAATCAAGGAATAAGATCATTAATGGATTAGAGTTGAAGTCAAAATTTTGGGATAAGGATTTAAATTTTATACGCATCGATTGGACTTAAAATTTGAGTAGTAAGATGATTGATGGATTAGTGTTTGAATTTAAACTTTTCGGATGGGATTTCAAATTTTATAAATATACGTTGATTGGAATTAAATTAGAGGATTGGATATTAAATTTATTATTATTTAACTATTAACTTAAAATTTCGAAGGAAATTGTGATAAAAATGGAATTTGATTTTTATTTCGAGGATTTTTAGGAAAACGATGAGTACAGAATTTTTGGAAAATTATGAAATAACAATGTGGATTATTTCGTGAATATGTGGGTTGATGATTTTAAATTTTGATGGAAAATAGTATAACGAGTAAATACTACTATTGAGGATCTTAAATTTTGAGGACGAAATTCTTTTAAGGAGGGTAGACTTATCACTACCATATCCTTAAAATAGGGGTATTTTTGTCTTTTTATATATTATTAATATTGCGGTAGTTAATTTAAATAATTGTACGAGATGTATATTTATATATATATATTATATATATACAGTGTTCTTAATGTTTGAGCTAGTAGACTTGACCTAGAAGCCTACTAGATGAACACTTGACCGAATTATAGGGTGATGAATTTAATTTATATTATTCAGGATTTAATTTATTGAGGTTATAATTAATTATCGTAGTTTTATTTGATTGTTACACCCTACCGTTGTTGCAATATTCGGAGCCCAGCCTTAGCCCATAATTTTCAACAAGTTGTTGCATTCTAGAGTAGACACGCCAACTTAGGCGTTGGACTTTTTCGTCACTCAAAATCATAATCATTGGTGCTCTAATTTAATTGCACAACTTTCCGTATCCGAAATCTATTATTTAATCTTGTGTCGCGCACCTGTGTCGTTACCATCAATTTTGAGACACCAACTCAACCCGTTTAGCCGGACCAATTAAAGGGTCCAAGACTGACACCAAGCCTACATCTTTCATGACCTTTGTGTAACTCATAATTATGCTCTCTCGTGCTTCATTTTAGTCGCACAATATTCGTCGCAGACGTTTATTTTAATTCTAAATAAAATCCAACTTTGTATCGTTGTGCGTTCCAATCAAAATTGGAGACACAATCTCAATCCATTTTCGTGCAACCCAAATTAGGGTAATATTCTGTTCTGAGTCTTCTTCACTAATGATGCTTGTGTCCCAACCTAATTCTAGCCCCATGTACCTTGAATAAATTTTAGAACACCGCTTGCATTTATTTATAATTAAATTGGGGATACCAACTTTGACTAATCCCGTTTTAATCCCAATTTAATCCAAATATCCCCATTAATTAAGCCCATACAAAACACACAACACCCCCTCACCCTACAAAACACCAAACACCAATTCCCCCACCAATTTTTCATCATTTCATGTGTCTGTGCAAATACCCAAATTTAAGGGGGCTCATTTGCAAATATTGCATTAGGTGTCAACACCCCATTGGTTCAAACCAAATGGAGAAGCCTTAATATTTGACTAGTCAACCCAATCCCTCTCTTTGTATGAGTAATTTTCTCATGACGAATCCTGGCCACCCATTCAAAATGGGGCTCATCATCACCACACACCTCCCATCACCTCCCCTATTTAATGTCTCTTCAATGCACCATTTCCCAAGCATGCCCTAATCCCCAAACCTTGGAATACCCCCACGTTCTCTCTCCTCCCTCCTCACAAGCTCCTAACCGTAGCATTCCCTTTTTCTTCTTCTTCTTCCTTTCTTCTTCTTCTTCTTCTCCTTCTTTTAAAAAAAGGAGGGAAAATAAAACCATCTCCATTACTATCACCCGGCCGGCCAAGCTCCGGTCACTCAGTTCGGCCAAGCTACCCCATACGCGAGCCCACCACCAACTGTACCCCGCTCCTCCTCCATCTTCGACGACCTCCCTGCACCTCGGCCACTGTTTCTTCCTCGGCCGGCCCCCTACTCCGGCAGCACCCGGTCGAGCTACACCCGGCCTCGCCTCGATCCAAACCAGTCCAACCCGAGCTCCTTCTTCCCCGAGACCATAGCTTCAACCCCGGCGAGCCCATCTCCCTCCACGCTGAGCCGACCACCCCGTACCACCATCTCCCTCCACGCTGAGCCTGTCTCCCCGTACCACCATCTCCCTCTACCATTCAGTTCAGCCTCGACTCCATCACCTCCCGCAGCATCCCCTACTCCAGCGAGCCGTTCCCCTACGAGCCACCATGAATACCATTAACACCGGCCATCTCCCCCATTCACCTCCCGCAGCATCACCTACTCCGGCGAGCCCAGTCCAGCATCACACCGTTCGAGCCTGACTCCGGCGAGACGTTCCTCCATCGAGCCGAGCTGAACCACCCCCTGCCTCCTCCTTCTCGGCCACCCCACACCGCCAGGACCACCACTCGTCACCTCCAGCAGCCCGTTCACCACCAGCCCCTTCCACCAGCATCCCCACCTTCATCGTCGTCTTCGTCATCCTCGTCATCGTCTTCGTCGTCATCGCCAACCCCGTGCACGCACACAGGTTCGGTTCTCCCCCTCGCATACACGTACGCGTGTACGTATTCGTTTGGTGTATGTATGTAGTATATATATTAGTGTATGTAGGATTCGTACATGTATACGCATATACATATATATAGTATATTTCTCTATTAGTATATATATATATGTATTCAACAATATATTAGTATATACGTATTCAATAATATGTTAGTATATATATATATATACATATACATATACATATATATACAAGTATATAGTATATGTATTAAAATTGGTATATATATATATATAAATATAGTATATGTATATTTTTACTGGTATAAGTATATATATATATATATATATATATATATATATATATATATATATATATATATATATATATTCAGTATATATATTCTTTTGTATACATATAAATAATGGTTGTTATATATATATAAATATGTGGTATGAATATATAAACATATGTATATAGTATAAAAATTCTATTTGGTGTATATACACTTATACATATTTTTGTATATAATTATTTGGTATGCACAGATATATATATTTAATTAATGATATAAGCTAATTGATAAACGTACTAGGCGATCCGAGTGTAATTACGGATACCCCGTATTTACATTGACCTGCAACCCTGTAATTGTTAGAAGAATGCCACATATACACTGACGTACTGGCAAGCCCCATATCATACTGTCTGCCTGTCTTGCACCGTAATAACAGACGTGACACCCATGCAATTAGACGCACACTTGACCCTAGTTGACCGGTGTAATACCTAGCATAGCCCCTGAGTTCAATGTATTTATGATTGTGTTAGTGTAACGTCTGATGCAAATATTATATTTTATGATATGTCTATAGGACTGTTGGATCATCCAAACGATACTCTGGAACAGGACATTGGTATTACCAGCTAAGGACCCAAGGCGAGTACATTCTCTGATAGTTTCTTATTTATGATATCCCCTATGTTCATTGTATCTAGTATAAATATCCATATTCTTGACACGATGGTTACACGGATTGGTATATCCGGATCTCGTCATGAGATGTTAGTCCTTGTTCATAGTGTATCTTGTACAAGTCTTGTTTCATTATTATCTTGTGCATGTACAGATACTGATTTCCAGGGAGACTTGCTACCTTCCTAGGGAATCTCGTACCATAGCGTACCATAGTTGGATCTACTATACCAGTCGGGGGTGGGGAGTATTTTAGTATAGATATGTGATCATACCCTTCATGTACAAGTCTTGTTCACATGTTAGTGTTGGTCATACACCGCACGTATGACTAGCCAAGCCATTATTCCTGTACAAGTTCCCAAGCCGATCACATGTTAAAGTTAGTACTCACACACTTAGTCATAGTATTCTTGTATATTGACATATTGTTCCTTCCCACATTTATTTATAGTATTTCCAGTATTTTCCTTTATTATATATCTCTCGTACATGTATATGCATCTTGTATATTTCTATCTATTTACTGCTACATAGTTTATATCATTGATATAGAACTGCTATTAGATATGTACTTTGCTCCTTCCTGACTGGAAATATTTTTCCAGACTATACCTTAGAGGACTGGTATCCAAGATTTTATGGACCACATGGAGAGTAGCTGCAGACTTGGACTTGGTAGTTCACTTGTGATTCTGGGAGGTCTAGCCGGAATCACTAGTTATCTAGTTAGTTTCTTAGCAGATTATTTTGGTACCGGATTTGTCTCCGGCTTACTTTTTTGAGACTTGGATATTATTGTTGAGTTAGATTATTTCTATTTTAGACTTGTGTTGCATTTTATTTATTTCTTTGATATCTTATCGTATTGTAGTTATGTGATTGAGTATGTTGATCATATTATATTGTGTTATCTGTATCTCCTTATGGAGTTGGATACTCGTGCGAGATTGTTTAGATAGTGCAATGACCTAGACAACGTTCTACCGTTGATGCTGCGGCGTAGGCTGGACGTACCCATGTACTCGTGCCCCAATTCCGGGTGCGGGTCGTGACAACAATACTCAAAGTATTCAATGCGTCCGGAAAGCCTTCAGGAAAAATAAAAAAGAGATATTTGAATGACGGCGAGCTAAGGGGTGCTCAGTTGTATATATTACTCAATTGCGATGAAGATGAAGTGGAGAAGCTAGAGGGGTAAGTAATTAATACGTCCACGTTTACATCATCTCACTGTAATAGTATAAGCTACTATTATGCTACTAATCAGCGGTTGCTTCGTTGTTTTTTAGCATATATAATGATGAGTTACGGTCGGTTAGACCCTACATAACAGACAAAGAAGTAAACAAGAAATGAGATACTATTTTCCTTCTTAGTTGAGCGCATATGTAAGGAGCTTGGTAAGTATCGAGTATCCAAACTTTTCTAGGCCGAGTATCTTAGACTGCGTGAGCGGGCGACTGTTAGTGCACCTACAGCGGGAGAGGCTAGTACTTTCTTGTAGCCCTCTCCAACTTTGTCGACGGACGAGCTGTGGGTGACCGCCGCTGGTGGTCTCCAGAGGGGTACGTACTATGGTACGGGATCCTATGGCACCCTTGTTGTGACGCATTCATCTAGGGCCTCCCTAACAAGTGCGCATTACCCACAGCCCTCGCAGTCGTCGGCCCGAGTCTAGGAGGCCGTTGATCGTCAAATTGCGTCTCTCCGTGATGAGTTATTGCGAAGGATGAAGGAGCAGCCCCTGTCCCAGCCGCAGGCGGATGATGCGACACTCATCACACGATTTGATATGCTCGAGTGCAGCATCATGGAGCTCCGGGATTTGACAGCTGATCTTAGAGCATCGACAGAGCGCAGCTTGACGGAGCTGCATGCATCACAGTTGTCCATGGGCGAGAGGCTGACGATGATGCAGGATTCAATGGTTTATAGCAGTACGAGGATGTTATCTACCATGGATTCATATAACCTACGACTAGCAGAGTTGGAGCGGATACATCCTTCTGGTGCGCCTACATCGACACAGACTCCACCAACGTCTCTACCTTCTCCATCGACATCGGTGTCGATTTTACGGGAGCAGAATATCTGTTCTTATCCCTCGTGCGCGCCGGTGGTCATCCTTCTGCAGATCCGCAGTAGTCCTAGTTAGGACCGTTTATTGATTGTTTGTGTTTCAGACCTATGATATTTGGTCATTTATGAATATTTTTTATTTCTGAGGCATTCAGACATTATTTATTGTATTCTTTAGGATGAGGCTTTCAGACTCTGTTGTGTGGATATTTGTTGTATTCTTTACGATAATATTTTCTCCTGATTCGGTTTGTAATCTCATTATTTTATTTTCTTCAAATTTTATTATATTATTCATATTAAATATATGTTAATTTACTGGTGTTGAGTGTTCAACCGAAGGGGGTCGGCGAACCCAGCAAATTCAACGGAGGGTTGCTCCAGGTCAATTTGTACAAATTATGAATTCATAAACTGCAGGAAGAATAATTTAGAAACAATTCAGTATTCATTTTTTTATTTTTTTAGTATATTTAGTGACGTTTTTAGCGATGTTTTGCGACGTTTAGCGACGTCTACTCACGTCGCTAATTACGTCGTTGAATACGTCGCTATATATGTCACTAAATCCGTCGCTACACATGTTGCTAAACAAGTCGCTGTCCGTCACAAATTGCTGACATGGCAGTACTGCCAGGTCATAATAACGTCGCTAAATTAGTCGCACAACGTCGCTAAATTAGTCTCACATACGTCGCTATAAAAGTCATTATTTATATCGTTATAAATGTCGCTATCTACGTCGCTAATTTAGCGATATATAGCGACAAAAATACACGTCACTAATTTAGCAATATTGCATCGCTAAACGTCGCTAATGTAGCGACGCATATACGACGCTAAAAAATATCGAAATAGCGACGTTTGGCGATATTTTTTCTGTCAGCGACTAGTTTAAAGGCGACTTCAACAAAACGTCGCTAATTACGTCGCTAAAATTATTTAGTGACATTTTTTGGCCATTTAGCCACGTTTCTTTACGTCGCTAATTTGACTTATTTTGGAAGTGAGTATTGTAGATTTTTCTGGAAATTATTTGAAGTACAAACCTATTTATAAATGGCTATATATATATATATATATATATATATATATATATATATATATATATATATATATATATATATATATAGGATAATAATAATAATAATTTACTAAACCCTAAATCCTAAATTCAAACCTAAACCCACACTCGAAATCCAGACTCGCACCCCTTCAGCTACAGTAACCCCCCAGCTTCTGAAACAGCCTGCGACCTCACGATTCCTCTTCCGAAAACTATATTATCTCTATTTATCCGACCGTCAGACCAGACCCACACCCTCAGACTCCTTTTTCGCGTCCAGACGAACCTCCATCGCTGTCGACCGTCGTTGATCGTCGCCACGCGTCGCTGCAGAACAGCCCACACCCAAAATCATGAGCAACAGACCCAAACGAGGTACCCTTCTTCCTATCTCTGTTTCTCCCTACATAGTTAACCAAATAATGAATCGTCGAATCCTGTGTGAAACCACATAACCCCCATAAAACCTGTTTAAATAGTTTAGGTTATCGTGTCCTGTGTCGATCGCAAATTGTGACACAAAATAGAAAAAAATGACTAAGTTTTAGGAACAGAAATTGTTCCATGTACGCATGTTTGAGTCCTATTATCTTCAAAATAGCAGATGCTAAAATTCTACCTAAACAGACTTTTAGACAGCATAACCTACTTTTAATCCCTTTAAACACTTTCTCTAAAATTGATTTATTATGTGATTTATTTAATGCTCAAATATGTCAAAAACTTAATTTTATAAACCTAAAATTTCTCGATACGGGGTGCGTCCTGCCAAAGAGGCAACTTCGTCGCGTAAGGATTTTACCGAAAGATGCGAATCGTCAACGCGGACGTGTGGGATTTTGCAAATCTTGATTTGGATGTGCATGAACACTGGAATCAACGCGTATCCGCAAAAAACTACCATATCAGCATATTCTGACACTTGTCATAACTTCGTGTGTGCTTGTTGTTTCACAACCAAACTTATGCCATCGGATTCACAGTGTTATCCTGGTCCTGTGACCCAAGTTTGGTTTAATTCTGAGAACGTTGATAAAATACCGTTTTGCGGGCCCTACGGTTCCACTTGACGAGTGTATTCGTGACCGGCTCATCGGAATCCAATTTTGGATACTCCACTGAGTTTGTGTCATTGTTTTGAACTTGTAGACACTAAGTTTGCTAAATTTGGATAACTTTATCTCTGGCACATTTTACGGTGCGAAGTGGGCTATATGTGGACCCTACTTTGATCCGAAACTGTCATTTTTGCTCATGTGTTCAAATTGGACTTATGGGTAGTCAATCCTAGATATTTCTTATGTTTTAGAAATGTTGGTGATGTTTATTTCAGCATCCGGAGGTGCACGTGCAGATTCTACTTTCCCAGGAGCAGTTGACGGAGTTCAGAACCCAAGCAATGTACCTTGCCAAACTTGCAGTAGATCGTGTTATATTATCTGCTTATGTTTTTTTATATATTCTTGTGATGTGCCTGCTTAACCTAGGACCATGAGACGTTGTTTAGCGTCTGAACAAGATTCGGATGTCGATACCGTACGTAGAGTCGAGTAACGTCACGTAGAGAGTCGATACCACGATCCTATTTTTATGTGATTGCTATACCATGTACGTCAGACTGTAGGACACTTGACACTATTTTATGTGATATAATCTTTCTTCAGTTATTCATGGTAATTCTGTATAGGCTTACATGATTCGTGATATGAGACTTGCATATTATATAGATATTATTATGACTCGTTGTACTAGCTAGAGGTCATGATCTTGCGTGTTATGGACATGAGATATGAGGTTACATTGGGTAGGAAGAGACACACCATACTATAGGCTAATTATTTATATATATATATATATATATATATATATATATATATATATATATATACTATATTGTTGGAGGTACCTTAGACTCTGTCTCAGATCTTTGGCACATTTACTGGAGTACAAGATATTACTTGCTGCTATGGGCTCCCCGACACAGAGCCTGTAGTGGTTTCAGCCTGAGTACGAGTGATGTCCTCACGTGCATATCACTTAGATGGTTATAGTAGTTTACCCTTGAGTATGTGATATTATACTATTTTACTTTGGCATGTTGTTTCTTGTACCTTGTTACGTCCCTCTGAGGACCTGGTCCCTTGCCAGTTTTGCAGCATAGACCGTTGTGGAGCCTGCTTGGAGTTGCTGATGTGTGTTTCTTTGTTATGCGGGCATTGGTGCTAGGTACTTATATTATTTCTACTGGAGTTATGATTATTTATTCATATTATTTATTCATCTACTGATGTAGCCTAGTTTTATAGACTCGTATTCTTTTCCCGAGTCTATTCGAGCTTGTGTGTTACTGGGTGGACGACTTTAGCGCATGTAGCTCATTCCTGTTGTATTATGTTCATTGTGGATTGAGGCATAGATATTTATATTTACTTGATTATTTAGATAGTGACCATTATAATACAGCTATTACGTATTCGAGTCGGACCAGTGTCTGGTCGAATGCGTAGCTGGCATGTTACATATTCCTAGTCCTACGTATTTTGGAACTGGGGCGTTAAACTAGGGATGCTCCTCAGAGAATTGGCCTGAATCTCGGTAAATCGCTTCGCCCAGTCGAAAGGCATGTTCATTTCCAATACACTCTGGACCTCCTGCCTCAGAAACATGTAGAAGCTCCGAAGGGAGATCTGGATATTTTTGTCAATCTCCTCCATCATTGCCGGAGTCAAGGGCGGCTGGTAGGAGGAAGATGCCACAAGCACAACAGGTTGCACGACAATGCCCGATGGCCTTGAAGGTGAAGCAGTAGCAAAAGAGAGGCCAGTGGGATGTCTCGCATTCCACTCCTTCATGGACAAAGGCCCGAACACCCGATAGCTGAATAAGGTCGGAGGTACGACTTAGGACAGGATTACCAGGGTGCCCCGCTGCTTCGGCACCCGCTCGCGCACCAACCCCAGACTGTGGTACAATGACCTTAGATGACGATCCCGCCACCATAATGTTGGGAACATCGGGAACAACCTCCTCGGAACGACCTGCAATCCCACAATCCGAAAAGGCCTCAACAACCAAGTGCCCTGTAATAACATCAGGAGTAGCAGCAATTGCACTAGAAGGACCCATAATAGACCCTGCTGGGTGCTCTTCGCCTCCAGAAGAGCGGTGGAGAGATCCAGACCTCCTCTGAACAAGCCCACCACCTTGTTCTTCTTCGAAACCTTCCTCGATGGCCACATCCACAGTCTTTAAGGGAGAAACAGGGCCTGCAAGACCAGAATAACCAATAATTAACTTCTCCTAGAGAATGTGAAGCTGAAGTCAAAGAATCTGATCTCTCGTGAAGTTGTAAAATAACATACCAGAGGGAGGCAGCATGGGTATGGCTTGTCCAATATTGTCATATCTTCCTTCATAGCTTCCATGTCTTCCACGGATATGTGCTCAAAAGGGGTATAAGGATGCTCCGCCAAAGCCACATCCAAGCCCCGAGCTTCCGAAGCATCAGGTACTGGATCTGAGGCACCCACATCAGACTCCGGAGGGGTTTCCTCTTCATATTTAGTGTAAGAAATCACTGAAGCGGCGGCCCATCGGGGATGGCCCTTTTCTACTGTGTATGTAATTCAAACAGACCAGAAGAAAGATATTTATAAAGAGAACCTGGAAGAATCAAACTAAGGGGGTTTAGGGATACCTCCATAGCATCAAAACTGGGTGCTGCTTTAGGAACCGTTATTACAAGGGGTCTTACCTCTCCGCTTGCGGTCCCCTTCATGGGGGGCTTAGTCTTTGTCGCTGGTCCCGTCTCTGATGTCAATACCATACTAGGAAAGGGTATTTTGGTTATTTCATAATTAATTAATTATTGTGCATGTTGTATAATTTTTTATTATGTTATTTATTTATTATTAGATGTTAGTTTATTGTTTAGACTTGTGTTAGTAGACCTAACTAGTTTAGATTAGATCCATGGACCAACATTTATTATTAGTTAGAATTGAGCCCAATTAGAAGCCCATTCATTAGGAGAAAGATTAATTTAATTAAACAATTAGACTATAATCTTTCCTCCTTAATTATTTCTTCATGAGAGGCCCCAAGGGTTATAATAGATATTACATAGTATCTTGAGGGAGGGGCTAAGGGAGGGTCAACCATATAAAAAAGAGAGGGAAATTTCTCTCTCCTCTTTTCATTTCAAATCTAGATCTAGAATTTTTTTCAACCAAATTCCTTCATTTTCACATCAATTTCCTACCAAATTTCTTTCCAATTCCTTCCCAAATCACCATTGGAGGCTAGTAGAGCAAGGATCTAGATGGAGGAAGCAAGGATCTATAAAGAGGAATAATGATCTACAAGTTGAAGGCCAATTTTACCAAATTTGGAGGTTGTATTGGGAATCCATCTCCCAATAGGTACAATTTAGTTTTTTCCCCTTTATTTAGGTTCTAAATCTAAGATTTAACCATAAGAAACTACCCCACATGCATAGGCTACCCATAGAAATTGAAATTAGGTTCATATGAGGCCTATTGAGAAAGTTATGATACTTTTTGTGTCAATTTTGGGAGAATTCCAAGATTGAAACTTGTTGTATTTGTCAATTGGTCATATAGACCAAATTGACATGTATTTGTTTGTTTGTAGCTAGTATCGTGCCCATAATTGGATACGTGTAGGCCGTATCCCAATAATTTGGTGATACGTGTTGATTTGGGAGCTTTTCCTTCGACACGGGGCTTTGTGCATGTTATATTTTGACACGGACACGTAGATGTGTGTTTGACTCTTCGTATTGTTTATAAATAATAATTTAGATTTGCTCGTATCCTTCGGGGTACGTTTGTTTGTGTGGTGAACACGTATCGCAAGTGTATCATAGATCTAGTGTGATACGGGTGCGATGCACTCCACGTGTTTGTTTTGTTGCATTTCTAGATCCAATTTTCATTGTTCATAGCTATTAGTAACATATGTATTCATATGTATATGTATATATTGTTATGTATATGTATATAGATAGTTATGTATATATGTATGGATATATGTATGTAGATGTGGATGTACTAGTGTATTAAGTATCTATATGCATATGTGTTTATATATATATATGTAGATATACATCTATATAAATAGTTATTTGAATAGTTATGTT
Source organism: Iris macrosiphon (assembly GCA_036927795.1). Classification (NCBI taxonomy): domain Eukaryota; kingdom Viridiplantae; phylum Streptophyta; class Magnoliopsida; order Asparagales; family Iridaceae; genus Iris; species Iris macrosiphon. The sequence goes on from JAYESA010000137.1 coordinate 424,949, forward strand.
ATATGTATACATGTATGTTGTATATATGTATTTATGTGTGTGATGTTATCTATATCTAGATATGTTGAGAGGAGTGTTTATATATATATATATATATATATTGGTATATATATGTACATAGGTGTTATGTGTGTAAATGGTTATATATATATATATATATATATATATATATATATATATATATATATATATATATATATAGGTGTTTGAGGTTATGTGTGTGATAAGGGGGCTCGGGTAAACAGGAAACCGAGACAGCGACAGAAAACAACGACAACAAACAGCGACAGCAACAACAAACAGCAACTGCGACAACAGCAGCAGGTGCAAGCCATGGAGTAGCAGCAACATGTATCAGGGGGGCTAGAAAGGTGTGAGTTAGCTAGTTGGGTTAGTGGTTGCTTAGTAGTGATTTCAGTGAGTTTAATTGGTCACGCCCCAGTTCCAAATGTAAGGAACTGAGCCACGTGGCAATGGCCAGCGGGTATACTTCGACGGGCATCCCAATCTAATGGACCCGATGGAGTGTACCTAAGCTGTAAAGTACAATAATAAAATCCAACACATAACACATAGACAGTGAAACTAAATCTCATCCACTGACAACAGATATATAGAGCACATAGAGGAAATCATAACTACTAATGTACAGAAGGGAAATAACACGGGAAATATATCTTAGTACAAATAAGAGAAAAGTTACACGGGAATAAACCCGCTAGTACAAATATTGAAATAAAGGAAAGCAGAAAGATAACTAGGAACGGTATCTGAAAGCTAGATAGTAATACCGTCCTAGGGTAAAGTCACTACCAGGGATCAAACGAAGTCCTCGGGAAGGATCTCGTCCTCTACAACAGGTCCTGCTCCTGGATATGCACTCGGTCTGTACTCCTCCGGGTAGTCCTCCTCACCTAAGCCTGGAAGGGAACTAGGTCCTCAGAGGAACGTAACAAGGTACAAAAATACAGCATGCCATAGTATAACAGAATGAAACAAGCGCAACACCGGTGTAATCTAGCAAAACCACCTAAGTGAGACACAATTTTGAAGACAATGTTCGACGTGTGGGCTGTCCAAAATAAAATTGTAGCCCCGGACACGGAGACAGACGGGACATACCGTAGCTCCGAGCAAAGAGTCACATGGGTGATACTACTACTCCGGATACAGGAACACTACATAAATAGGACATATACATATATATAGCGCGTGCAGAGGAGCCCAAACGTCTAGTAACTGTCTTCTCCTCCCAAAGCGGTCAACGATTGTTCGCTAAACCTGAACCTCTATCTAACAGTCTCGTCATACTGAAGTAACTATCAATAATCACGACCCTAAAGTCGTCTCAGTTTTTGGTCATGCTGACAGTATCAGGATATAGGAAATCTGGCACGATGACGGTGTCTGAATATGTCCTAGGGTTATGACGTAACCAAGTGTGTACATCAAGGTGTTACGAACATCTATCAATCGTTACCAGACATTACCGACGAACGTCTACACCCGGCTATGACCCGGACGCGAAGTAACGATTCTGATCCAAAGCGCGCACAATACATATAATAAATAAATAAAAATCTGGTAACTGAAATACACGGTGGCAAGGTATACTTGTTTGGATACGGATGCTGAAGATGGGCCTCCGGTACAACGTCCAAGTCCACGGATCCCGTAGTACCTAGAGACAAGATACAAGCGCAATCAATAAACTATCACGATGCTATTCTAAAATAAGAGGTGACACACGTCTAGCATAGGCTTCAGTTTTAATTACACAGCTCACATGGACACTAAGCTAGAGGGTTGACCAAGGTTGACTAAAGGTATGTTACATCTAATACGATCAATCACTCGTATAACATCATCATCAAACCAAATCCTCAATCCTACTATTTATCACGGTATTTTCAGTATTTCAAACTATGATCATCCTCAGATTCCACCCTGGTATTCACAAACGTTATCATGCACGTTTTCATATATCATCCTTAAATAAATAATTATTATTTATTAAACCCTCAATTATAAAACCGTTATTTTATTATTCGAACACCCTTTCACATATACATAGCTACTCCTCTATCAATTCGTTATTAGTTATCAAGTCCTCAACTAATGAACAACTTACGATATCACAACACATACTCCTCAATCAAGTTGGCAATAGTTATCAATCCTCAACAAAAGTCCAACTTACGATATCAAAACACATTTTAAATATACTATCCTCAAATAAAATATTTATTAATTATCCAACTTTCCGTTATATAACCATCATTACCATTTCACAATAATAGCTACTCCTCAATTAAATTCATTATTAATTATTAGCTATCAATAAATGACCAATGTTTTGGTATCACAACACCATTTCAAAATAAATAAACCTGCTCCTCAATACCCATCACAATGCATGAAAGAAACATAAAACCCTAAAGTCTCATACGTATTACTCATGACCCTAACCCTAACTAGGTTCTATTTATCAATAAGCAACACTACATTAAAACAAGGAGATAGGTGAGGAGTTACCCCGGTGGCGGTGTGTAGTGGCAGCGTCGATGCTACGGTTGGCCGGAGAAGGTGGTGTAGCCGCGGTGGTCGGCCGGAGCTCATGGAGAAGGTAGGAGGGGGCTCCGGTGCAGTGGGGTGATAGAGGGGGGTTCATGGAGGTGACGATGGTGGTTCTGTCGATACAAGTAAAGGTGGTGGTGGATCGTGGTGGTGCTGAAGGTGGTGGCCGGGGTAGCAGTTGGCCGAGGGGGCTCTGGTGCAGTGGGGAGTCGGCTGCTAGGTGGATGGCCGGGGAGACGTCGCTGCTCGGCTGGATGGTGCTGGTGGTGATGATGATGATGATGAAGATGACGTGGGGTCGACGTTTGGAGACCGGTGCAGGCGGTGGTAGCAGCGGTGGATGGTCGACGAGTAAAGGTGACGGTGGTGGTTCTGTCGGTGAAGGTGGTGGTAGCGGGATTGACCGGATTAAGCGGGGGTTAAGAGAAGCAATGTGGAGGTGGAGGGTGGCAGTTGGCAATGGTTTATGGGTAGTGCAGCGGGTGTTGGCAGGAGAAGGTCGAGGCTCGGCCGGAGAAGATTGGTGTCGGCAGAGGATGCTGCGGTAATGGCAGCGAGCTGCTGGAGAAGGTGATAGCCGACCGGAGTAGTTGGGGTCCCCCGAATCGTGATGCCGTACGGACCTGGGGTTGCGCCCTCACAAGGCTAAAGTATTTTGCATAACGAGCACATATTCAGAGTACGCAGATAAATTGAAACACAGATTTAAAACATGGAAAAGTTCTCTTTATTGATAATGAACATCTATACAAACTCTTGAACGAGTCAGCTAATATGCCGTACGGGCTTACAAAAGTGTTAACTCAAAATGAGATAACAGTCCTGTATATTACATCCCTTTATTAAACTTCAAAATGTATAGACCTCCAGGCTGGAGGACAGCTTTGCCACGGAGCTACATTTGTGTATGAAGAGTTGCAGGCTCCTGCTTTAAAATGCTTCAAGGACGACGTGATCAAGATGCGCCAACAGCTGGACTGGAATGGGAAGACGACTTCGGCTCCTCGTTCGGTTCGCCTTGGTGCGGAGAACCTATTTCAACGAGGGTCAGTATGTCGAAATATACTAGTGAAGGCGAGCTAACCGAACTATACCAATCAACACGTTGTTTTAATAAAGCATACATATTTTATGGGTTTCTATCTTGCCTTAGTTTATTTATAAGTAAGCAGCATATAGAATTTACTGAAATGAACTTACCATCGTTCGGTGGATTTTACCTGCCCGTTTGAACTACATGCACAATACTTACCATGCCTTCCCTGCTACGAAGACACAGTTAGTTTGCAACAGGTTTAAATATACACGAGGATCATTGGCTTGATTGTCATAATGGACTAGTCAAGGACAAGGATAGCATGCAACGAGAACACATGATGGCCACACGATAAACACACAATGCGTTGCAAGCTATCCAGTCCGTACACGATTTGACTACACACAAAGTTTCGCCCGGATCGGATCGGTGCCAGTACCCCAGCGACCGTCCGCAGAACTTATACCCTTGTGCACAAGTTGTCCATGATCGAACACACGATATTTAGTTAATTTATTACTTCATGCAGTTGAGGCAACACGAGTAATGCATGATTCATTTTGTATAGCCTCCATGAACAATTATGCGCATACAAGATATGAATCATAGATAGCACAATTTATAGTAGAAGATACATTCTAACTAAAATTGATGCATATGATGAATATCTCGAACGAACAAGCATGCAAGTAAGTAACCGTTCACAAGTTTGGATGACAAGAAGTATTATCCAAGTCTATTCTCTTTTTATCTTGGTATCTTTTATTATTACTTGGTATCGTCTGATCGGGGCAACAAGAATGCAAGAGTTTTTGGTGTGAAGACTTGGAAGCAGGGCTAGCTAATCGGGATGGTAGCCACTCACTTAGTAGTTGGAAGGGAGAAGGAAAGAGGTGCTTCACGACTCCGCTCGTAAACCGTCTACTGCTCGTTCACCTGCATTGCATGAACAGCTCGATCAATACTTCTTTCTCTCTTTCCAATCTCGGAATTGAAGTGCAATTAAATAAACAAAAATAATGAAATCATCAAAACCGTTCAAGAAAATCCAAGCAAATCCAAAACCAACTCAAAGCACGAAAGCAACAAGCGACATCAAAATCCGAGGCAATAAAAGATAACAGCGGAGAGGTCCCTCCTGACTCTGCCGCTGAGTCGATCCCGGGGGCACGGTCCACTAAATATGGGAATCAATTCCGAAGAAACAAATCCATAACGAGGACGAGTTTTTGTTTCAATCTATCCCGATCGAACGATACCATCTTGTATTTCTTAGCCGTGCTCCCCGCACCGGGGGAACGGGGCGCTACATCCTACCCAACCAATTGGAAGTTTCGTCCCGAAACTTAGGAATAGAGCCTACCGTTAGGGATTATTTCGTTGCGGGCGATGATCAGGAAGGTTCGGACAAGAACTAATGGCATGGCCTGGATTGCCACAAGCCAGGCATAATCTAAGTCTCTTACGACATTGATTGAAGGCGTGCCCACGTTTGTTGCAATACTGACATACTTGGTTGGGATCTGCCCTCCGCTGACCACCGTTGTTTCGGCGCTTTGTAGCGATGTTTCCTCTCTCGTCGCTATGGCGTTTGTGATTGTAGGTATGCACAGCGCCGATAAAAATATGAGGATACTGCGGTTCAAGAGATAGGGCATGATTCATGACTTCCCGCATTGTCCGATACTGATGAACGACTACGTGCGCATGGATGGCAGGGCGTAGACCACCTTCAAACCTTCTATCTCGACTCACTGCATCAGGTAAATAGGCCCTAGCGAATTTGGAGAGTCGGTTGAATTCGGCAGAGTACTGCTTAACTGTCATGCTGCCTTGCCTCAGTTGTACGAACTTGTTCTCCATTTGATATTGTACTGGAGGGGGTATAAACTCCTCTTCAAATGCGGCACGAAAAGTCGTCCACGAGATCGCCTCCTCTCTGTGATCAAATTGAAAAGATTATCGATGCACGTTCCACCAATCGTGCGCGTTGAGGCAGAGCTGTAGTTGCACGCAGACGACACTCTTCTCTTCGGGGACCACTAGCAGAGCGAAGTGGTCTTCAAGTTCGGCCAACCAATCTAGGGCCATGATTGGTTCCTCAGTCCCGTTGAATGGAGTGTTGCAGACTTTCTTGAAGTGGCCAAAGTCGAAGGCAGTCACTTCCCTCGGACTTGGAATTTGTGGTGTCTCGACTTCAAGCATGGGCTCTTCCACCGGAGACGTTGCTGTTGCAGCGGAATGGTTGGAAGCCAAATTCTGAACGATCTGTTGCAGGGCATCTACCTGCTTCTGTTGGACTTAGAATCGGGCCTCTAGATTGCTTTCGAACTTGGCTTGGCGAGCATCATCTCTTTGTCGTTGCGATTCTAACATTTGCATTATCCGCTCAAGCGGATCGACTTGAGATATGCCCCGTTGGCTCCGAGAACTACCCGAAGTGCCCGAACTACTTTCTTGGCCTTACGTTTCGTCCGGTGCTAGTGCTGCAGATTACGCTGGTGCCATTCCTTCAAAAGAAGGTAAATTATATTAGAATCATAATATATTATGGACTTATTGCATGAACGTATCTCATTTTGGTCTAGCGAGTTCAAGAGTTCGCACAGGAATTTGATCATTAAAGAAACTTTTCCAGTACGAGAGTCTAAGGAACTTGAATCTGTGCTCTGATACGATTATGGCACGACCCGATTCGTTGGGGCATCCCCCGAATCGTGATGCCGTGCGGGCCTGGGGTTGCGCCTGCACAAGGCTAAAGTATTTTGCATAACGAGCATATATTCAGAGTACGCAGATAAATTGAAACACATATTTGAAATATGGAAAAGTTCTCTTTATTGATAATGAACATCTTTTACAAACTCTTGAACGAGTCAGCTAATATGCCGCACGGGCTTATAAAAGTGTTGACTCAAAATGAGATAGCAGTCCTGTACATTACATCCCTTTACTAAACTTCAAAATGTATAGACCTCCAGGCTGGAGGACAGCTTTGCCACGGAGCTGTATTTGTGTATGAAGAGTTGCAGGCTCCTACTTCAAAATGCTTCAAGGACGGCACGATCAAGATGCGCCAACAGCTGGACTGGATCGGGAAGACGACTTTGGCTCCTCGCTCGGTTCGCCTTGGTGCGGAGAACCTGTTTCAACGAGGGTCAGTATGTCAAAACATACTGGTGAAGGCGAGCTAACCAAACTATACCAATCAACACATTATTTTAATGAAGCATACATATTTTGTGGGTTTCTATCTTGCCTTAGTTCATTTACAAGTAAGCAGCATATAGAATTTACTGAAATAAACTTGCCACCGTTCGGTGGATTTTACCTGCCCATCTGAACTACCTGCACAATACTTACCATGCCTTCCCTGCCACGAAGACACAAGTTAGTTTGCAACAAGTTTAAATATACACGAGGATCATTGGCTTGATTGCCATAATGGACTAGTCAAGGACAGGATAGCATGCAACGAGAACACATGATGGCCACACGATAAACACACGATGTGTTACAAGCTATCCAGTCCGCACACGATTTGACTACATACGAAGTTTTGCCCGGATCGGATCGGTGTCAGTGCCCCAGCGACCGTCCGCAGAACTTATACCCTTGTGCACAAGTTGTCCATGATCGAACACACGATGTTTAGTTAATTTATTACTTCACGCAGTTGAGGCAACACGAGTAATGCATGATTCATTTTGTATAGCCTCCATAAACAATTATGCGCATACAAGATATGATTCATAGATAGCACAATTTATAGCAGAAGATACATTCTAACTAAAATTGATGCATATGATGAATATCTCGAACGAACAAGCATGCAAGTAAGTAACCGTTCACAAGTTTGGATGACAAGAAGTATTATCCAAGTCTATTCTCTTTTTATCTTGGTATCTTTTATTATTACTTGGTATCGTCTGATCGGGGCAACAAGAATGCAAGAGTTTTTGGTGTGAAGACTTGGAAGCAGGGCTAGCTAATCGGGATAGTAGCCACTCACTTAGTAGTTGGAAGGGAGAAGGAAAGAGGCACTTCACGACTTCGCTCGTAAGCCGCCTACTGCTTGTTCACCTGCATTGCACGAACAGCTCGATCAATACTTCTTCCTCTCTTTCCAATTTCAGAATTGAAGTGCAATTCAATGAACGAAAACAATGAAATCATCAAAACCATTCAAGAAAACCCAAGCAAATCCAAAACCAACTCAAAGCACGAAAGCAACAAGCGATATTGAAATCCGAGGCAATAAAAGATAACAGCGGAGAGGTCCCTCCTGACACTGCCGCTAAGTCGATCACGGGGGCACGGTCCACTGAATATGGGAATCGATTCCGAAGAAACAAATCCATAACGAGGATGAGTTCTTGTTTCAATCTATCCCGATCGAACGATACCATCTTGTATTTCTTAGCCGCGCTCCCCGCACCGGGGGAACGGGGCGCTACACTATGTTCATTGTATCTAATATAGATATCTTTGATTTTTTGACACGATGGTTACACGGATTGGTATATCCAGATCTCGTCATGAGATATTATTCCTAGGTATATATGGTGTATCTTATGCAAGTCTTGTTTTATTGTTTCTTGTACATGTACAGACAATAATTCTCGGGGAGACTTGCTACCTTCCTAGAGAATACCGTGCCATAACGTACCATGGTTGGATCCACTATACCAGTCAGGGTAGAGAGTATTTTAGTATAAATATATGATCATACCCTCCTTGTGCATGTCTTGTTCCTTGTGAGTATTGGTCGTATACCGCACGTATGACTAGCCAGGCCCTTATCCTTGTGCAAGCTCCCAAGCCGACCACATGTTAAAGCTAGTACTCACTCACTTAGTCATTAGTATTCTTGTTCATTGCCATATTATTTATTCTTGTATTTATTTTAGAATTTCTTTATTATATATATTTTGTATCTATTGTTGCATCTTGTATATTCACATCTATTTATTGTTACATAGTTTATATCATTGATTAGAACTGGTGTTAGAGATGTACTATGCTCCTTTCCTGACTAGATTTTTTTTTCCAGATGACACTGAGGAGTGGTACCCTACTCATTACGGTCCTCAAGATATTGTGGGCTTAGAGCCAGAGACCCTGGCTCAGGAGGGACTCATCCCGACTGAGACAGACGACCCGGGACTCATATCTTAGATGTTTAGCTTCTTTTGTACTGGATTTGTCTCCAGCTTACTTTTAGTATTTCTCTGACTCATTGATGTTATTATTTTGACTCATGAGTTGTATCATGACTATTCTATTCTTTTATCATATTCGTGCTATTCTCTATCGTAGATTTGTGATTGAGTATATTGATATTGTTGGTGGCATATTATAGATATATAGTTTATCCAAACAGCGTTCTACCGTCGATACTGTAGCGTAGGCTGGGCATTGTTCCCGACTTGCATTCCTACCCCGGGTGCGGGTCGTGACATATTTTTAGTGGTGGCCTATGCATGTCTTCGAGGTCATAATTAATGCGATTCGTAGTGGTGCTCTGAATTGAGTACTATTACGAGCCTGTTTCAGGATATAGGATATAGGCTATAGGCTGAGAATACTCAATCACATCTAGAAAAAATCTTTTGATTCATTCAACTGTGTTCCTTAATATTGATATTTGATCTTAATTGTCATTTCTTGAGTGTCTTATATCATGTGCCATATTGATTCTTTCTTTCGCTTTGTCCCAGGATGCCGCCTAAGACTAGATCACAGCAGGGAAGAGCAGCTTCTGAGAGGTCTGCGATATCCCGAGGGCCTACACTAGTCACTTCTCTGATGATTAGAGTGTCAGCTGCTTTCGGAGGTCTACCTCCTACTCAGAGGACTGTGCCGGCTGTATCTGAGGGACTTCCACCTCCACCTTCCGTGCTGACATATGCGATACAGATGTTCATACTATTTTGCGAGATGTTGGAGGCATAGAGGGCTCAGTCTGAGGCACACCAGAGGCAGACCGACGTCTGGCGATGGGGCATTGAGAGTGCTCATCATCTTGCTCGTGCCATAGTAGAGAGAGGAGTTTTGGTCCAGCAGTAGGTTGCTCCTCAGGTTGCTCAGCTTTGGCCAGGCAACATTCAGGACTTTAAGAAGGTGGAGCCTAGGGTCTTCAAGGGGACGGAGGGCATTGTCTACGTTGATGATTGGCTCAAGGATATTAAGCGTCTCATAAGGGTGTCCCATCTTTTCGAGGATCTGAAGGTTTAGGCCGTAGGACTTCAGCTATTCGACATCACCCACACTTGGTTCAAAAATGAGCCAATTCTTGTTGACGCAGGACAGTCTTGGGAGGTATTCAAGGACCTCTTCAAGAAGAAATTCTTTGCTCGGACAGACAGGTTAGACTTGCGGAGGCAATTTCAGAGCCTCATTCAGGGGAGCATATCTGTGGAGGAATACGCCGCAGAGTTCGGTAGGCTGAGCCGATTTGTGGAGTATTTGGTGAGAGAGCCGGAGGTTTGAGCTATTCATTTTTACGAGGGTCTAAACTGGGAAGTGAAGATCCTCATTCCGTCTTTTTATGAGACCTACTTGGAGATACTTGCGGAGGAACGCAATATTGAGCGGGAGTTGGGTTTGAAGCCCAAGAGAGATCGTAATTATTTTCTAGGGGCAAACAGTAGTACAGTATCTGCCAAGCGTCCTTATTTCCAGTCCAGGCCTTTTCAGCAGCCGCATCACCACCAGACTCTAGCTAGGGCACGGTTTCACCAGGTACCATAGCAGCAGAGACAGTTACAGCAAGCTTCCTGCCACTTCTGCAAAAAGCTCGGCCATATCTGGGAAGTTTACAGGAAAAGGTTAGGAGTTTGTTTATATTGTGGTACCGAAGGGCATCAGCTGAGAGAGTATCCTTCCAACCCTCGTCGTGCAGTTCAGGAAGCAACTCCAGCTTCGAGGACACAGGTGAGACCACCTGCAGTACAGCCGAGGGGACTGCCGCTTTTGACCCAGCAGCAGCGTTATGTCCAGCACCAACATCAGGGAGGTGCACGTCAGGGACAAGCATTCACTATGACAATCGAGGAGGACGAGCCCACCGAAGATGTCATCGCAGGTTCTGTTCTTCTTGATTCTATTTCAGCTTTAGCTTTATTTGATAGTGGTGCTTCCCATTATTTTGTATATGTTCCTTTTGCTCTGAAGCATGGTTTTGTAGTTGAGTCTTTGATTAGGACTTACAAGATCATGACCGGGGGAGTCATTATCCTGGTTAATAATATTTGTAAGGATCAGAGAGTTACTCTGGGAGACCAGGAGCTGAGTGTGTGTCTACTTATAATGCCACTTTTGAGCTACGACATTGTACTCGGGATGGATTGGTTGAGTAGGCACCGTGCTAGTATAGACTATAGAGGAGGTAGAGTTTTGTTTGGTCCGCCAGGAGAGCCAGAGTTTGAGTTTGCTAGAGGAGCTGTAGAACAGGAAGAAGGCATTATCTGTGGAGCTATGATGGAAGACAAGGAGTTGTCACATCAGTTGATAGCAGAGTTCTTGGATGTGTTTCCAGAGGAATCTAGGATTGCCGCCAGATCGAGATATTAAATTCTCTATAGACTTGGTGCCAGGTGCAGAACCAATTTCACAACATGTCTATAGAGTAAACAACAGCGAGCTGGTCGAGCTGAAGAATCAGGTGGACGAATTACAAGATAAGGGGTTTATCAGATCGAGTTCTTCACCGTGGGGAGCACCGGTATTATTTGTACCAAAGAAGGATGGATCGGTGCACATGTGCATTGATTACAAGGCATTGAATAATCTCACTATTAAGAATAAATACCCTTTGCCACGGATTGATGACTAGTTCGATCAGTTGAGTGGTGCCAAGATATTTTCTAAGATAGATTTAAGATTAAGCTACCATCAGGTGAAAGTGAAGTTAGAGGACATACCGAAGACTACTTTTAGGACTCAGTATAGTCAGTATGAGTTTATGGTGATGTCGTTTGGGTTGACTAATGCCCCGAAAATATTTATAAATTTGATGAACAAGGTATTCCATCAGTACCTTGACAAGTTTGTGGTGGTGTTCATCGATGACATACTCATATACTCGAAGACACCGGAAGAGCACGGGGAGCATTTGCGGATTGTGTTGGATCTGTTGAGGAAGGAGAAGCTGTATGGGAAGCTGTCCAAGTGTGAGTTCTTCCTGGACAAGGTGGAGTTCTTGTGACATGTTGTGACTGGTGATGGAATTTCAGTGGATCCGAAGAAGATCGCAGCAGTAGAGTCTTAGAAGACCCCGAGTTCAGTAGCAGAGATTAAGAGTTTCTTGGGATTGGCAGGCTACTACAGAAAGTTTGTGCAAGTTTTTTTGAGGATTACAGAGCCGATGACCAGACTCACCAGGAAGGATGTAGAATTTGTTTGGATAGAGGATTGCCATGTTACTTTTGAGAAATTAAAAAAAAGGTTGATGTCTGCTCCTATTTTGACGTTGCCATCAGGGTCATGAGGTTTTACTATTTATTGTGATGCATCGGGGAAAGGTTTGGGTTGTGTTCTTTAGCAGAATGGGGAAGTGATTGCCTATGCATACAAGCAATTGCGTCCTCATGAGAAGAACTATCCTACCAATGATTTGGAGTTGGTAGCATTCATCTTTGCCCTGAAGTTGTGAAAATACTATTTGTACGGAGAGCGTGTGGAAATCTTCACAGACCACAAGAGCTTGAAGTATATTTTCACGAAGAAGGAGTTGAACATGAGGCAGCGTCGGTGGTTGGAACTGATAAATAATTTTGACATATCTTTGCAGTATCATCCTGGGAAAGCCAATGTAGTTATCGATGCCTTGAGCAGGTATCCGGTAGCTATGTTCTTGACGCATTATCGATTTTTGTTGGAGGACTTGGAGAGCTTGGACATTAAGGTGATAGTTCCTGGTTTTGCTATACATATGTGGGAATTATAGATACACTCAGAGTTGTTTGATAATAAACGAAAGAAATAAAATAAGGTTTATACGAAACCCGCTCTTTGGTTTACAAACAAGAAGTACAATTAATCCTATACAAGGATGTCAAGTATAATTTTTAATCTGGGTAAATATTGCTATAGGAGTCTGATCTGCAGTCGATCACTTTGTCCCTTGGACCACACGATGATGAAGGAGTGCCGTAGAAGACAGGAAAAAAAAAAAGCTTCGAAGGTTGCAGAGGAGAGTGGATGCTCGATGCCAAAGTCGTCGATCGCTACTCTTTGCATGAGCTCTGGATTCTTCTCTCTCAAAGACTTTTTGACTCTCGACCTTAATTTCTTCCACCCTTTTTCAACCATTTTTGACCTTGGACCTCTGTCAATAGAGGTCTCTATTTATAGGGTTTTAGTGACAGTGACCATTAGTCGGCGTAGAAGCCGGGTAGTGGAGGGTATGGCACATTTTTACGCGACGGTACAATAACCGTTACCCACGTATAAATGATCTTTTGAATGAGCATGTGACGTGTGTCCCATTAAGAGATAATGCGTATAACTGCTGCGAAGATCACGGCATAAAAGCCACGTAGGTAGTATCCCATGTGGAGAAAAGGTTGGCATAGAAGCCAATAACTGTCACCATGGCGTATAAGCCAAATAGTTATCAAACTGGCGTAGAGACCAGGTAGGCGTAGGAGTCGAGCAGGCATAGAAGCCGAGTAGGCATAGAAGCCTGGCAGGCGTAGAAGCCTGATGCTGCATAGACAGGTAGCTAGTGTAGAAGATAGCTGATCCTCCTTCCTTGACTGAGGCCTTGAGTGAATTCTGGACCAAATAGCCCTAATACGCACCAATGCAAATATAGTCTGAGTTGGCGTATTTCAAGGAGATGGCGTACGGCGTGCTCCTCATAGCTAAAAATAGCCTGGTGGCATATTCCAAGGAGATAGCGTACAGCGTGCTCCCATAGCTGAAAATAGCCTGATGGCGTAATGCGCGAAAGTGATGATGTGGACGTATTAGCCGAAATTATGGCTTTTGGAGATATAATCAAATCTCTTGCATTAAATGCAGAGATCTGCCCCCATCCTGCGTATTAAATATATAGGCGTGCCTCGAAGACCTGTGACCATGCCGAGCATTAAATATAGAGACATGTCTCGAAGATCTGCCACCATTCTGTGCATTAAATGCAGAGGTGTGCCTCGAAGATCTGCCACCATTCTGCACATTAAATACAGAGACGTGCCTCGAGCTCTGTACGAAGTGCAGCTTTTAACGTGGCAGTTTGTTTGTCTTCTGCGGAGCGTAAAAAGCTCATATCTGTATGTGTAAAACTAGGCAGCGTATTCCCTTGTATGCATAAAAGCAGTTTACGCCAAAAAAATATTACTAAACGACAGTTTGGGTCATTATGCCGCGCCATCATTACAACCGTCGTCTGGATAGTCGTGCAGTACTCTTTGTCATGATTCAGACGTCAGGTTCACTGTATGATACTGGTTCATTTGAGGAATACGAAGCGTTCCTCGTACACTTCAATGCTGCATTAAAAGCGAATGAGTTTTACGCCATAAAGGCGATGTAGCACCCTTTTTACGCTGAAGCAGCCTGGACATAATGCATTACGCGGATAGTCCTTGAGCTTATATTTTACGCTGTACTTAGCGAAAAAGCTCTGTTGTACGTCGATGGCTCTGAAGCCATATTTTATGCTGCCCAGCACTAGAATGCTGCGTATAACTCTTCAGCATATTTTTCATGCTTCTACAAGACCCCTATCAAAGTTTTCGAATTCCTCGTAATTTGAAACACTTTGAATGAAGCATGAAACGGTCAAGTCTGACTCGTTCTTCAAGGCTGACTTCTTGGCAGATTATTGGGGATTTGTTAGGATTCGGTGTGTTCTCTTTTGCCTATATAAAGGCTTAGGAGTTAACCTGTTCTTCCTATATTTCCTTTACCACACAGAGATGATTGTCGGAGTTCGTCGGGTCGACTTGAAGAAGAAGACCATGTTCTTCCAACATGTAAGGAGCCAAAAAAGAAGGCGTCTTCGAGCAAATGTCCTCTGCAACGATTGATCATGGAAGGATATCATAGCTTCCTTTGCTCGGGATAATCAGCAACTTCATATGGCGGTTCGCCCAAGAGAGAGGAAGGGTCACATTCGACCACACAACTTACAAGCTATATTTTCTCCTGTCGTTCGTGGACAAGAGCAGACAAACTAGCTCTATCCTCGAGTATTGAGTTGGGTCTAAAACCTTAACTCAATCTGTCATGGCGTATGGAGGATGGGCTCTGAATAATTCAGGCAGGCCCAGTTTTGTATCCTCCCGCCATTAATTATTTTCTTTGTTAATCGGTCGCGGAAACCGACTAACTGCTAAAGAAGATGGACGAAGATCTCCACCAATACGAGAACCTGGCAGAACAGATTCTGGGGATGATCTTTCGATGAAGATGAGGAAATCCTTTGTAGACGGGATTTCTCTCATATGTAATCATAAAAATGAAGAAAAACCCTTTGTAGACTGGATTTCCCTCATATGTAATCATGATTTAATAAAATCGTCTTCTTCTGCGCATATGATTATTTTGCCATATATTTTGTTGTGATGAAGTCTGAATATGTGTAGCTTCGACACGTCTGGATAACTTTATGCCGACTCTGATAGAAAGAGTACTAGGTCTCATCCTGTATTTTACGCATAACTAAAGATGCGCAGAAAACTGCTTTAGCATTTAAGTCGAATATTCAAATTGTCCTGCTGTTAGGAATGAGGAACTGCGTAGAATTCTGAACTGTCACTTCTGATGAGAAGAATTTTTTGTTCAGACCATCATCTTCAAGAATGATTTCTCGAAAATCCCTTGAAATAGGGCAAGAAACGGCTGTCAAAACTGAGTCACCATCTTGAACTATAGATGAAATGTTCAGACTGGATTCTGAATGAACTTCCAATCGACCCAAGAAGAAGAGTAATTTTCAAAGATAAACTCTGTATGCTTTGGGTACTTGGGATATTTTGAGGCCAAGAAGGAGTATCTTCTGCGTGAACCCTTGCAATTGATCGCCTTGATATTTGTTCATATACATACGCATACTCTGGCCTGCATATTTTTAGATGTGCAAAAAGTTATAGATCTGTAAATGTGGATGAGCGGAAAATCATAAGTTTGTAGCCTCTCAAGCGTAAAAGCTGCTGAGCATAAAAGCATCCAGGCATAGAAACTGTAGATTTGTAGCCTCTGAAAAGAAAATCTTCCGAGCGTGAAGTTGTGGATTTGTTGCCTCCGAGCGTAAAAGCCACCGAGCGTAAAATCATAGATTTGTAGCTTCTGAGCGTGAAGTCATAGGTTTATAGCCTCTCGAGCGTAAAAGCTACCGAGCATAAAAGCATCCGGACGTAAAACCAAAGACTTATAGCCTGTGAACGTAAAACCATAGATTTATAGCTGCCAAGCGTAAAAAGCTCCTTGGCGTAAAACCACGAATCTGCTTTGCACGAAAACTTTTCGAATTCGCTGACTGTCCGCCTTCTTTGAGTAATAGGCTGACGTAGTCCCCAATCATAACCGAATATTAAATATCGGGTTTGGTTAGGGATTTGAGGAGTTCATCTGAACTCTATATATATCCCAAGACTTTCAGAGAGAAGACTCTTCACCTGTCTTTTGCAAAAGAAAGCTTTCGTCTTTTCGAGTTCTCTCATTCGTTTCCTCTGAGCAACCTGAGTCTCCAGCAATGGCACCAAAACCAATCTCCTCCTCTAAGGGAAAGAAGGCTGACTCTTTTTCTCGCTCTTCTGCCCAAGCAAGAGCGACCTCCGTCGGGCAAGGCGGACTTCATTCTGAATGAAGTGTCCCACCGACGAGTTGTGCATCGGGCGTTACAGGTAAAGCTTTAGGGACGATAAGAACGAGAAAAACCCTTCGCACACGTTGTACGTGATCACGCTAGGTCGTCTTCTGTGCTGATAGCCTCTTCGAGGAAGATGATGCACAGAGATGTTTCATCTTTTATGCCCATATTTCTAATGTGTCAGCGTAAAAATCATATATTTTCGCAATCTGGCGTAAAAGCTTTGACTGTCGAAACTTGGCGTATACTATAAACTTCGAGTGTTACACTTCTGGATGAGAATTCATGCATAATAACTCTAACTTTGGCAGTCTGGCATAAAACACAGACTGTCGAGTTTTTTGTGTATACTGTCAGTCTTGAATTTTACGCCTTGGAAGAAGATTCCAGCGTAAAAGATCAAGTTTTTACAGTCTTGGCGTAAAGCACATACTGTTGCCTTTTAGCATATGCTGCAAGATTGTGAGGTCTAGTATAGAAACTGACATATTTTTCTTGTACTTTGTAGTCAACTTGCATATGTCTCCACTAGCTGAGGTGATGGATTCAGCTGCCGGGATGCTGCACTCCAACTACCTCGAGGATTTGTCCCACGTGATATTTCCTATCTCCGGACCTCAATATCCTGAAGGAAGGGCAAATCTGATATCGTCCCAAGGGGAACGAATGCTATTGAGCATGATCAACGGGGAGCCCCTGACGCATATAGACGGGGCACAATATATAAAGTCGGCTTTTCTCTTCGGGGACATGATTGACAAACAGTCCCAGACGAAGCCGAAGAAAGAACTCTGGGTTTTCCCTGTCGGGGGCTTGGTCATGTACCTGCCCAAGATGCTGAGAGACTACCCTATCTCGGCATTCTTCCATGCCACACATCCTAGGAGGATGTCGTGGACGCTGACTCCCAATCTTCACGGCCAGCCGGGGAAGATATTCTACCAGAAAGGATCTGACCAAGGGTCATTTGTCAGCCGTCCTTCCGGCTCTGTGATGCCGTTCAGGGGATTGTATCCGGGCAGTGTCCCGAGTGAAGACACTTCACTGCTCCAACCGGTCCAATTATCGACCTCTGCAATGACTTTATGGGGCATGGAGTAGTGTACCCCAAGGTTAATCATCGGACAAGTGGGTGGGTTACCCCTACAAATCTTCGATGGGCTCATTTGGCTGACTGGGCCCTGAAGCATTTTCAAACCGAGCTGGAGAGTATTGGTCTGTACGCAGCCGTGAGCGCTACCAGTGTTGGGTTACCTCTCAACCCTAGCCTATTTCTGGCTCTGATGGAGCGATATATCTCGCTCACCGGGACTTTTGCCACTCCTCTGGGGGAGTTGGGATTGGCCCTTCAGGAAATGGCAGAGATTTTAAGACTGCCAATGGGGGATACTCCTTATGAAGAGTATGTTCCCACAAACCGGGAGCTAGGGGATTCAGACCCTCGGGTAGTGGCAGTGTACTAGAAGCTGATGTGCCACTACCTTGCTTACACCGCCTTTTATAATGAGCCCTCTGATTTGGCTCATACCAATAAATGGGCGTCCTACCTCTTTTCCACCGGGCCAGGGCTGCTAAGCCAGAGAAGGTCTTGGATAGCAAGGATCAGCCTCTGAGCTGTCTGAGCATGCTTAGTGCTCAGGTAGTCGATGATCTTATGGAAGACGCTGGGGCTCCAGATCAGATCCTCGACGAAGGGATAGGGAAATATTCTGCAGGCACTAAGGCCTACAGTTATCTAAGGCATTGCCGCAGGCCTCTGTCCAAGGAAGCTCAACTGGCTAGCTTCCTCTCTATATGGCTGCGCCGATTGGTAGTACCAGATATTGCATCTGCGGATCGCATTCACCGCAATACCTTATGGCCTGCAGTGCGTCTGGTATTCGGGACAAGACTGGGTTTGCTCCCTGCCATGGTATGCCACATACAAGCTGGCCTGAGGGCCATTACTAATTGGCTGTTTGCCGATGAAAGTCGGCGTAATAGCTTTCCTAGGGTAGAATTATCGTACATGTATTTGATGGGATGGTTAATTCTTCATAACCCCAGGGTGATGTCTCCCAGCTCTGGCAGTAGATCGGGGAGTAATTTCTTGCTGAATTACAAGAATTCCTCCTGGAACGTGACCACAGTTTTAGACTGTCGGCGGGCACTAAATTTCAGTCACAGTTGGAAGCTCTTCTGCACTGTCCCCTCTGTACATCTTAATCAACAGGGGCGCAGACTTCAGGACCTAGGTGACGGGAAGACCGTTCTTTCTCCTGAAGCTTTTAATTGGTTGGTCTGCATTAGACCTTCCCATTTACTGTACAGAAGTAAAGACCAATGCTTCTTGGAACCCTACCTGCCTAGTCGGTTCGCCAGGCAGTTTGGATATGACCAACTACATGTGGGCAATACCGTCACCAACTTCAAGTCCCGGGGTGGACTTATTGACGGAGCGAGAGGATGGCGATACTTCATCATGGGTTACACTGAAGCGGTCTTTACTGTGCCCGTGACTTCACTCTCCATGGAGTTGCGCATTCTTCACTCGTATGCGCAATTTTATGTGGCAACCAATACCTTCCATCGCGATTTTGATATACGTAGAAGTTTTAGGATGCCCTCCTCCAAGTCCGCGGAAAGAGACGATGTCCCATCAGTCTTCTCTGACGAGGGTGAAGATTCCGTCAATCCAGATGAGCCTTTGTTGGCAGTACCGAGGGGTAAAATACCTCCGCCTGCAGGGCCTCTGGTCATCTCTGGTAAGCGAAGGGCTCCTGTTCTGAAGGAGACTTCCCCTCGCAAGAAGAAGACGAAGACGGTTGGTCATCCCGTCAGGACTTCCCACCCTGAGGTTCCTAGAAGTGAACCTGTTGTTGCCCCTATTGGGGACGATTCTTTGATTGGAGGTTCCTCGCCTTTTAGAGAGGGAACCTCTACAGTTTCGGCTGGCAGTGCCGGAGAATCCCTGCTTGAGGCTGCTGTCGCTGCTACCGGTTCAGGTAGTGGTACGAGATCGCCTTCGAGGCCGAGCCAAATAAGGATATCTTTATCCAGATCAGCATCGGGAGAAACCCCTGCCGTGTCTGTAAGTGCACCAAGTGAGATTCCTCCTGATGAACCTCGATTGGATTTGGGTGAAGACTCGAAAGAATATATGTCAATGTCAGTTAGCACACCCCCTTCTCCAGGTATGACAGCTTGCTTAGCATCATTAAGAAATGATTTAGCTGTACTGGCTGCAAACGTGACATATATACCATCGGCCATGGGTAAATGTCGTCTTTACGCCTCTTTTTAGAAAAATTAACATCATGTTGATATTAACTTTCTTCTGTCTTCTTTTCGGGGGAAGACATCTACGGGGAGGGCATTATTGACGCGCCTTTTGACACCGTTTCAGTTCCCGGTGATGACATGGAGGTGCCCGACTTCGAAGAGGAAATATTTTCGGGTGCCGGCTCGCCCGAAATGGTTATGATATCTCAAGAGGAGGATGAGCCTGTCATTACGACAACGCCTCCTTTGAGTACGCCAGTCACTTCGTCCGTTGTTGGCGTATCTTCTTTTGTCGCACCATCTGTTGAGGCGACGACTGTGGCAACATCGTCAGCAGTCATTCCTGGAGGGAGATTCGCCAATATCGCAGCCACTCCCAGTGTCCATTCGGACCTCGCCATGCTGACTGAGCAGTATACTGGTATCTTCTACACCACTTTGAAAATGCTGATATCAATGGTGTTGGAGAAGAATCTAGGCTTCGAGGCGCTGAGGAGGTCCTCTCAGTTTGTGATAGTGCCGATCAGGGACTTCAACGACACTGGGAGGGCTGACACGTTAGAGCAGATAGTTAATGGTTTGGAGCAACCCATTAACGAATACCTGCAGCTATCTCGAGACAACGTCGACGGTCTCGTTCAAGCTAGGTATGATGCCTTAACTGCAGAGCTTGTCGGGCAAATGAAAGGCCTAAATAAATCCATCCAGACACATCAGCAGGAGATAGATAAAGAAAAAGCCGTCTTGGAGGAGGTTATTCCTCTTCAAATAAAGTGCCAGGCCGAACATGAGGGAAATATAGCGAGGGTCCGCAGACTAGAAGCAAAACTCGCTCAGACAAAGGAGTGGGCTTCTCAGTCGTCGGAAGCCCTAGATATGGTGAATGGTCGACTGGATATAGCTCAGCAGAACTTGGTGCGTGCAGGAGTCGCCTGTGCTGGTTTCGTTCAGGCTAGATCCGAACTGTCCCTCCTGAGCAATGACGAGGTACGATTGGAGCGGGCCCGCGCTACCGTTTTAAGTTCCAGGACTGAGAAGATGGCCGTACTGGTACAGCAGATTCGTGACCTGATCGCTCCCCCCCTAATGATGTACTATTTTATTTCTCCTTTGTGCATGGTATCATCAGAATAAGATCTTCGTCATACTCCGTTAAACGAAGAAGATCAAGTATAGTACTTCTTCGAGAATTTGCAGTTGATAATAGCCATTGCCAAATTTCCATTTAGGCCTAGCCAATCTGTAAGCGCGATTCAAAATCATATACGGGCCCTCCCATTTTTTATGATCGTTTGCGCAAAATTTGGACATCATACTAGAGGTAATATGGACGTAGTATGATACCATATTTGTTGAGGACATCCCACTAGGGGATTTTTGGTGGACCTATTACTTTTTTGCGCACATTAGTACAAGTAATAGGTTTGAGACAAATCCTGACAGAGGTAATATAGACTCTGTGGGGATTGCGGAGAGACGTAGTTCAGAGGTAATATGGGCATGAACTGACTTTTTCTCTGTTGAGGAAAATGAGGATAGTTCAGAGGTGATATGGACGTGAACTCTTCGTTTTCCATTGGGGGCATTCCACAAGGGAATTTTTTGTGGACCTATCATTTGTTGTGCACGAAAGTGCAAATAATAGGTTTGGGACAAGTCCTGCCAGAGGTAATATGGACATGGCAGTTTTTATGGACTTAACACCACTAGCGTACTTAGAGTTAAGTACGGGTGCTAAGTTGAGATGACAACCGATATCAGAGGTAATATGGACATGATAATCGATAGACGGATTAGGAGGTTTGTTCAGAGGTAATATGAACATGACAAACTCTCGAGTTGTGACTCCATCGGGGATGGAGATTTACATCTGCTCAGAGATAATATGGACATGGCAGTTTTTGTGGACCTAACACCACTGGCGTACTTAGAGTTAAGTACGGGTGCTAAGTTGAGATGACAACCGATATCAGAGATAATATGGACATGATAATCGATAGCCGAATTAGGAAGGTTTGTTCAGAGGTAATATGAACATGACAAACTTTCGAGTTGTGACTCCATCGGGGATGGAGGTATACATCTGCTCAGAGGTAATATGGCAGTTTTTGTGGACCTAACACCACTAGCGTACTTAGAGTTAAGTACGGGTGCTAAGTTGAGATGACAACCGATATCAGAGGTAATATGGATATGATAATCGATAGCCAGATTAGGAAGGTTTGTTCAGAGGTAATATGAACATGACAAACTCTCGAGTTGTGACTCCATCGGGGATGGAGGTATACATCTACTCAGAGGTAATATGGACATGGCAGTTTTTATGGACCTAACACCACTGGCGTACTTAGAGTTAAGTATGGGTGCTAAGTTGAGATGATAACCGATATCAGAGGTAATATGGACATGATAATCGATAGCCGGATTAGGAAGGTTTGTTCAGAGGTAATATGGACATGAACTTATATCTGAACGATTCACTATGGAGCAATTTTTCCTGAGTGAGGATAGTCCTGAAGAATCTACTGGGGAAATTTCTTAGGGACTCATCATCAGGCATATTCCTGAGGGGATCAAATTGTCATGTTAGAGAAAAACTAATTTGTAATGGTCGTCCCTTCATTTACAGATGCAAAGTGATGACTTTGGCGTCAATCAACTCATGGATTCTCCTTTTCAGTACATAGCACGCCTTTGTAGGGTGGTGAATGTACCGATAAAAGAGACAATAATCTGGGTCATTAACTTTGCCAGCCCTCTCAGGATATCTGATGTTGGGAAGCTAAAGTTTGTGTTCCTCTATCAACATATTAAAGATTTTAATGATGTCATCTTCATTGAAGGAGAAAGTCCCTTTTGGTTTTCGGGCTCCCGATGCCTGAGTTTTACGGTCTTCCGGGAAGATCATCATCGTCGCATTATCTTCGGATTCTGAGGGAATTCTACCCCCAGCTTTGGACGCTGGCCTGTTTTGTCGAGGTAGGCTACCCCCAGACATGTCGTAGGATTTGTCCACAGAAGTTGATTTAGAAGGACCTGCCTCTGGTTGTGAAGGTTTGGAATTTGCAAGATATGCAGTACACCCCAACCCAAAATGAGCTTGTTGATGGTGAGGATTACCATGCAACGGCATTCGTCTGCCTTTCTCATAGTTGAGGCCTTATTTTGACTTCAAATCATAACCCATGCTTTGCATAATCTTTAAAGCTTGTGCGCTATATCTGTGGATTTGTATTTTTCCACCCTCAGACTCGAGAAGTTCTTCTTGTACAATCGGTCTGCTCCGTATGCTACCGAAGACTATTGGATGTTGGTCATCGCGAGTTGGAGGAACAATAAAGACAGAATCTTCATGTGGCCCATGTGTCATGACGATATTAGATGTTGATGCATCTTCCCACATGATCTCCCCACGTTTGACAGTTAGAGGAAATGAACCATGTTTATGACTCATGTCTTTGTATTTCTGGATCAGAAATTCATGCAAGTCAGGAGTATTAATGGAAGAAGAAGAAGAAGAAGAAGGTTTGTTCCTTCTGTTGACATCAGTGGGCATGCAAATGTTGGGAACCATAGTTCTCCTTGTGCCACCCGTATACAACAGGTTGGCCATCTGGGTAGCGAATGATCCCCAAGGAGTGTGTCTTTCCGCAAACTGAGCCTTCTTTACGCTGAGGGGCCTCACTTGGCATAATTTGGAGCTCTGCTTAGGCTGGCTTAAAGCTGAGGAGGTCCTCAGTCGGCCATCAGATTCTCGCGTATTGCGGAGGGCGGGTAGATTCTTCCCTTGCTGGCGTAAAGGCCGAGAAGTTGAGTAGTCTGCCACTTGTTTTCCCTTGCGTAGATTGCAGGGATCATCTATTTTTCCGCAGAGGGCAGATGCATCTTTATGCGCGGAGCACGTTTGGAATTCCTGATTTGGCGCTAAGGCATTGTCAGAAATTCTGTCTGCCACGTCACCGACGGGAGACTGAAATTTATGCGCAGAGCGCGGAGTAGACTTCTAGACTAGCGCTGAGGCATTGTCCGAAGTTTTGTCTGCCATGTCACGGACGGGAGACAGAGTTTTACGCGCAGAGCGCGAAGGTTGTGCAGCTACAACCTGGTTGGTCGGAGAGATCGGAGAGTCGGCAGGAATGGTAGGGGATGTCCACGGCATCCAGACCTTATGCAGCTTCCTGTTGTCTTAGACAGAGAGAGAGTGAAAGCTACCCTCTGCTTGAAGCATATCTTCGTAGGCAGACTGGTCGAACTGGACGACCAGGGTCTTCTTCATGGATCCCACGGATACCGCATCGTGTTGAGCAATTGCTTTCTCGTCAGAAGAGAAATACGTCCCCAGCAGAGTCGCCATCTTGTGTTTGATAATAAACGAAAGAAATAAAATGAGGTTTATACGAAACCCGCTCTTTGGTTTACAAACAAGAAGTACAATTAATCCTATACGAGGATGTCAAGTACAATTTTTAATCTGGGTAAATATTGCTATAGGAGTCTGATCTGCAGTTGATCACTTTGTCCCTTGGACCACACGATGATAAAGAAGTGTCGTAGAAGACAGAAAAAAAAGCTTCGAAGGTTGCAGAGGAGAGTGGATGCTCGATGCCAAAGTCGTCGATCGCTACTCTTTGCCTGAGCTCTGGATTCTTCTCTCTCAAAGACTTTTTGACTCTCAACCTTAATTTCTTCCACCCTTTTTTGACCTTTTTTGACCTTGGACCTCTGTCAATAGAGGTCTCTATTTATAGGGTTTTAGTGACAGTGACCATCAGTCGGCGTAGAAGCCGGGTAGTGGAGGGTATGGCACCTTTTTACGCGATGGTTACAATAACTGTTACCCACGTATAAATGATCTTTTGAATGAGCATGTGACATGTGTCCCATTAAGAGATAATGCGTATAACTGCTGCGAAGATCACGGCATAAAAGCCACGTAGGTAGTTATCCCTCGCGTAGAAAAGGTTGGCGTAGAAGCCAATAACTGTCACCATGGCGTAGAAGCCAAATAGTTATCAAACTGGCGTAGAGGCCAGGTAGGCGTAAGAGCCGAGCAGGCATAGAAGCCGAGTAGGCGTAGAAGTCTGGCAGGCGTAGAAGCCTGATGCTGCATAGACAGGTAGCTAGCCTAGAAGATAGCTGATCCTCCTTCCTTGACTGAGGCCTTGAGCGAATTCTGGACCAAATAGCCTTAATACGCACCAATACAAATGTAGCCTGAGTTGGCATATTTCAAGGAGATGGCGTACGGCATGCTCCTCATGGCTAAAAATAGCCTGGTGGTATATTCCAAGGAGATAGCATACAGCGTGCTCCCATAGCTGAAAATAGCCTGATGGCGTAATGTGCGAAAGTGATGATGTGGACGTATTAGCCGAAATTATGGCTTTTGGAGATATAATCAAATCTCTTGCATTAAATGCAGAGATCTGCCCCTATCCTGCGCATTAAATGCAGAGATCTGTCCCCATCCTGCGTATTAAATGTATAGGCGTGCCTCGAAGACCTGTTACCATGCTGAGCATTAAATGTAGAGACGTATCTTGAAGATCTGCCACCATTCTGCACATTAAATGCAGAGGCGTGCCTCGAAGATCTGCCACCATTATGCGCATTAAATACAGAGACGTACCTCGAGCTCTGTACGAAGAGCAGCTTTTGACGTGGCAGTCTGTTTGTCTTCTGTGGAGCGTAAAAAGCTCACATCTGCCTGTGTAAAATTAGGCAGCGTATTCCCTTGTATGCATAAAAGCAGTTTACGCCAAAGAAATATCACTAAACGACAGTTTGGGTCGCTGTGCCGCGCCATCATTACAACCGTCGTCTGGATAGTCGTGCAGTACTTTTTGTCATGATTCAGACGTCAGGTTCACTGCATGATTTGACGGGTTCATTTGAGGAATACGAAGCGTTCCTCGTACACTTCAATGCTGCATTAAAAGCGGATGAGTTTTACGCCATAAAGGCGATGTAGTACCCTTTTTACGCTGAAGCAGCCTAAACATACTGCATTACGCGGATAGTCCTTGAGCTTATATTTTACGCTGTACTTAGCGAAAAAGCTCTGTTGTACGCCGATGGCTCCAAAGTCATATTTTACGCTGCCCAGCACTAGAATGTTGCGTATAACTCTTCAGCGTATTTTTCATGCTTCTACAAGAGTTGATAGACAAATCAAGGCAGCACAGTATGATGATGTATCTCTGAGGAGCATCAGAGCTCAGGTGAGAGCAGGATTGGAGAATGATTTCACCATTACTGAGGATGGTTCTTTGCGGCATGGTGCTAGATTGTATGTGCCTAGTGGGGAGCTGTGTGAGGAGGTGTTACAGGAAGTGCATCGCTCTTAGTATTCTATACATCCAGGTGCCAACAAGATGTATCGGGATATGCGAGAGAGTGTGTGGTGGTATAGCATAAAAAGGGAAGTGACACAGTTTGTATCTAGATGCTTAGTGTGCCAGCAGGTAAAAATCGAGAGGCAGAGGCCAGGTGGTTTACTTCAGCCATTACCCATTCCAGAGTGGAAGTGGTAGCACATTACTATGGATTTTGTTTTTGGACTTCCACGATCTCCAGGAGGGAAAGACGTGATTTGGGTCATCGTTGACAGGTTGACCAAGTTGGCCCACTTTTTATCTTTCAAAGTGAGTTTGTCTACGGAGAAGCTGGCAGAGATATATGTGAGGCAGATCGTCAGGATACATAGAGTTTCCATCAGCATAGTCTCGGATCAGGATAGTTGTTTCACTTCTCATTTCTGAAGGAGTTTGCAGGCGAGTTTTGGTACCCAGCTCAAGTTCAGTACTACATATCACCCCCAGACAGATGGGCAGTCAGAGAGGACTATTCAAACCCTCGAGGATATATTGCATACTTGTGTACTAGATTTTGGGGGTTTTTGGGAGGACCATCTCTATTTGGTAGAGTTTGCTTACAACAACAGCTACTAGGCTAGTATAGAGATGTCACCATTTGAGGCTCTGTACGATCGGAGATGTCATACTCCCCTGTCATGGGACGATGTTGGAGAGAGAGTTTTGCTAGGACCAGAGATGGTTGTGGATACAGCAGAGAAGGTTAAGCTGATCAGAGACAGACTTCGAGTGGCGCAGGACAAACAGCGGCATTGGGCCGATAGCCACCGGAGACCTTTGGAGTTTGAGGTATAGTTTTAGATTTTTGTTTGTGCTTGTTTTTGGTTGTTTGTTATAGATTAAGTTCTTAAAGTTGTGTCTTGTTCTAGGTTGGTGGTTTGGTGTTTTTGAGGATTTCTCCGACATGAGGCACGATTTGCTTCGGTGGAGGCGGAAAGCTTAGTCCGCGATTCATCGGACCTTTCACTATTCTAGAGAGGGTCGGTGCAGTTGCTTATAGACTCAACTTGACATCTGCATTGGATGGAGTGCTCAACATGTTTTATGTGTCACAGTTGAGATGGTACGTGGCGGATTCTAGTCACATGTTGGATCACTCAGAGATAGAGGTGGGACCTACTCTTAGCTATCCAGAGCAGCCAGTTAAGATTTTGGATCGGAGAGAAAAGGTGTTGAGGAACCAGAATTTTCCTTTGATACGCATCGCATGGAGGCATCACTCTCCGGAGGAGTCTACCTGAGAGAGAGAGAATGAAATACGAGGGCGTTATCCATATTTGTTTGTGCCTTGAGGTATGTTCTTTCCTAGTTATGTTCTGTTCTTTCTGTTCTTTCTGTTCTATTCTGTTATTTTCTGGGGGTAGTTTTCATCTTTGAATTTTGAGGACGAAATTATTTTAAGGAGGGTAGACTTGTCACTGTCATATTTTCTAGGAAAAGATATTTTGGTCATTTTATAATTAATTAATTATCGTGCATGTTGTATAATTATTTATTATTAGTTAGAATTGAGCCTAATTAGAAGTCCATTCATTAGGAGGATAATTAATTTAATTAAACCATTAGACTGGAACCTTCCCTCCTTAATTATTTATTCATGAGACATCCAAAGGGTATAGTGGATATTACATAGTAGCTTGAGGGAGGGGGCAAGGAGGGGTCGTCCATATAAAGAAGAGGGGGAAATTTCTATCTCCTCTTTTTATTTCAAATCTAGATCTAGAATTTTCCTCAACTAAATTCTTTCATTTCCACATCAATTTCCTACCAAATTTCTTCCCAATTTCTTCCTAAATCACCATTGGAGGACAGTAGATCAAGGATCTAGAAGGAGGAAGCAAGGATCTACAAAGAGGAGCAATGATCTACAAGTTGAAGGCCAAATATACCAAATTTGGAGGTTGCATTATGAATCCATCTCCTAATAGGTATAAATTAGTTTTTTCCCTTTATTTCGGTTCTAAATCTAAGATTTAAACATGAGAAACTATCCCACATGCATAGGCTATCCATAGGAATTGGAATTAGGTTCATAGGAGGCCTATTAAGAAAGTTATGGTACTTTTTGTGTCAATTTTGGAGAAATTTCGAGATTGACACTTGTTGTGTTTATCAATTAGTCATATAGACCAAATTGACATGTGTTTGTTTGTTTGTGGCTAGTATCATATCCATAATTGGATACATGTAGGTCGTATCCCAACAATTTGGTGAAACGTGTTGATTTTGTGGTTTTCCCTCCGATACGGAGCTTTGTGCATGTCATATTTTGACACAAACACGTAGTTGTGTGTTTGACTCTTCGTATTGTTTATAAATAGTAATTTAGACTTGCTCGTGTCCTTTGGGATACGTTTGGTTGTGTGGTGGACTCGTATCGCAAACGTATCATAGATCTATTGCGATACGGGTGTGATGCACTCCACATGTTTGTTGTGTTGTATTTCTAGATCCAATTTCCATTGTTCATAGCTATTGGTAACATATGTATTCATATATATATGTATGGATATATGTATGTAGATATGGATATACTAGTGTATCAAGTATCTATATGCATATGTGTTTATATATATATGTAGATATACATCTATATATATAGCTATTTGAATAGTTATGTTATATATATGTTGTATATATATATTTATGTGTGTGATGCTATCTATATCTAGATATGTTGAGAGGAGTGTTTATATATATATATATATATATATATATGTGTGTGTGTGTGTGTGTGTGTGTGTGTGTGTGTGTGTGTGTGTTTGAGGTTATGTGTGTGATAAGGGGGCTCGGGTAAACTGGAAACCGTGACAGCAACAGCAAACAACAACAACAACAACAACAACAACAACAACAAACAGCAACAGCGACAGCAATAGCAAACAGTGACAGAGCAGCATGTGCAAGCCAAGGAGCAGCAGCTGTCACGCACCAGTCCCAAAATACGTAGGACTAGGAACACGTAAGTATGCCAGCCGTATGGATATGGCAACTCCAATATATGGAAACCAAAATCCACACGTACGCTGTAATATGAATATCAATCCACAAGTGGTATAAACATATGTCACAAGTCAAAGGGTATAAGCTAAATCTCATCCACGAAAATCAAATATAAATAAATAACCAGTATCTATGAAACTAGATATCAATATAAGTATCTAAGGATGATAGTTGGATAGAAACAAATCTACTACCAACTCGAATGAAAAAGTACAACACAATAAACACAATATAAGAATATCAGCTAACGACCACGGGCTCGAAGAGAAGACATCCACGAAACATATATAACCATCCAAATCTGCGCTCCTGTAAATACTCAAGAACAGATACACCTGGAAAGGGACCAGGTCCTCAGAGGGACGTAACAAGATACAGAACAGCAAGCCAATTTGAATACAGTAAACATGCATATTATTTGAAAATAAATAAGTATGCTGTACAAGACAATCTATATGAATGCAAATGAGGACAACTTTTTGACGTATGGGCAAGGATAGGCTACTCGATCTACCTTACAACTCACACACACGTCAGTAGACATCAGAAATTGACATACTGCGGGGGTAACAACCAGCGAGACTCCAAAAATTAACATACCGCGGGGGTAGCGACCAGCGCGACACACGTCCGTAGTGCGAGCTATATACTACAGTTTACCAGAGTGGTTAAAAGCCCATACGCCTAATGATTTCCCTCTATGATACTAAGTGTCAAGTGTGTGTCAACATATCTAATATATAGTAATGACTGAAAGAACTACACATGCAATGAATAAACAGAAATACAATAAATCTACAAAAATATACTAAGCATGCAAAATACTGTAAGCAATTTGGTAAGGTATCTTGCCTGGTCTGAAAAGGATGAAGTCCCAACTCAAGGCGTCGTCCGATCTACCCGTCACATAAATTAAACAAGTTAGGTTACAAAAGTGAGTAAATAGGTTCCTCCATTTAATCTATTTTAATTCTGAATAAAAATAACCTAAAGTAGTATTTTAATCTTATTATAATCTAATTTTATTGTTAACCCTAATTTTGGTCCAAAGAAAATTAATTTTACGGATTTGTGATCCGTGGCACGCAAATCGAGGCAATCCGTTGACCAAAAAGTCAACCAACTCAAATCCTGGATTTGTGTATGGAATCCTATAGATTTCAATACTACATGAACACCATATTCGACGGTTTCATAAAATCACAAGTCGGTAAAGAGTTATGTCCACTAGGGCGCACAGATGATAGTTTTTGGTGGTTTTCTATTTACGTGTACGTTGCACAAATTTTACAGTAGAATAAAATTATATTTTAAATTCTGTAAAAATAATTTATGAAAGTTTATCATGTTAGATTTTTGAAACTTCAAACGGCTCGTAATTCCGAGTTCGGGATCTCCCGAAATCTCAAAAATACAAAAATGTGTCTGATTTCGGATAACTGACACTTTTAGAATTTTCTGGAAAAATAGGTTCTGAAATTATTAAAATAATTTATATATCCAGAAAAATAACCTTGATATGATTCTAACAAAAAAATTGGAGCGCGTTTGGAGTCCGGAGCTAGGAGATATCGTCTTTTTAAGTCGTCATAACATACTAGAAAATGAGGCTGAATTTATGACGAATTTTAACTATTTTTGGACGAAAAAAGAGGTGAATTTGGGAAAGAAAAATATGAAAGATGAGGTATTTATAATGTTTGACACTACTTAATTAAATACGACTAGGATTGGTTAATTTGGATAGGATTATGATGAATTTAAATAAGGATAGGATATGCATAAAGTTGCTTTCCTAGTAGGTTCAGGATTTGAATTAATTTAAAATAGAGTTTGAATTTATCTCAATAATTTATAATCTTAAATATAATTAAAGATAATACAAATAATTTATAAAATCTTATTAATATCTATTAACACTAAATTAGCATCTATCTAATATTAAGACTATATATATCCAAATAAATCTTAAATAATTTTAAAAATATAAATAAATTTCTTAAAATTCTAAATAAATTATAAAAAAATATAATTAAATATTTTAAACTAAAATAAATATTTGGTAGGAACAACATGCAAGTATGGTCGTATAGTAAATTATAGAAGTCCTAGAAATTTAAAAATTCTAGAAAAATTACCTAAAAAAATCTTCAAAAATCTAAAATAGCCTAAAAATGATTCTAAATAAATATTTATATAAGTAAATATGTCAAGAAATTTATTTTCTAATTAACTAAGAGAATACTCTAAAGAAATTCAATATTTAAAATAATCTATAATAAATATAATAATATAAAATACACACAAAATACCTATTTTGGGTGAGGGGGTTTACAATCTACCCAACTTACAAAAATTTTATCCTCGAAATTGACACTAACCCATATTCATAATAATCACTATAGCTATTACACTACATACCTATCTAGCAGTGTTTCCTAAAAGTCATGATCTGTCATTCTAACAATTCTCATTTATTGTCCATACACTATCCTATTATCCTCTAACTCGTCTACACTACCCAACTTACAAAATTCTACTAGTAGTCACAGTCTCTTGAGGCTATTGTCTAGGTTATAAGACGAATATATTTATTGGGTCAAGAATCTTAGGATACTTGTCTTGAATCTCACAACCATGATTTTTCTTTGTAACCGTCAAGTATCGTAGTCTAATACTGCCATGCCACCTGACCAATATGTCTGTAAATACTTCGACTACTTTACTACAATGGTCTAGCTGCAGCTATCGCTACTTTGCTAGCAATTTGTCATAGTTGTCAGTTCGTAACAAGTGCCTTCAATTCTTTCCTAGGCATAGTCTAAGTTTTTTTTTTTGGGGCAACAGTTAAAGTCTTGACTAACTTATAAAACTATTAAAAGTGTAAACTAGTTCAAACAGTCTAACAAATTCATATTAGCCTAAGGGATGCTATACATGATTTTTTTTTAAATAATAAGAGGATACAGATATTGCTATAGGTCATATACATAAGGGTTATTATTAAGAACTCATCATTTAGTTGTTAATCATTTACTAAACCATTTATATTTTTAACTAACAAAATAAGGGTGAGGTTGAAGTAAATCAACAATCTATGATGGCGCGAAGGACGCAACTATGATAGGAAGATTTAAGCACGAGATAAGGAATGGAGATGGAAGAGAAGATGGGCTACCCCAAGGGGCGAGATGGTGATAGAAAAAGAATACTACTACTGCTACTCGCGTCATCTATTAGCATCGCGTGTATGCCATCTGGGTAAAATATCAGTATATCCTCATAACTGCTAAACCAACACCTATATAATTCTACGTCTATTATGCACCTAAGATCTCGTGTCATAAAGGGGGTCATGAGTACGCAATGACACATATAACTAAGGTCGTACCTGTATCTACGGCTTCCTGTGGCCGCGCTCTCTTGTTTGTCATCATGAGTGCTTGGCCTATGGGGTATATCTAGTACTATTCGTGTATCAAACTTATACTAAGCACGAACATTTATCTTTCCGAAATAGGAAAAGACGGAGAGCAATAATAAAAAAATTCAAGGTAAAGGTGATAGAATACAAGTACGAGGCTCAAAGAGATTAAAGAATTCGAAAAAAGAGTTGTCAGAACAATTATGGATTAAAATCCTATTTTTTTGGTAACTTCCTATTTACATGCTCGTATCAGTACAGTTATGTAACCGATACGATGTGTCAGACATGTCTAGGGACAAGTATATCCGTCTACTACCATATATCTCAATCCACGTAAAGTAGTCATGCGAAGAGCGAACCAAGCGCACTAAGGTTAGCTAGACCTTAATACACCGATTCTGATTAGGCAATTGTATCATTATGTGCACCCAATAATACATATGTCATGAGCAAGCTCGATAAAAGAATAAGCTTGCAAAAATTAGGCTATAATAGCAGCATAAGTCAAGGTAGTACAGCAAACATAAATATGCTGGATTATAATGAAAGAAGGTACATAACAATTCAAGATCACAACAGATAAGACTCCATAATCTCTACAGTTGTCATACTAATTCATTGTCTAAGTCGATAGTCGACAAAGTAGGGGTATAGCCTCTAAGTTCTACAGTCTGAAAAAAAACACTATCGTCCTAAGCTAGCATACAGTTAATGTTATTCAATCGCACTTCAATAATAGGTCAAAAGACTATGTGATACTATGTTGTGAGGTATACTACCCAACTTATAACAATAACTAATACTGTAATTGCCTTGAGAAAATTCTTCAGAATAACCTGGTCCTTGTAAATAAAGTATAAACTATTGTTAGAGAAAGATCTTGGTACTTATTAGGGTATCCTCTTACATTACATAGGTCATGGTCGTCCTAAGTCCTAGTCTTAGTGCAAGTGTCAATAGTAAGAATGGAATAGTTACTGGCCTCAAGGGAAAGGGAATATAACTCGTATTAAGGTGGGGTACATGTTACGCAATTTAAAACTAAGGGATAAGCACCAGGTCTCAATCTACAAGAATAGCTTAAACCATCAAGTTCTAACTACTAAGCACACAATTTAAAATTTAACATTAACCACTATAATCCCAGCAACTATATGTCCTTAACACAGAATAAATCACCTAGCCTACAATTAGAAGTGTCAGATGGCATGAGTTGAAAGATGAAGAGTAGAAGAACAAAATTTAGTCGTCGCACAATTAGCGAACGTTAAGATCGTAGAGGAACAATATGAAATTAAAATAGAGGGCTCTAGATAGCATCATGGTTTTCTAAGGGGAAGTGGTATGCTAGTTGCTATGTTCGAGGTATGATCAAGAGAAATATGTTTGATTACATTCCTCTAGGCTTCCGAAGGTGCTGTCTACTAATATTAAGGCAATGATCTAAGTTTATAATTCTCCAATACTATCTAACTATGAAGGTCAGGTTCAGTCCTAAATTTCAATTTTTGGTTTTTTATTGGTTCCTCAATACTAGGGTCAAACATTATGGTAAACTTTTAACCATCTCTAGTAGTATCTATACTACTCACAGGTCCTCATAATACATCAAGGGGTAATGGTAAACCAATCTATAGATAAGGAATTCTAGGTCACTAGATATTCTAAACTTAGTGTGTGTTTCTCGTTGTATTCTTAATCTTAATAGGAAGGTTACCCCTACTTATCATTCTATCAACAGGGACTTCTATATTCTAGAAGAAGGCTACCCTCAAGGAACTAATGAGAAGGCACATGAATCAAGCAGGATGCAATTATTCAATGGAATAGGTTGGAAGGAGGATGAGTCATAGTCAGTTGTGGATGAGATCCTATACTC
The DNA here is from genome assembly GCA_036927795.1 of Iris macrosiphon. Lineage (NCBI taxonomy): Eukaryota > Viridiplantae > Streptophyta > Magnoliopsida > Asparagales > Iridaceae > Iris > Iris macrosiphon. The sequence goes on from JAYESA010000137.1 coordinate 459,329, forward strand.
TAATCCTAGGTGCAGGCTTGGTCGGTACAGTAATGTAACCGAGACAATAGGTTCGAGACCTGCATGGGCCACCACAAAAACATGTCATGCCCCAGTCCCAAAATACGTAGGACTAGGAACACGTAAGCATGCCAGCCGTATGGATATGACAACTCCAATATATGAAAACCAAAATCCACACGTACGCTGTAATATAAAAATTAATCCACAAGTGGTATAAACATATGTCACAAGTCAAAGGGTATAAGCTAAATCTCATCCACGAAATCAAATATAAATAAATAACCAGTATCTATGAAACTAGATATCAATATAAGTATCTAAGGATGATAGTTGGATGGAAACAAATCCACTACCAACTCGAATGGAAAAGTACAACACAATAAACACAATATAAGAATACCAGCTAACGACCACGGGCTCGAAGAGGACATCCACGAAACATATATAACCATCAAAATTTGCGCTTCTGCAAATACTCAAGAACAGATACACCTGGAAAGGGACCAGGTCCTCAGAGGGACGTAATAAGATACAGAACAACAAGCCAATTTGAATACAGTAAACATGCATATTATTTGAAAATAAATAAGTACGTTGTATAAGATAATCTATATGAATACAAATGAGGACAACTTTTTGACGTATGGGCAAGGGTAGGCTACTCGATCTACCTCACAACTTACACACACGTCAGTGGACATCAGAAATTAATATACCGCGGGGGTAGCGACCAGCGAGACTCCAGAAATCGACATACCGCGGGGTAGCGACCAGCGCGACACACGCCCGTAGTGCGAGCTATATACTATGGTTTACCAGAGTGGTTAAAAGCCCATACGCCTAATGATTGCCCTCTATGATACTAAGTGTCAAGTGTGTGTCAACATATCTAATATATAGTAATGACTGAAAGAACTACACATGCAATGAATAAACAAAAATGCAATAAATATACAAAAATATACTAAGCATGCAAAATACTGTAAGCAATTTGGCAAGGTATCTTGCCTGGTCTGAAAGGATGAAGTCACAACTCAAGGCGTCGTCCGATCTACTCGTCACATAAATTAAACAAGTTAGGTTACAAAAGTGGGTAAATAGGTTCCTCCATTTAATCTATTTTAATTCTAAATAAAAATAACCTAAATAGTATTTTTAATCTTATTATAATCTGATTTTATTGTTAACCCTAATTTTGGTCCAAAGAAAATCAATTTTACGGATTTGTGATCCATGGCACGCAAATCGAGGCAATCCGTTGACCAAAAAGTCAACCAACTCAAATCTTGGATTTGTGTATGGAATTCTATAGATTTCAATACTACATGAACACCATATTCGACAATTTCATAAAATCACAAGTCGGTAAAGAGTTATGTCCACTAGGGCGCACAGATGATAGTTTTTGGTGGTTTTCTATTTACGTCTACGTTGCACAAATTTTACAGTAGAATAAAATTATATTTTAAATTCTATAAAAATAATTTATGAAATTTTATCATGTCAGATTTTTGAAACTTCAAACGGCTCGTAATTTCGAGTTCGGGATCTCCCGAAATCTCAAAAATACGAAAATGCGTCTGATTTCGGATAACTGACACTTTTAGAATTTTCTGGAAAAATAGGTTCTGAAATTATTAAAATAATTTTATATATTCAAAAAACTAACCTTTATATGATTCTAACAAAAAAACTGGAGCGCGTTTGGAGTCCGGAGCTAGGAGATATCGTCTTTTAAGTTGTCATAACATACTAGAAAATGAGGCTGAATTTATGATAAATTTTGACTATTTTGGACGAAAAAGAGGTGAATTTGGGAAAAAAAAATATGAAGGATGAGGTATTTATAATGTTTGACACTACTTAATTAAATACGACTAGGATTGGTTAATTTGGATAGGATTATGATGAATTTAAATAAGGATAGGATATGCATGAAGTTGCTTTCCTAATAGGTTCAGGATTTGAATTAATTTAAAATAGAGTTTGAATTTATCTCAATAATTTATAATCTTAAATATAATTAAAGATAATACAAATAATTTATAAAATCTTATTAATATCTATTAACACTAAATTAGCATCTATCTAATATTAAGACTATATATATCCAAATAAATCCTAAATAATTTTAAAAATCTGAATAAATTTCTTAAAATTGTAAATAAATTACAGAAAAATATAATTAAATATTTTAAACAAAATAAATATTTGGTAGGAACAACATGCAAGTATGGTCGTATAGTAAATCATAGAAAATCATAGAAGTCCTAGAAATTTACGTTTCCTATGTTTTAATTACCTAAAAATTCTAGAAAAATCTCCAAAAATCTAAAATAGCCTAAAAATAATTCTAAATAAATATTTATATAAGTAAATATATCAAGAAATTTATTTTCTAATTAACTAAGAGAATACTCTAAAGAAATTTAATATTTAAAATAATCTATAATAAATATAATAATATAAAATACACACAAAATACCTATTTTGGTGATGGGGTTTACAGCAGCAGCATGTATCAGAGGGGGGGGCTAGCAAGGTGTGAGTTAGCTAATTTGGTTAGTGGTTGCTTAGTAGTGATTTCAGTGAGTTTAATTGGTTAGTAGTATATGCATTGTTAGTATAATAGTTAGTTAGATATGTGTAATTATCACTACACGATTCTAAAAAATAGGATTTTTATTTTATTTTATTTTGGTAAATTGTGTATTGATCATAATTAATTGTATTTATATTTAATTGTTGGTTGTATTATTTTTATTGGTTGTTTTAGGATTTTGGCTAGTTTGGACAATGTCAGACCCTAGTGGACCCATGTTAGACCCAACCAACACCCTTGTCAGACCTATTTTGGGGTTTAGAATAATTATTATATTTTTATTTTAGTTAGTTGGGTTGTTTTGGATTAGTTGGAGAGTGTTTAGTGAACCCTAAACCTAAACCCAAGTTGCATGACTAAAGGAGAGGGTGTTTTAGTCATTTTGGCTTAATGTAACCCTATAATATTGCTTGGCCGGCCCTTTCCCAGGTTCCTGGCCGAACACTCCCCCCCCTTCTCATTTCATTTCTTCTTCTTCTCCACTCTTTTCTTCTTCTTTTCTTCTTCCCACTTCCTATTTCAAGTAAGAATTTCTCATTTTCTTCTCTTCCTTCTTCTATTCTTCCATTTATGTGAACCCTAACCCTATATTTTTCCCAAACCTAGGTGTGTAGAGCTAGACTTAGTGTAGAGGCTTGGTTTGGAGGCTTGGAGGCTTGAGGGTGGTGATTTCAAGGGGTTTGGGAGACTTTGGCCTTGGGATTCCAACTCCCAAGAGATAAACCCTAACTTTTCTCTTAGTGGTTGCTATTATATAGTGTAATTAGTAGTTTAGAACCTCCTAGACCTTAAGACTACCCGTGGGAGGAAGTTAGAACTTGTTTGGTTGTGTTTGGAGACTTTGACATTATGTTTTGTGTCAATTTTGGATAAAATCCGAGATTGGCCCAATTTTGGGTGATACCGTAGGTTAGATGGACCTAGGTAGACGTACTTGGGTGTCTTGAGGGTAAGTACGTGTCTCTGTTCAGACACGTGAGGTCGTGTCGCAGAGATTTGGGCGTTTTCGGGCAATTTGGGGGTTTTCGTTGTTGTAGGTTCTATGTGCGTGCGCATTTTTGCCACGGACCTAGAATCGATGAGATAGTATTTTTTTTTCTAGGTTTTAGACCTCGATTAGAACCCGTGGATAAATTTTGGGCCGATTCTGAGTAGGTTTGGTGTGCGTTTCACGAGATTTCACGAACCGCACTCCACTGTTCGTCAAAATGACCGAATGGCCATTTCGACTTGGTTTCTAGGTTTCGGGCTTGTGCGCGCGTTGGTTTAGCTTCGGGGAGTGTGTGCTAGAGTTTTCGAGTTATATCTTATATATTTATATGTGTTTATATGTGTTTGGGTCAATGTGCGTGTGTTGGTAGGGTGTTGTGTGTGGTTGTGTGTGTTGTGTTTAGTGTGTATATATATATATATATATATATATATATATATATATATATAATATATATATATATATATATATATATATATATATATATGAGTATGTGTATATATATATATGTAGAGTGTGTTTATATATATATATACATATGTGTGATTATATATATATGTGTGTGTGTACCTATATACATATGTTTAAGTGTATATATATATATATATATATATATATATAAGTGTGTGTGTGCTTGCGTGTCGTAGCGTGTCGTAGTGTGTGTGTGCTTTTGTGTCTAGCTGTGTGTGTAGTGAGAGGGAGGCAATGGAAGAGAGCAGCAGCTATATGGAGGGAGTGGCAGTAGCTAGCAAGGGGGGAGATGTGAATGCAGCAGTAGCACAACAATGGGGGAGCCTGCAGCAGCAGGTAGCAGCAGCAATTGCTGCAGTGGGAGAAGCAGCCTTGGCTAGCAGGCCAGCAGCAGCAGCAGCCAGCATTTGCATAAGCGCAGCGCTTTTACAGCAACTTGGCATAGCAGTAGCAATAGCGCAATATTGCATTGGCAGCTAGCAGTTGCAGCAGCAATCGCATCAGCGGCATTTGTAGTATCCAGCAGTAGCGTCACGCAGCGCCGCACAGCAACAGAAATGTGTAGCAGCGGCAGCAGAGTGTAGCAGGGGCAGCAGCTACATGGCAGCAGCAGCAGCGTGTTTCAGCGCAGCGCACAGCTAGTTTACCCCCTCCCCCCTTCTTTTATATATATATATATATATATATATATATATATATATATATATATATATATATATATATATATATATATAGGTGAATAGATAGATGTATATATATATGGATAGATATAGATATAAGTACATATATATGTATAGCTATATATACATATAGATATATATGTGTATAGATAGATATGTATATATATTTACATAGATAAATAGAGATATATATAGATATATAGGTATATAGATATCTATATATAGATGTAGATATATATTGTATATATAGATATGGATATATAGATATGTACATAAGTATATAGATAGGTAGATACATAGATTAGTAGATATATATATATATATATAGTTAGATATATATATATATATATGAGTATGGGTATGTGTATATGTGTGTGTGGTTATATATATATAAGTAGATATATGCCTATGTGTTAGATATATGTATTAGCCTAGATATATATATAGCTAGGTATATATATATATACATAGATAGTTAGCTAGATGGGTAGTGTTAGAGAGGGTTAGCGGGATATCTCAATACCTTGAGATATCAAGGTATCTCAATACCTTGAGATACCCAAGGTATTGAGTATCGAGGTGAGATTTTTGAGTGTTTGCCTAGATTTGAGTTTAGAGTTGCTTTTATATGTATTGGTGTATATACTTACGCGTGTTAGCATAGGTGTTAGTGGGTATAGGCGGGGTGTGTAGCTTAGGTCGAGGTATCAGATATCGAGGGTATCTCGGTATCTCGAGGAGGCGAGTTTGAGGGTTTACTAGCTTAATGAGCTAGTTTTGACATAAAATTTTAGGGGCACCCTAGTTTGACCTAGTATTGACCATAATTGTCCCCGTTGACCGGAAAAGTCAACGTTTGACCTAGTTTTGACCCATAGTTGACTTTTTGGACCCAGGTTGACTTTTTAACCCAAATTTTACTGGTTTGACCCGTTCGACCTAGAATAACCCTAGAAGCTTGTTTTTAGTTATTTTATATCAGTTTAACTCTTTAGAACCCCGTTTAACCTTGCTTTTCGCAATAGGTTCTTGCGACGCTAGTCCGGATCTCGATCCTCATCAATTGCTCAGGACGTCAGGCGAGTACCTACCTCTGATTGTTTCCATTTCATGATAGCGTATATATCACCTGTTCTAGAACTGTAATACTTGATTCTGACATATTGTTTCATGAGCTGGTACTAGTTGGATCCCGTCATGAGATGTTATCCTCCTTACCGTGTTCAGCGGGTACTCTATCACGTATATTTCATCATGTGCTTCGGGTATTGATTCTCATATACTATCATGTGCTTCGTGTGCTCTCGCCTTCATGTGCGTGAGTTATTTATCATGTACATAGCGTGTCATTGTTGGATCTAAGAGTATTAGTGGGGGAGGTGAGTAGGAGTTGGTTATGTGATCAAAGCCAAACAGTATTCATGTGTATGTCGGTTATATAACTCACGTATAACGGAGTTATCGTAGATTATTCATGTACAACCTAAGTCGATCATATACCGAACTTGTGCTCAAGGCACTTAGCTAGTATTCATATTTTCTCACCTGCAGTTACTTCTCTACTACTTGTATTGTTCTCCAGTTTTATATTGCAGCTACTTTACCTATTTCATCATGTATTTACTTTCTTGTGCATCTTGTATACTTTTCTATTGCTAGTCATATACACCTTATCATGTATTTGGAGTTGCTTTCAGAGTTATGTACTTCACTCCAGTCCTGACTGGGCATATTTTTTCCAGATGATCCTGAGAATTTTTGCTCGACATTCTATGGGCCTGGTGTTGAGGAGTGTTGTGACCTGGAGATTGAGGAGGAGCCCGTCGAGGGGACGCCGTTAGCACCTTAGTTCAGCTAGGTAGGTTTCCCTGGGTTGTTTCCAGTTGTTATTTTGGATGCTGTATTGCTATTTATTATTTTTGTTGCTTCTGTGTGATGTTGTAGACTTTAGACTTGGACTGTATATTTGGATATTGTACTTGCTCCTTGGGTTCTTGTTTCTTTGTGATATCTTATCGTACTTTTACTCTTCCCCTAGTTATTGTGATTGATTCATATATATTGCATGGTTGCCCTCCTTTTGGAGAGGTTATATTGACAGGTTTTATGAGATATAGATATTGTGACCTAGAACGGACGTAGACAGCATTCTACCATCGATTCTGCGGCGTAGGTTGGACGTACCCACGACTCATGCCCAATTTTTTGGGTGCGGGTCGTGACACATTTTTGGTAGTGGCCCATGCAGGTCAAGATGCAGGTCTAGTATGTAGGTCTAGTTTCTAGGTCTACCTGCGATAGGATATAGGAATAGGCTGAGAGAGAGTGTGCTCAATCACAACTAGGACCCTTCCTGATTTTTGCTATCTTTAATTTTTCTAAAATTATTTTCTTTTGCAATATTACTGTCCTTCCTTGATGATATCGTATCTTGCACCGTTGGTGATGTGATCTCAGGTTCTGTTCTTCTTGATTCCATTCCAGCACTTACTTTATTTGATTTCGGTGCTTCCCATAGCTTTGTGTCTTTATCTTTTGCTGTTAGACACCATCTTGTTGATGAACCTTTAGCTAGACTCTGCAAGATCACGACCGGGGGTGGTATTATCCTAGTCAGTGATATCTGTAGAGACCGGAGAGTTACCTTGGGAGGCCGGGAGTTGAGTGTGTGCCTACTCGTAATACCACTTCTGAGCTACGACATTGTACTCGGGATGGATTGGTTGAGTATGCACTATGCTAGTATAGATTATCGTGGAGGCAGAGTATTGTTTAGTCCGTCGGGTGAGCCAGAGTTTGAGTTTGCCAGAGGTGCAGCGGAGCAGAGCGAGGGAGTCTTCTGCAGAGCCCTGGTGGTAGAGCAGAGGTTGCCACATCCACTGATAGCGGAGTTCATGGATGTCTCTCCGGAGGAGTTGCCAGGGTTACCTCTGGACAGAGACGTGGAGTTCTCTATAGACTTGGTGTCAAGCGCGGAGTCGATATCCCAGCACGTCTATAGAGTCAGCAAAAGTGAGCTGATAGAGTTGAAGAAGCAAGTGGATGAGCTTCAGGATAAGGGATTTATCAGATCTAATTCTTCTCCGTGGGGTGCTCCGGTACTTTTTGTGACAAAGAAGG